>OW804098.1:123590862-124190862 GCA_942159475.1 Sthenelais limicola | reverse complement strand
TGTAGTACACCGCCAACACCTTGTGCTTCACCCTGGCCGACCCCAATGGGTTAGCAACTTCAAATGCATCCTGATACAAGATCAGTTGCACAGAATTGGGTGGATATTCCTTCTGCTTGAATATCGAACCATCCTGAACATCATGTACATATCCAGCCTTTGTCTCTCTTTTGTTCTTCTCGACACGTTTGTAGTCTTGAGAACCCAGAAGAGTTTGCAGGGTTTCTTTAATTGGTATGTACTGCATATTGCATTCTGTTGTCGTATCATCATATCCCAATTCAAGCTGCTGAGGTTTCACGTATTGAAAGTGTTCTCGGTAGTACCTCTTTCGTGTTTTGTTGCTGCGGAATAGGGTCTTATTCATGTGGTGAATACCATCGTCAGCCAACACCTCGTCAGTTATTGCATTGATTGCTTCCTCTGGGACTGCATGTTGACGGAGGGACTTCCTCATCTTACCCTGCAGGATCTCATTGTACAGCTCTGTACAGGCTGTTACTTCATCTACGATAGCTTGTACCGTAGAAGCCGGGACTGCCAGTTTGGCCTCAAGTCGCATATAAAACTTGGCCAAACTGTCAGCAAGCATATGCTGATCCACTCCGGCGGGCTCATCCTCATCAACCTCCGGATCAACTTCCATCTCCACACCACCAACTTCATCCACCACTTCCATTTCCACCTCCTTCTCTTCCACTACGGCCACATTCGCCTGGCACACTTCACGTGGTCCAGCCTCCTTGTGGTAACGCCAGATGTGACATCTTAGGCTATTTTTTTTAGCCAGTTGTCCATCACATCCATCGAATGGGCAGTCAATTCGCTGTCCCTGATCGACATGCTCACCTAAATGAGCCATGAATTCTTGGAATCCAGTAATTCGGCCACCACACAAAGCAATCTTACATTGATATGAAGTATCAACATTTGCAATGCCTGTTGATGTGCTTTCCACAGCCGTTTGGCCGTGTTGCCGCGCTGCATGTGAACGGAACCCGTTCACAGACGAGTATCTCATTGCACAACCCTGATAGGGACAGACAAATGAGAAATTGTTATCATTCCGATGCATGATAACATGTTGTGCAAAGTGTTTTACTACAACCGTCGTGTAGTTACACTCTGAACAAGTCAGAACCTGCTTACCAGTCCGGCCATCCATGTCCACCGATCCACTGAAATAGACGAAACTAAATTGATTAGACAAATTTCAACATTAGTTTTGGGATAACAAATTCAAAATAAATACATGCACACTTAGAATATCGAAAATCCATGAGAGTGTCATTATGAATTAAGGTTTAGAAATAGTAAATAGCCAACTGTATGTATAAACAACAGCATCACCTCTCACGATGTCAACCTGTATGGAGTAACTGTTTAATTACAGCCACAATGTATTGACAGGAACATAACATATGAAATACATACATGATAATACAATATACAACATGTAACATGTCATCAGCTTACTATTTCAGCCTTACTTATTAATTCGGCTTACTTATTCAGCTTAGACATTCAAACATGACACAATGTTATAACAATAACAATAGCTATCTACTTTTACAAGCAGGCATGAATCCCACACTTAAACATGTAACGTGTAATGTCAGTAAAATCATAAACATGCACACTTTTTGAAAAACTAAATTAATCAGGGCAATGAATTGTATAATATTGTATTATCGTTGATGTTATGTCACTATGAATATTCAATCAGCTTAATACCCAAGAATTCATGGGAAATAACTGAAGTCTAAGTCGAAAATCTAAATCTGAAGTCTGAAGTCTGAAGAGTCTAAGTCTAAGTATAAGCCTGAAGTCTAATTCTAAACACTAAATATTGAAATATTTTAAAAATCTTTTCCTCTATTCAGATAGAACCACCGAAAGAATTTTTAAAATCGCTTTGAAGTCTAAGGTCTAAGAATTTAAAATCACTGAAGTCTAGGTCTAAGTCTAAGTCTGAAGTGTAAGTCTGTTATACGTAAAGGGCTTTGACATGTCATCCGATATCAATGTTCCATAGAGAAAATTCTCGATCGAAATGCAATCTACTAACGTTTACATGTCCAATTCTCATAATAAAACATAACAAAACAATCGAAATGCAATCTTAAAATCAACCAGATGTGGTGCGCGGCTCTGGATTGACATTTGTTAAACCAGAGCCGGGGCTACGCGGCTGTTGTACCAGTCCCGCTAGTAAGTCTAGAGTAGCCGCGCTGGTCGCGGTTGTGGTGGGTTTGACCGATAGAGGTCGTTGTATTTCGGTGGTCTATATTTTAACTTTTTTATTGCTGTGTGATACTGCTTGTTCCATATATTTACTGTTATTCCTTCCTTATACACCCATTGTGTATGCACACCTATGTATTGATTATTCGATATGACGTATTGTATTGTTGTTGTTCTCGTGAGAGCAGCCCGGGTGAGGAACAGAAGTATATAAAGAGAGAAGCTGGCGAGGTCCATTAGATCCTGTTGTTGTCGTTGTCTTTATTCGATAGATTAAGTCTCATAGTCGCTTAAGGCCGTCGACCGGACACTACAATTTGGTGCCGTGACCATTTTTGGATTTTTGCTCGCTAACGGGTGAGACCTGTGTCAGCCGTCGGTAGCCTCTAACCAGGAGTGCCGATGGGTGACAAGGGGAAAGATGTCCGGCTCTCCACTGGAGCGCCGGATGACCTGATGGCTGTGGATGAATTTCTGCAGCAAACGAATCAGACTATTCAGAACTTGGAAAATCAGTTGGCCCAGTCAAAACTGAATTTCAATCGATCGCTGGAACCCCATGTTGATGCTAATGTGCGGGTGAAAGCGAGCATAGAAGCTAATTCAAGTAGCGGCGATGAACATGTACAACCGCCCGATTTGAAAGTGACCATGAGAAGGAAGTTGTCAAAGCTTCCTCGTAGTGCGTTAAAGAAAAAACCGGAGATTGTGGATATTGGCTCGGATGAGGATGAGTTTTTGCATGGTAAATTGCCTCCCATGACTCCAGTGGTTCATGCGGATATTGGTCAGTTGCAATCCGAATGGACTCAGGACCGTACTAGGAATAGGCGCATGACCTATGATAGGATGGATAAACTCATCTCTACGCAAATGAGTACTTTGAATTTGATGAATGATTCGGTATTGGAGTCTGCAAGGAAGGGGAAAGAGGCCCTGGAGAAAGCGGCTTATACTGAATCGGAATTGAATTTGGCTAGAAAGGAAGAAGCTCGTTTAAGATCTGTAGTGAAAGATCAAAGTGAGAAATTGACTTCACTAGAGGCTAAGCGCGCTTGGGAACGTAAGAATAATGAGCGTATGAGAGTGAATTTGGAAGAATTGAATAGCCGCTTTGACTTTCAAGTCCCACAGCACAGGGCTAGGGGTATTGCTTTTGCTGACGAGGTGGAAAAGGTTAGCACTCCTATTTATGAGAATCCGGGTGGTTTAACTAATGAATCATACACCCGAATCATGAATGATTTACCTGACTTTGATCAAAGGAAAGGAAGTCCAGATAATGTAGCATCATATCCACCACATTATACGTCGGTCATGCCGGACGCACCAACTGGCGGGCGGGCGTTTAAAGGTGACAGGAGGAGTGCTTTAGAAGCTGCGCGTGGTTTGCGCCCTTCTAGTCCTAGTCCAGTCGGTTATGGAATTATGGGCGCGGTAAGGCGATCATTGCCGGCCAATATGAGTGGAGTTAGGCGGTCAATAGATCCAGCCGCGGGTTACTTACCTGAAGGTAAGGGACCTGCATTTGGCATGCCTAAGTTCAAACCAACTAAGCCAATTCGCAACCCTAGAACTGTGAACTTCCCTGAATGGGATGGTCGGGAGGATTGGCGTGACTATCAAAGACGCACAGTAATGATAGCACGTTCAAATAATTGGGATGATGAGACTTATAAAATACAACTGCTAACCGGAGTAGGTAAACAGCTGCCGCAAGCTATGATGCTGGAGCCGGATGATTTTTCAGTCGATCAGCTGCTACAGATGCTCGAATATGATTATCAGGCTGAAAAGTCTGATAAGACGCGAAAGCGGGAATTTTTCGAATGCAGGCAAGATCCTGGGCAGAGTCCGGCTGCTTTCAGCCAGAACTTAAGTTTGAAGGCAGTACATGCTTTCGGTGAATGGGATGGCACGTTGCATGATATGGCGGTGAAAACATTTCTTGATGGGCTGGTGGATAAAGGCATGTCGCAATATGTTGCAATGCAGGAGCCGACCGATATAGTTTCGGCTGCGGCAGCCGCTACTAGATATAGGGATGTATTTGGAACCAGTGAAGTTTCACACACGTCTTCGCATTTACACTCGATTAAAAGCGGGGCGGGTGTGTCAACGGTAACTACTGTGACCAAATCGGAACGAGAATGGGATGATAGAGAAATGGCAGAGTTTCAAGCTTTTCGGGCGTGGCAGAAAAGGCCAAAACCGCAACTGGAGGCTTTACCACCACCACCACCTGCCGAGTCGGGTGAGGGGGGTAGAAAGGGTTCTTCTGAAGGAAATTATAGGAGAAGACCTGGTATGCCTCGGAAATGTTACTATTGTCAGCAAGAAGGACACATGTGGGCGGATTGTGTTAAACAAAAAACACATGTTAAGTCTTTTGATGACTTTACAGCTCAGGCTGCGGCAATTAAGGAACAGTTGGCTCTGCTGTTAAACAAGGTCGGATCTTCTTAGGCGGTGAACAGGAGATCGCGACAAACAGCATACACACCGCATTGTCGATAAATCGGGCTAGTAAACCAATTGGATCCGATGTTCTTGTGCCCCTAGATCAGCCTGGGGACGCCCATGGAGAAGGTGATCTTGGAGGTGAAGTGCACGAGGGCAGCGGCATTGGCGCAATTGGGCGCGCCACATGCTCAGTGATGGTAGTGAATGAAGGAGATCCTGAGTATGTATGCATGCCTGGGCAAATTCTAAAAGTTGAATGGGGGGAAGATGCCCGGGTGGTGAGTAAAGTGATGGTGTGTGACTTGCGTGATTTTGAGATTTGTGTTTCAGACCGCAATCGTCCGCTTGTGGCTGAGCGCATGTATGCGGATGTGACTTTAGTGAATGTAACTGGTCAATTCCTTATTGACTGGGGGGCACAATGCACGCTGGTAAAAAGGCATGTATATGATGAACTCTCAGTCAGGCCGTCATTGATGCCATGTGGAGTGACGTGCTATGCTGGGACTGGTCATAATCTAAAGACGCATGGGTGTGTGCGACTCGCGCTGGGGTTGGGAGGTGCTTGGTATGCCCTCAACTGCCTGGTGGTAAGTGGTTTGGTTGGAGCAGAAGCTGGTATCTTGGGGATGGATTTTATCTATCTCCATAAATGTAATTCCGACTGGTCTGGTTTATTCACTCTCGAGGCAGGTGAACAATCGGTAATGTGCAGGGCATTGCAAAGTGGGCCTATGACAAGGAGCAACTGTGAGAGTATTTTCATAGACGCTTTCTCCACTATTTGTAGTGGCATTGGCCCAATGTCCCCGAATGAGGACATGTTCTTTGAACCAGATGAGCCGGAGTTGGGATGTTATGTTGCAGGGAGTTTATTGGTTGCTGGCGACCGATATAATTGCACGCTGTCTGTATGCAATCCCACTAGCTCTCCCGTACTGATCGAACTACAGACAGCAAGGGGAGGAGATTTCTTGAATGATAATTCTCCTATTGTTGATGTGGAGATGTTGGAACCGGAAGTTCCAATGCCGCCAGTGGATGAATGCCCACTGGCGAAATTGGTAAGAGGGTCTGATTTGTCTAAGGCGGAGGACATAATTAGACTAAGGAATCTGCTTTGGCAGTATAAACATTGCTTCAGGTTGCCGGGTGAAACACTGGGACACACTAACAAAGTGCGTCATGTGGTTGACACAGGTGATGCTGTGCCAATTAAAAGTGTGTATAGACGCCTGCCGCGCGCGCATCGAGAAGCTGCTGAGAAACAGATTCAAGACATGCTCGATAAAGGTGTTATAGAACCTAGTAATAGCCCCTGGGGATCTGCGGTTGTGATTGTGAAGAAAAGTGACGGCACTGACAGGTTTTGTGTTGACTATCGTCCAGTCAATGCGGTCACAAAGAAGGATTCTTTCCCTCTCCCTAGAATAGATGAAAGCATTGAGGCATTGGGTGGTAACTTATGGTTTATAACTTTGGATTTAGAGAGCGGTTACTGGCAAATTGCCATGGACGAAGCTAGTAAGGAGAAGACGGCTTTTGTCTCGACTATGGGCCTGTTCCAATTCAAGGTTATGAGTTTTGGACTATGCAATGCGCCTGCCACATTTGAGCGTATGATGGAACAAATGTTGGCTGGATTGAGGTGGAAATGCTGTCTTGTTTATTTGGACGATGTAATCATCTTTGGCTCCAGTTTTGATGAAGCATTGTTAAATACGGAAAAAGTCTTGCAGAGACTAGCCGATTATGGGTTGAAGCTTAAACCGAAGAAATGTGAATTTTTCAAACTGAATGTGAAGTATTTGGGGAGAATTGTTTCGCAAGATGGAGTCCGCGCGGATCCGGATAAGTTGGAGAAAGTCCATTCTTGGCCGGTTCCGACTACTATTAAGCAGGTCCGTCAGTTTCTGGGTTTCGCTTCATATTATAGAGAATTTATGCCCAATTTCTCAGAGGTTGCAGCTCCTATTCAAGCATTGGTAGCCGGGGCGGAGCTGAAGAATAATCGGCGTGTGACCTTTGATGATAATTGTCATAAGGCCTTTGCAGACCTGAAAGATTTATTGACATCTCCTCCTGTATTAGGCTACCCACAGCCGTCTGGAACTATCATTCTGGATACTGACGCGAGTGGATTCGGTATGTCTGGAGTCCTCTCTCAGATGCAGAATTCGAGAGAGGTGGTTTTGAGTTATGCCAGTAATACGTTGACTAAGGCCCAACAGAATTACTGTGCTACAAAAAGAGAGTTGCTAGCTGTTTTGACTTATTTATCTAAGTTTCAACATTATATAATAGGGCAACATGACTTTATGTTGAGAACTGATCATGCTTCGTTGCGCTGGTTAATGAACTTTAGAGACCCTTCTGGTATGCTAGCAAGGTGGTTAACCACTTTGCAGCATTATGGATTGCGGGAAGATCAGATTGTTCATAGGCCGGGCCGCAAACACATAAATGCGGACGCGCTTTCGCGGCTGCCGGTGAGAAGATGTCCCAGAGAAGATTGTCTGGATTGTGGTGCACATGACGCCGTAGTAGCTACAATGACTGTGGACTACCATATATTTTCAACATTGGCGGGTGATCGGCTGAAGGTGGCGCAAGAAGAAGATGATGTTCTCACCAGAATCAAATCAATAGTACAGGGCCTTACTCAGAAGCCAGACAATAAAGCTTTGTTGGCTGAGGGGGGAGAGTTCTGTTACTATGTGAGTAAGATAGAATTTTTAAAAGTGGAAAAAGAATTGCTGTGTATGGATTGGGAAAGCGACAACGGAGTTGTGTATACACGTGTACTGGTACCTCTAGCTCTGAGGAAGGAGTTATTCCGTACTTTGCACGGGAGTAAGCTTGCAGCTCACTTTGGCGAGTTCAAAACTTATCAGGCGGCAAGACAAAAGTTTGTTTGGCCCCGGATGAAGAGGGATATCGCCGATTGGGTACGCGGCTGTGAAGTTTGCGCTTCTTGTAAGAGTAGGGGTGGAAAAGGTATAACCCCGTTGAAGAAGGAAATCCATGGTGTGCGCTGGAGCCGCATTGCTTTGGATATCATTGGTCCATTTAGGAGAACCCCTAGGGGAAATAGTTGTGTGATGGTTGTCACAGATTATTTTTCTAAATGGGCTGAGGCTTACCCGCTTCCCGATCACACAGCCGCTACCTGTGCGATGGCCTTGTTTACTGAGTGGGTGCTAAGGTACGGCCCACCGGTCTCCCTCCAGACTGATGGAGCGCCAGAATTTCGTTCAGCTCTTTTAAAGGAGTTATTACTCTTGCTTGACATAGAGCAGTTGATGTCCCTTCCCTATAGACCCCAGGCAAATGGGCAGGTAGAACGTTGGAATCGTGTTCTTGTTGAGCAATTGTCATGTTTGACACAATTTGAGGATTTGAATTGGGATTTGTTGGTGCCCTGTATTGCACATGCTTATAGAGGAGCGGTGCATAAGAGTACTATGTGCACGCCAAATTTGGTGGTATTCGGTACAGAATTAACAGTCCCGGCTGACATTATATATGGTACTCTGACTGGGGACGTTGATTTCCCTTGTCGCAGTGTCTTTGTGGAGGAGATTAAAACGCTATTGCTGAAAGGACATAGATTTGTTAGGGAGCGTTTGGGGCATTCAGCCGTTTATCAGAAACGATATTTTGATAGACGGGCGAGACCCAAGGTTTTCAAATCTGGAGATGTTGTATGGAGGTATGCGACGCCTATGGCTCAGAAGAAATATGGCCCTAAATGGGATGGTCCTTTTGAAGTCATACGTCGTGTGCAGGGTTCTACCTATGAACTCAGGACTGAGGAGGGAGTTCTCAGATGGAATGGAGATTTACTAAAATTGGCTTTTGATGCAGATGGGACTCCAGTGCAGGTTACTAACTTGCATAGAGCATCTGAGTATCAGAAGCAGCAGGTAGCGGGTAAAGACTACTTGAAGATTACTCCTCAAGGTCGTGTCATACCCGGGCGGCATGCTCCTGCCGTGTTACCTGCAGCTAATATAGTTAGACATGTGAAAAGGCGCGGCCGTCCGCCCAATAAACCAGCTTTGTTGTCTGACCAGCCGCCGGGCCTGGGAACGAAGCTGGAAGGTGGCACAGCGGCTGTGGTGTCTGAGAGTTCCAGTGATTCAGATTCTGAGGAAAAGGTAGAAGGTTCACCACTAGCCAAGACTATGGATGGTTTGTTGCGATCAGGTTACTTAGAGGAGCGGCCTAGGCGTCATAGGCAAGCACCTGACCGATTAGGCTATGAGTGAAAAAATTGGGTGAAAGGTGCAAGGAAAAAAAATGACACAACGAGAAGTACTGGTTTAATAATGTCTTACACGAGCATGGCGGGGGTGAAGCTACTCCGTGTGTGGGAGTTATTTAATAAAAAAACATCATAATTACTGTACGTGGTTCAGTAATTGAATTGATTTGGAAAATGTAATCGACTGGCAGGGCATGTAGCCTCTCATTGTCCTGACACCTACTGGGAAATGTGATTGGGCCGAAGCAATACACCCCACGGAAAGTAGGGAGAGACTGCTTGATTTTCTTTTCTAATGATATTGGTTACTGCAAGTGAAAGAGTGATGGACTTTGCTCGGGAGTTCAGGTCCCTGGTACTGTGTGTATGCTTGCTATAGTGAGCAGGCAGGCAGCGGTATCCAGGCCGTGTGTACTCTGGCGTGAACGGCTCGGCAACAGGTTTATGATGCTATATTTAGAGGGAAGAAAGTCCTCCGATTGGCGGAGGTGTCGCGAGACTAGGTCACGAGAGCTGGCGGGAGCGTCCGTCTGCAGAGTACGCTCGGGCAGTGAACACAGCACACGTGTTTCACTATCCAGTTGTATGTGACTTGGTTTGCTTGGCTTATCCCCCCGATAAATCATTGTATTCCTAGGTTGTTGTTGAGTTGGTTGGCAGAGTTTGTATTTTGTCTGTGTCCCTAACCTTGAAACTCCATCTGGAGTTCTCAAGCAGATAGGATGTCTGACAAGGAAGAGTCGGCCATGGACGTTGAGTCGCCTCCGGGCGATAATCAGAAGAAGGAGGCGGTGGTTGGTGATGATGCAGCAGCTAGCGGGAGTCAGCCCACAGCCGAAGACGCTGCGCCTGTGGTCGCTGAATCTGTCTCGCTAGAGGAGCCGCCTAGTGCAAGCTGGGCTGAAGAAATGGAGGCTGAGATAAAAGCAGATAATTGAATTGGTAATGGATAAGTTGAATGGCGCCCCCTTGCTATGGAAACCAGGGTACAGGTGCCCATTCACTTGGTGTCGTTATTTGGGCGAGGAAATTAATCCTTCTGGGATTAAAATCTATCGCACCAAAGAACGATTTTATCGACATTTGTGTGAGGAGCACTGCCCAGCTGTGCACCTCCTTACTTGCCCACATGCTCATTCGTGTGGAGTAAGGTTAGACAGACGATCAGACTTGATTAAACATTTGATGAAGGGCCCTAGTGGACATAGAAATGGACCTGAAAGATCGCGGGAGTGGACGTCCAGCTACAGAGTGGTGGAGCAGGAAGCGGCTAACATCGGCTGTGTGAGATTTGCGCGGATGGGCAGATACGATCTTGATCGTGTTATGACCATCGGCCGCCATCGAGCTCTAGCCGAGGCCCGGCATAGTGCTACTGAGGCTAGGAGGACAGTGAATAAAAATTTCGCTGATGCTCCTTTGCCTGCTAAGAATGCTTGGACTGCTAAAGGCCCTTCTCAAGCGACTATTGCTGCCGTGTTGACTGGTGCTCGCCCGAAGGATACGTCAAGCGTGGCTGCATTGAATATGCCTGCGGCTGCCCCTGGTGCTCCTGGTGGTGAAGCAACTGATAGGCGGGTGGTTGCTCATGGAGAGTTGCCTGTCAATATGAGGAATACAAATCAGGAAAGTGCTAGGCCAGTTGCTGCAGCTTCTGTGCTTCCTTATTTGCCTACAGATGAGACTTTGTGTTCTGCCGCCACAGATATTGATAGAACCTTGTCCGATGCTTCAATTGGTATCAACCAAGCTGTCGCTCGGTCCTTAGACGCTGTGAAGCTAGCCGTACAAGTTGCTTTAACCCCTATGATTGATATCAGCGAGGTGAGAGCAGCTGCGGCAGAGATCCCGGCTATGCGGGCTAGGATCGTTGATTTAACCAGGCAGTTGGAGTATTATAAGCAGGAGGACCATCTTTCTAGGGAAACAATTCTAGATTTGAAGTGTCAGCTCTCTGCTTATGAGTCTGGTGAACCGGAGATGAAAAGGAAAAAGACGGAGAAGAAGGAGGAAGCGGTTGACTCTGATGTGGTGAGAAAATCGGATCTGGCAAAGATTATGTCGGATTTGTTGCAGCAACATACCGCTTCTCTGGCGAAGTTGCCTTTGCCTGCTTCTCCACAGAGAAGGCAAACACAACCGCCTGCTGAGGGAGTGTTGAAAGTGTCGCCTCGGCCGCAGCGAGTTGTCGTGCAACCCCACCCACCTCTACAGAAATTGACTTTGCAGAGATTGCCAGCTGCTCCGGCTGTGACTCCTGTTAAGCCAATTATTGTTAAGGAGATTTTGGAAGGACCTTGTGGTGATAGTTGGAAGTCAGTGATGAACCCATCAATTGATTTAGTATCTCCGCAACGTTGTGGTGCTAGGTGGAGTCAGACTACTGTACAGTTGCCTGCTCAATCGCCATTACAACAGCATATGTTGCAACAGTCTCTGCAACAACAACAGCATTTGCAACAGCAGCAGTTGCAGCAGCAGCAGTTGCAACAGCAACAGTTGCAGCAGGAACGGCAGTTGCAGCAAACTTTGCAACAACAGCAAAGCCAGCATATGCAGCAGTCTCAATTGTCCTTGCCTTCATATAGTCCTTATTTAATGCAGGGCTTTGCGCCTCTGACCCAGTTCGGTGGAGTGCAGCGGCAGTTGGGGGGAAACCCGTCTATACAGGGCTCTCCCGCTCGTGTTCATGGTCAGTCAGCCGCTGGTATTTTGGATACGAGTGGCGCTCCCATTGCTCCGCCAGGATTTGTTGGTGTGACTCCCGTGGGTATTGAGGAGAAGGGGTCAGTTCAACTGTCAACCGTGACTCCTCTTTTCTCCTCCCCGGTGAGAAAAATTGGCGATATGATTGCTAGGGCTATGACTTTTGGTTCGGGAGAAGACCAACCCACACCGACCAAGGAAGTGGTGTTAGAAACACAGTCAGACCCGGGTACTATCTCTGTGGGTAATGAGAAGCAGGATATTTCTGGTTCTCCCCATGGTAGCGATACCTGGGAGCGGGGTGTTGATGAGGAAGATAGGAATATGGAAATTGATCCTGCGTATGAGGAGGAATTGCTGAAGGGAGACCCTGATGATGCTTACCCGACGGTTTAAAAATTTCGCCTTGGAATCTGTCTCTGAGGTTTGTTGTTCATTTTGATACTTGAGATGTGATGAACTCGAGCCGTATGCGGTAGTGGATAGCCCAGCTGAGATGACCAGACTTGATGGACATGACCCGGGATGACCTTTCTACCAGTCGCCTTGGTCGGATTGTAACCAGCTTGGACTTGGACGTTGGATTTTACCTCGAACACCAGCAAAAGACTATTATCAAGACCTACCAACTTGTGCCTCAAACGGACTAAACTAGGATGTTACCGGACATTTGTGCTACGTTTACCAACCTGCGGACAATACCTTGCGGTTGGAAACTCTGTGAATACTTTTACATACGGACTAAAAATTTCTTATGGACTGGAGTGGATACTTCTTCACACTGCGATAGAATTCCTTGTGTGTTTTTACTTCAGCGTTGTTCGTGTATTCTACAAACCGGTATGGATTCCTGTGTTATCATATTTTTACTCTGTGATGATTTTTATATTGTTTGAGTGTCAAATTTACCTACTATTGTTGCTTGCGTTAAACTTACTTGTAAACCTTATGGTATAGACTCTTATGTAAGGTCTAAAGCGGTTGTGCCCTCCTAACAATAAAAGGGGAGGGGCATTGTGGTGCGCGGCTCTGGATTGACATTTGTTAAACCAGAGCCGGGGCTACGCGGCTGTTGTACCAGTCCCGCTAGTAAGTCTAGAGTAGCCGCGCTGGTCGCGGTTGTGGTGGGTTTGACCGATAGAGGTCGTTGTATTTCGGTGGTCTATATTTTAACTTTTTTATTGCTGTGTGATACTGCTTGTTCCATATATTTACTGTTATTCCTTCCTTATACACCCATTGTGTATGCACACCTATGTATTGATTTTTCGATATGACGTATTGTATTGTTGTTGTTCTCGTGAGAGCAGCCCGGGTGAGGAACAGAAGTATATAAAGAGAGAAGCTGGCGAGGTCCATTAGATCCTGTTGTTGTCGTTGTCTTTATTCGATAGATTAAGTCTCATAGTCGCTTAAGGCCGTCGACCGGACACTACACAGACATCATAAAAAACTAAACTAAAATGAAATTTTTAAATATATATGACCCCCCTTGTTCTGTGAAACAGTCTAAATCTAAGAATCTTTAAAATCACTGAAAATCTAAAGTTCTGTATCCATATCCATCCGGAGGTAAAATCAACAGCAACCTCATTTAAAAAGCTAACAACCTCTTTTTGCATTGTTTTATAACTCTACTACAACTAGAAAGGTAAAGACTATCATAATGTTATATTGATCAAGCAAATCAACTAATGAAATATGAGATTTTATCATTTCTGACAAGATTTTGAAAAGTACCAATATCACTTTTCTACAAAATAATCCAAAGGTAAATGTTTCCCCGAGTGAAGACATTTTGATATATGAACATGAACATGAACAATCAGGATCAAAGGGTAGAAAAACACATTTCGAAAAAATGTCAATGGTATGGGCCTTATGTATCTAGATCTATAAGTCCCTTAGAGAGTTGGATTCATCCCGCGCCCAGAGCACATCATTTTTCAGTGATTTAACTTTTAATGACCAATTCCCCCAGTTTTTAATGACCAAATGAAGTATAAACAAGTCTAAATCTAAGTCTAAATCTAAGAATCTTTAAAATCACTGAAGTCTACATCTAAATCTAAAGTTCTGTATCCATATCCATCCAAATTCATCAGGAGGTAAAATCAACAACAACATTTAGACTCATAGAATAATCAAATATAAATATCCATGAATTTCAACCCAATTTACATTGTAATGACGACTGTAAAGTGTAACTAAGTTATTGCAAAATGTTAGTATAATCAGGGTTCTCACCAGTTCACTGGTTCACATGGGACCAGGAAGTAGATTTTGGAATGGCTAACGATAGCACCCCCTCAACAAAATCAAACTGAGGTGGTAATTACATTGATAACTGATATGTTTCAGCCCGATTTCTGGTCAAATTCGTTTCAATCTGATTATATATTATAAATATACATTCATTTAAAATGACTCAATAAAATCGAATCCAATATATATTCCCAATTGTGCCCCTAAGACAAGTTTAGACAACTCATATAATAGTTTCCCCAAATAAAATGAATCAGAAAGCTGAAATCTCAATTAAGCTATGGAATCAACTTGAATATAGGAAATAATTGTTGATGTTAAACTTTCCAACATGATTGAAGCTGGTATGTAGGCTAAGTCTGATTCTAAGTCATGTGAAATCTTGCAAGTACATGAACGGCATATATTTGGTACACAATTTATCTAAGTTCAAGTCACTCCTTGACTAAATATCTCTAAATAACTCTAAACACTAAATATTGAAATATTTTAAAAATCTTTTCCTCTATACGTTAATTCATGCAATACTCCATCAGATAGAACCACTGAAAGAATTTTTTAAATCACTGAAGTCTAAGTCTAAAGTCTAAGTCTGAGAGCTCAATTAAGCTATGGAATCAACTAAATCGTTAATAAATGCAATATTCCTAAATATTTCTACTTTCGTTTACCTATGTCTATTTTTCGTAATAAAACATAATTTCGAAATTCAATTTCCATAATCATTAGGCTAAGTCGTAAGCATAGATAAAGATGACCAACCAGAGTTAAATTACCCAATATGTAAACTTTAGATTATGTACCTTTTATTGCATATATTCACCACATTGACCATGTTCCATTAGTCAACTATACTGACCCTATACAGTACTACATTGACTGTACTGTATAGAGATAGACATGGCTATCTATGTTCTATGTTACAAGTACACCACAAGTACCCTTCAAGTACCCCTAAAGTACATCACAAGTACATTAAAAGTACATCACCCTTCTAGTACATCACAAGTACATCACCCTTCAAGTACCACTCGAGTACATCACAAGTAAATCACAAGTAAATCACAAGTACATCACAAGTACATCACCCTTCAAGTACCCACTCAAGTACATCACAAGTACATCACAAGTACATCTCAAGTACATCACCCTTCAAGTACCCACTCAAGTACATCACAAGTACATCACCCTTCAAGTACCACTCGAGTACATCACAAGTTCATCATAAGTACATCACAAGTACATCACAAGTACCCCACAAGTACCCCTCAAGTACCACCACACAACAACCACACCACCACCACAAGTACCACATACATAGATACCTACATAGATACCTACATAGATACCTACAGGTTCTTACACTAGTCCGCCGGACTAGTGGGAATTTTGAGTTAGCCTGAACCGCTGCCACATCAAGGTCACGTTTCGTGAACCCTGCCCTATAGAGATTTCTCACAATCTTCAAAACTAGTACATAATGACCTTTTCCCATTTGGAACCATTTCATGAGAATCGACCATATGCACCCCCTACCCCCATTTGCTTTCCTCACGGCCCAATACTAACCCTATGTCCAATTTTCGTAATAAAATAATGACAATGATTATTAGCCATTATGAAAGATATATGACCAGTCAAGTTATACATACAATCAAGCAAATGTTCTTTGTGTAGTCGTAGCTCCTATATCCCTGTCTCCTATGTTATTTGTAAGCCTAAATCTCCTATGTCTGATTCCGATATCAAGGGAAGGTCCTTCCAGTACAACAACTCAAACTAGTGTGCCCCCCCAACGCTGATCACCAGACTATTTATAAGCGTCCCCCTGACGCACCAGCTGACGGATCAACTGACGCAACAACGGGCAGAACCATTGATGGCAAACACCAAATTGAGATCAAATTTTGGCAAGAGATCGTGCAGGAGCTCAATTAAGCTATGGAATCGACTAAATTGTTAATAAATGCAATATTCCTAAATATTTCTACTTTCGTTTACCGATTTCCGTAATAAAACATAATTTCGAACCGAATTCAAAATTCAAAATTCAAACAGGATGACATTTTAGACATTAAAAACATCAAATAATTAAGAATACACCTTTTTCAGTCGAACCAAGGGTAAAATATAACCAACTGGAACATCAGGGAACGTCCGCCATTCATTTAAAATAAAAAATCGTCAAATAATATATTTCCTCACGACCCAATACTAACCCTATATGTCAAATTTTCGTAATAAAACATAATTTCAAACCGAATTCAAAATTCAATTTCCGACGAACATAATAATAATTTCGACATGAGACTTCATATCCAGATACTCAGGCTTGTTTTACATCGTACCAACCATATTCAAACCAATGAAATAAAGTAATTAGTGTGTAATAATTATTTTTCAATGAACCAACTGACTTCTACGACGTAGGAATTACAAATGGCTACCCTATCGAGATTAACATTGAAGTCTATGAGGAAAATTATCTATCATCTTAAAAGCACCCAAATCTCTTGAAAATCTAAGCTAAAATGAAATCTAGCAGTAATCCATTTAAATAAGACCTTGGTACATCGTATGGAAGCCATTTGGAAAGATATATGACCCCCCTTGCTGTGTAAAACTGCCAAAATTTTCGTCGGAAATTCATGGTAAATCCTAAATCACCTATGTCCGATTCCGAGAATAAAATTACATTTCGCACCGATTTTATAATTAAAATTCCGACGAACATAATGATATTTCTCTGCTGAGACTTTAACAGCAGATGCTCAGACCTGTTATACCTCGCACCAACTAGATTTAAAACAATGAAATGAAATAATTAACGTGTAATAATTATTTTTCACCATCGAGTGGCCATTGTCTAGCCTAAGAAAATCCGCCATTGACAAGGCAATCGTGTTAACACTGAAGTCTATGGGGAAACATTTGGAAATCGAAAATCGTCGTAAATAAACAATCTCAGAACCATTTATGACCATCAGCATTCAAATCGTGGCAAAACACATCATATGTACTAAAATTGAAACCAATATTCGCGATATTTCCACCGTTTGGAAGAAAAAACTATCCGCCGAGTGAACGTCGCCGAATATCGTTTTAATATGGCCGTCTATGGGCGTGACATTTCTAACACAAAAACATCAAATTACTCGAAGAATATACCGTTTTCAGTCAAACCAAGGGCATGATATCTCCGATTGAAACCTCCGAGAAGGTTTGTCATCCATTTAAAAGCAAAAATATGTAAAAATCTGGAAATATTTCATTTTGACATGTCCCAATGCTATTCCTATGGGCGAAACCCACGTCGTAGCCGGCACCGTTATTTTCCTTAATAATAAGCAAAACTTTTGCAAATACATTTAATATGACGGGACTTAACGCCTGAACAAAATATCCAGCGTGAAACAAGCAAGTTCCCATTTATTTTAGCTAATTTTCGGTGTACAAATTCGTCATTTGCAAATCCGAAAAGGGTCCGCCATCTTGGCATCTTGACGCATACCTTTAACATAGGCAAGCCAAATTTGAAACAGAATCATCCCTTAAAATGTCGAATTTGGAACATCTGAATCGGCAAGAATGTTTATTTGGACCCTTGAATGGGTCTGAGATATTCATTTTAAAACAATTTTGCATAATTTCTGAGAAAACGGCCGTCCTTCTTCTTGGAACTGAATGCCGCACTGAATGCTGTACTGAATGCCGCGTCACCGCGTCACTTTTTCACTGTTTTCTCTTGAAATACACAATATTTTTTGTTCCAAAACATGTTAAATATTCTTTTTAATGAAAAGAGGCCTAAATATACCTTCAAAAACGATTCTAAAGCCCGTTTTAAGCCCTGTTTCAAACAGTAGTTCCATGCCCTTCCCACTAGGGGCTCACTCTGGTATAAAAGAGCCCCCTGCTCCAGCCCAATCATTAGTGAATAGGATCTTGGTCTAGCAGGAGCTATGACCATTTTTCTCAGATTTTGCCTGTGACACCCCACCTGAGCAGCCACCAGAGCCTGATCTACTGCCATTTGCCTTGCATATCTGTGCTGTGTCTGATTTATTTCAGATTCATCAACATTTCTTCTAGTTTCAAAGGAGTTTCAACACATTTGCCTGGGTCGACTGAATTGGTTCTCTTCAATACTACATTGGTACAATGGTAGTGGTTCAATTTCACCTATTTGGACTTCAACAATGGTTCTCACGGATTCTTCACTTCTTATCACCACACTGGATATTGTGCTGTGTTTCCTTTTCAGGAATTTTGTGCCAAGGAATCCATGTTAACCTGGATGGAACTTATTGTTGAGGAATACTCCATGAATACCTGGAGTGGACTACTGTGATATTGTGTTTCTGTTTTTAGCAAGCTCTAGTGAGCTTCAAGGGAGCTAGGAGATTCAAACCTGGATTAATTTGGAAGCATAAGTTCTTAACGAAAAATGCTGGATCACCAAAATTTGTAAGTTAACTCTAAAATATGCACCTCTCATACATTGCAAAATGTGACAACGCCCAGAATTTATGCTCAAAATCCTAGGTACTAGAAACTAACTCAGAGTATAAACATTTTATTTTGATTTTGATGTATGTATTTCTAGGAATGCTCCTTATTTCTAAAGTCATTTTATGATTATATGAATGTTATTTCAATATGACCTGCAGGTGTCTGTACTGACGCCAGATAACCACATTTGCCCCAGCCTTCCCAAACTTCACCTGCATCATGCTGGTATTCCCTACTATATGTACACCAAAGACTGTAGAGATTCAACGAATTATACTTTTTCTAAAAATAAATGCCCCCCCTGAGACCAGCCCTTCTTTTATGTAATATACATGAAGGAAATTTTGGTGGAAAATATAAATCTTACTCGAATTACTTAATTTCTATTGGTAAACTATAAGGACAGCTGAATGTATATAATATATACGTCCACAGCAAAATGAACCAAGAATTGCAGGTGTCTGTACTGACACCAACTCATTGTAACATATAGCTAATGATAACATATAGTAGTGTACCCTACTATACAAAACACACCCTAGTCGTTTGATATCTACTCTGTTATTTATATATAAATCATAACCTATTCTAGCATAACATCACCGAAATCACTGAAATCTAAGTCTGAAGTCTGAAGTCTAAATCTGGTATACGTAAATATACACACGTCCTAGTCGTTTGATATCTACTCTGTTATTTATATATAAATCATAACCTATTCTAGCATAACATCACCGAATTCACTGAAATCCCGGGTGGGCAACCTGTTTTTATTCCTTATTTCGACCACTGGTTATGACCAAAACTATATATAAATAGACCCTGCGCACAAGCATGTACATGACTAGGGGTTTTATGATTATATGAATGTTATTTCTACTGATTCTCATAATCGTTATACTAGTAGTACACTCCAATGTCCCATTGTATATAATATATACACTAACAGGCCACGCTCATAGTACAAATGTCAGAACTATCTAAGAACTTGTTTCTCCTATAATATCTATAATTTCTGATATATACTGCCTATATGCATGCCCTGAGTGTAACAAAATTACAGTTACTAAATCTCTAAAATACCTCATAATTGATAGAAACCAAAGAATAGAGAATCAATATATCAGGGATCGTAGTAAGGGCTTGGTACTCGTAAATAACGAGTACAGGGGCCTGTCCCTGTGACCAGACATTGATCTAGAATTAGGTAAAACTCTGTTCATAAGCTAAACGAAACTTTTTAATTTCGCTATATGTCAACTCAACGTCAACTCATTGTAACATATTATAGTAGTGTACCCTACTATACGAAACACACCCTAGTCGTTAGATATCTACTCTGTCCCATTGTATATAATACATACGTCCACAGCAAAATGTGGATGTGAAGGACATGACTACAAATTGAATCGTCCCTACGTCTGTACTGACTACTGACGCAGAAATATACTTAATACAAAAATCCAAATGTCTCACGCACAAATCAATGCGAAATATACAAAATATAGTAGTCACTAGTGCCAAAAGCGTGAAAACCTAGTGGTTCTGTCTACAAACTCGGGAAATAACCTATTGTAAGAGAAATATCTATAATTCCTGAATTTAAAATCTACTGTATAATGGGATTAAAAAGTTTAGCACTGGTGTTTCTCATGTGTTATACCGTGTTATACTGAGTGTAACAAAATTACTAAATCTCCTATTTCCACCTTCAATATGACCAGCAGGTGTCTGTACTGACGCCAACTCATTGTAACATATAGTAGTGTACCCTACTATACGAAACACACCCTAGTCGTTAGATATCTACTCTGTTATAAATATAAAATCATAACCTATTCTAGCATAACATCACCGAAATCACTGAAGTCTGAAGTCTAAGTCTGGTATACGTAAATATACACAAATAAAGGAGAAATATCAGATTTTAATGAAATATTGGGGGCAGTGTATATGACGCACATATACACTGAATTCTACCAAACTGACGTCTAATATCATATCCAGAATACACAAATCTACGTCAGGCCTTCTCACCATTCAAGGAGCTTTAAAGAGCAAACAAGTATTTTCCTTAATGCTCCATTTCATTATATATTCTATCTTCAATTGTAGAGTTTACTTCTAAAGATTAAAGTAAAATTGGCGAACTCTCTGAACTCACATTGGCCTGCTTCTGATAATTATTTAGTTGTATAAGGTAATAAAGATCAGAAAGTCAGTGCTATCAGTACATTAAGGTTTCATGAAATAGTTTGTGTTCTAGGTACATATTTTGATAACTGAAGGTGCATTTATGTCATCAACTATAATCGAACTAATTCATAACTTATTTACACCCCCTCTCACACACTGTATTGACGCTCATAGTACAATGTCATAGTGCAATGTCGAAGAATAACTAACAAAATCGGGTATAACGTGCAGATAACCACATTTTAAAAAGTGTCCCTACGCAGAAATATCTATAATTCCTGATTTATTATTGATAGAGGCTGTAACCCCTGCTTTCCTGCCTTCTCTGTGTCTATCGCCCTCCCTCTTAATAAAGGGAGAACAACGGTGATGCTGACTATGTTGTCTGTACTGACGGCGAAATACTTACAAAATTTTTTTTGACACGCCCCACAAATTTTTTTTGACACGCCCCACTACGAAATACCTAATATAAAAACTGAGTGTAACAAAATTAATATTTCCACCTTCAATATGACCAGCAGGTGCCTGTACTGACGCCAACTCATTGTAACATATAGTAGTGTACCCTACTATACAAAACACACCCTAGTTGTTAGATAGTTAGAGTGTAACAAAATAACTAAATCTCCTATTTCCACTTTCAATATGACCGTCAGGTGTCTGTACTGACGCCAACTCATTGTAACATGACGCAGAAATATCTACAATTCCTGATATGCCTATATGCACGCCCTGAGTGTCTGTACTGACGCCCAATTAATGCAATGATCCATCTAATTACAACTCGATTACATCTATTTCCACTTAATATAAAATACCTTAATGTTTCTGATACCCTAGTATAATTCTGATTCGCATTTTATAAATTTCCTGACTGCAAGCCAGTTGTCCCATTGAATATAATATATACAGGCCAACGAAAGAATTAAAAATCACTGAAGTCTAAGTCTAAGTCTGAAGTCTAACACCAAGTCTAAGTCTGAAGTCTAAGTATGTGTTATACGTTAATATACATTATTTGTACCTAATATTGATGTTATACAAACACTACCCTCACTAGTTCATCTTCTAGATCATCACATGGGAACGACTGGAAGAACTGGGACCATCACAGAAGTCTATCTATGTCTAAGATAACATACTCTAGACCAGTACAGGACGAGAAAACTTATCAATCTACCAGTACAATCTACCAGTACAAGTAGATGATCTCCTATTTCCACCTTCAATATGACAGTCTTTCGTCTGTACTGACGCTGAAACACTCCTGTGTAATGCATAACCCTAAATTTCTGATGTAAAACTACCGACGCTCATAGTACAATGTTCGTCGGAAATCTGTATAAAATTACTAAATCTCCTATTTCCACTTTCAATATGACCTTCAGGTGTCTGTACTGACGCCAACTCATTGTAACATGACTTAACTCTAAATCCGTCTGTACTGACGGCGAAGTACTTAATAACAAAATTTGTTAGGACACGCCCAAAATCCGTCCTAAAAACTTTGAATTTCGCTAGAGAAATTACATGTCTATCTGAAATCAGTGTAATATGTATTCTCTATTTGGCTGTAAAAACGCTTAATATAGGAATATATAAAAAAATCTTTTCGTCCATATGGTGGGAGAAGACTGTGTAAGAAAATCAGTGAAGTCTGTGTAAGAAAATCAGTGAAGTCTAAGTCTGAAGTCTAAGTCTAAGTCTATGTGTGTTATACGTTAACATACATTATGTGTACCTAATATCTTCATCAAATTCCTAAATCAAAAATATATACTAAAATTCAGTATAAATCCGATTGATATTGTACCATGAAACTTTTGCCCCAAAATTCTGGGCATGTGTCTCAAGGTCAAAAAAGACACCTAAATTAGTCCCGAAAAATCTGCCAAAATATGTCTAAAAAAGACGCGGTGGGCTTATCACCTGCGGCTGTTACGGCCGTTGGTTTGACTCTCCATTGAGGATTGTTGCCTGGCTGTGACAGCAAGGTGGGGGTAACCCCCCCGCGGCTAATTTTCAGCCATCAATATCGTTTATTGATGGCATATCTAGAATGATGGAAAACTAAGTCTCGTGTCCTCACTAAGTTTCGAGTCCTAACTAAGTCTTTATTTTAAGTCTGACTTAAAATAATGTTAAACTGTAATAGCAGAAACTGTAATAGCAGTATCAAATATGGCCCTACACAACATACTAAAAACATGCCCTACACAACATACTAAAAACATGCAAAACATAGGAAATATCTGTGTGCCAATACCGTGTGCAACATAGTCAAATTGCGAGAGCAGATACCGTCGTCGGTCACTGACAAATTGTAACAGTGGGAGACCCACATACTGTTACGCCCACATACTGTTACGCCCCTCTTTTAGAGGGGCAATTAATAAAGTATGGTAAATAACGTCTTGTACTAGACAGAATACATGAGATTGTTGAACGTCTTGTACTAGACAGAATACATGAGGTCGTTGGATCAAGAGTTTTTGAGGGTAATACATGAGATTGATGACACAACCATCAATTGAGACCTGGTCATCGGTCTCTGGGCTATGTTGCACACTGGCAATATTATTAGAAGGTTGACTATACCTTGGAGAATGGTCAGTTCTTAGATGGCAGGAATGCGTTAAGACCAAATAGTAGAGAGTACAGGGTATAGAGTAAGCAGCAGGGTTATGGGTCAGTTCTTTGGAGTTCTGGATAGCGTTTAGACCAAGTAGTGTTCACTGTTTCGAAGTTGTGCAGGATATGCTTAAGACAAGGCCAAGGGCCGTTATTTATATCAAGCTGCCAGCTCCTGTGGCCAATGAGGGAACAGTAAAGCTCAAAATGGTGCCTGACTGAAAGTGACTTCAAAGGAAGTCACTTGTAAGGGTCGCGCAACTTGTAAGGGTCGCGCAAAAAAAGCGCCCTGTGAAGCCCCGCCGCCCAGGAGGTGCCCTGCGAAGCCCCGCCGCTCAGGCAGTGCTGGCTTCCAGAATTAAAGGAGGTGTTGGGGAGGTGAGGGGGGGGTGTGGGGGAGGTGTTGGGGGGTTCTGGGCTATGGAAAAAAAGCTGGCTTCCCGAAGACAGCCTCTGATCTCATGTACAGCCTCTGATCTCATGTGCTGGCCTAGGCCAGGGAAAAAGCTGGCTTCCTGACAGGTGCACCTCATAATCAACCCTGATGAAATTCAATATTTTAATATCAATCTGATATTGTTTACAGGTATTGATTTCAATCTGATATTAATATAGGTATTGATTTCAATCTGATATTAATACAGATTATCGAATACCATTATTCATTTTCGAAATACAGAATACCGAATACCATTATTCATGTTCGAATACCATTATTCAAAAGATGGAATGATGAAAATATAAAAGTCCTGCTACAAACTGGATTCCTAATCTAAACTGAATAGGAATCCAAACTGATTCGATTCAATATGACTCTAAACTGATTTGATTCCCAAACTAATTCCAAACTAATAGTCCCGTCCTTAATTTCATTCCAAACTAATAGTCCCGTCCTTCCAAACTAATAGTCCCGTCCTTCATTTCATTCCAAACTAAAAGTCCTGTCCTTCTGATTAAAACATCAACAACCCCTGATATTATGACCTGATTTTTCTTTGCTACCTGTACCTTCTATTTACCTGCAAATAAGTCGTCATGGGGTAAATGATGGTTTTGATCCATTCGTCCATGTATGTGTTACCAATTCGTCCGTCCAAGTATGGGTTAGCCATGCGTCCAATTATTCAGTTTGAAATATGAATGAAATATACACAGAAAGAATGAGTCAGTTTGAAATATGAATGAAAATGAAATAATTATACACATGAATGAAAATGAAATAATTATACACATATATTTCAGTCAGTTTGAAATTATACACATATATTTCAGTCAGTTTGAAATATGAATTCTATTATACACAGACAGAATTCTATTATACACAGACAGAATTCTACACAGACAATGAAATTATAACGAAATTATAATTACAAGACAGAATGAAATTATAACGAAATTATAATTACACGACGTCTTGTTTATAAATCATCTTGTTTATATCTGACTACTTATATCGGGGAAATACGACTCCTTATATCATTGATGAGGAAGTACAGACATACCTGGTGATCGGGAAAAAAGTGCAAAAGATGCACTTAAATCGTGGAGAGGGATGATGGTGTGGACCTCCTTCCTTCAAGTAATCCCCCTCCAAAACACTTACCTTGATATATGAACGACCTTGATATATGAACGACTTGGATATATTCAATGAACGACTTGGATACTCAATGTGACTGCAATATGAAGTTTCAATTAAATTCTCTGCACATGGGTAATTCGATTATAATTAAAAGTTTTCACATTCCTGAATTACGAAAATCACACTAATCGAGATAGAGGAGGAATATCAATACAGTACAGTATTGAATACGAGGAATAGAGGAGGAATATCAATACAGTACAGTATTGAATACGAGGAATAACAATACAGTACAGTATTGAATACAATACGAAAATAAATAATGGGAAACGCGATTAGGACAAGATGTGTTTATTTCTTCGGTAGGCCTACGACTTGAATATTGAATAAAAAGATAAACTGAACATAAACTGAACGACTTGGATAATTGAATATGAAACTGAACGACTTGGATAACTGAATATGAAAAAGATCAGTTATGAAAAAGATCAGTTAGTTAAGATAACTGTTTGCAGATAGTTGAGATACTCAGATCAAATGACGCAGAACGTTTCGGCACCGTACACATCAGAGGTAGCTGCCTGGGGTAGCCCTACCGGCCCTGCAGGCATGGTCCCCGTCAGCCTTCCCCGGGTGCGGGACCGTGCCATAGAGGCACAGTATAAACAAAACTGAAATCGGTGCCTATAAGTTAGAGTATTGCTCGATCACCTAATACTTACCTGTAACTATTTCCCACGACTAATAGCCATCCTACAATCTGATGTTTTAGGTCTAGATGGGTTGTTGTAATGGAGATCGATGAGAAATTCTGTAGAGGGGAAAACCGTTATCCAAAATCGTCGCCATTTTCAAACTGTATTGCTTGACGCTTGGGGGCCAAGTAGGTTAATTGGAAATGGGCATCATATTTGTTTCTAAACTGATATTTTGTATTTCTAAACTGATATTTTGTATATTTCCCAACTTATCATCTTATTTGGTGTACTCATCGGGCTTTAAAACGCTTGGAATTCATGATTTTGGGAGATCGGCAAAGCGTTGTAATGGGTACTACTCTCTGTGTTCTACCATTTTCAAATTTTCCACTTCCAGTTTCTACCGCGCGCCCAACCCATTCTATTCTAGAAGTAATTCAGAGCATTCTCTGGGCAAAGAAGTAATGAGATTTGAAAATATGATTTATTATAAACACAGGAGTCATACAGGGTAAAAAATACCTTTGGTATCTGGGATTACAGGGTTAAATTATACCTTTACGGGAACCTGTATGGGCAGGGAACCTGTATGCGGGGCCCATATGTTAAGTACTGTTAAGGTAGGCCTACGGGATTCGAGGCTGAAATCCTACGGGATTCGGGGCTGAAATTGAGTAGTTACGGGTATTCATTGAGGATAGGAGTTAATTCATAATTGGAGGATAGGAGTTAATTGATGTCACATAAATGATTATAATTGGCGATGAAGGTTTGCAGCAGCCTTCACGTTTCCGGGTCACGTTTGCAGCAGCCTTCATAACTCCATTTATAGGGCAGCGAAAACCTCTCTCATAAGATAAATAAATGAGTAAATGAGTTTATTGTTGGAATAAATGAAATGAGTTTATTGTTGGAATAGATTTTATTATGGTTTGGATAACAGATACTTGGGATAACATGAGTTTATTGTTGGAATAACAGTTAGTCGTTGTTGGAATTGGGATGTTGAAATTTATTAACGTTATTGGAATAACAGTTTCGTTGGGAAGTCGTTGTGATGTTGGAATAACAGTTGGGATGGGGGAATAACAGTTAATCGTTGGGGGATATAACAAATAATCGTTTCACATAATAATAACAGTTAAACTCTAACAGTTAAACTCTATTGTTGGGATAAGATGTTGTTTTTCAAAAACTAATTGAAAGCTCTGATCACACCCCTGAAGGCTCTGATCACACCCCCCAGCACCCAGCCCCCCTCCCACGACACCTTGCACACCCCCTCCCCCCTCCCACGACACCTTGCACACAACCCCCATATGTCAGAAGCTGTTTTCCTATTCGCTAATCACCTTGGGGCCCTGGAGCTGCCTCTCTTCCCCCCTTCCCCCTTATTCGCTAATCCTGTCCCTCCTTGCCAATTCGCTAATCTTGCAAGGCCAATCAGAGTGTTATGGGTGGGCTCTTTGACCCTTAAATATGGAGCTTTGGGACGGACAAATCATTACACTCACACCATGACGACCATCGAAGAACTGCACACTCACACCATGACGACCATCGAAGAACTGCAACAGCTAGCCTGGGGGATGACTGATCCGAAACCAGAGAAGATCTGTGCTGGCTGTCCGAAATGTCCCTTGGGAAGGGTAAGTTATCGATCAGCTGTTCTGTGGTAACCCACAATATATTCTTGGGGGTGGGCCGACGCGGTTTTTGTAGGTGGACCGACGGACACCAATTTTAGGGTTAGGTTTGGGTTAGTTTTTGTATGGTTGTCCAATTTTAGGGTTAGGTTTGGGTTAGTTTTTGTATGGTTAGTTTTTGTGTTTCCCGTCATTTCACATGGTTAGTTTTTGTGTTTCCTGTTATTTCACAACTTTTAACTCAGTAATGTATCGTTGCAGTATGACAGCCATGACCAGCCATCACAGTTGGATCTACAAAGTACCTGGGTATTAGGGGACGACACACCCTCACCTATCTTCTGGAAAACAACAGTTTTTAAATTCCCCCCAAGCGACGATTATACCAAATGGGTAAGTATCTATGTTATGAAAATATCAGTCCATAATAATACAAATGGGATCATGTTAGCTAAGTGTAACGCTTCTATCAATAAGAACACAGAACACATGTAGCTAAAATTTGGTTTGTGCATTGAAATGACAAATTTAATATACTTTTTGGTTTGTGCATTGAAATGACCAATTTAATATACTTTTTGCCCTGTTAATTCATTTGTGCATTGAAATGACCAATTTAATATACTTTTTGCCCTGTTAATTCATTTTTGCCTTGTTAATCTTCTAGCGACCTATGCATACGTCCACACCACTCCCAGTTAACTGGCTGGGTGGAGACAACACCCTTGAACTAAGCGGACCAGTAAGTATTGTTGTTATTCTTTATTAGGCATCGATTATGCATTCTTTATTAGGCATCGATTATTGATACATGATATTTTTTTTATGTAGGAGTGTTTTTCTTCGACTGTAGTGGTACTCACAGTGGTATTTCCCGTAACCACACTTTGGCATTTTCAAAATAAGCTTTTTTGGTTTATTTTCGTATTGGTGATGTTTCTCATTACAATGAGCTCTGTCCACTGATAATCAACAAGTGCCCAATTATTTTCAGAGAGTGCGTAAGGCCCCTCCAACACCCGAAACATCACCAGCTCCACAACGCAAAAGAGGGATGTTTGACTGGTCGTCGTCAGAAGAGGAGACACCTGAACCAGTCAGAGAAAACGCTGTGGCTAGGCACCCCCCCCTTCGATGGCTCAACTGCCTCTCAGCTGAGGACGAGATCGTAAGTAAATTGTTAAGCTAAGGGCTACAATTTATGCTACAATTTATATTCAATAATAATTTATATCTTTGTGAGATCTTTGTGAGGTTAGTCCCAAAGCAATAAATACATTGTAAAACCTTGCCTTTAAAACCTTGCCTTTAAAACCTTGCCTTTAAAACCCGAGTAAATCATGTTTCATATTTCATGTTTCATATTTCAGGATGCCCTCTATAAGGAGTGCAACTACCAGCCTGTGTATGTCAGTGACACAGATGGGGACGAAACCGACACAACAATTGCCATACCCAAGGAAGAAGTACGTTTAGTGCAATGAAGTTTACTAAGGAACTAAGGATTTTTTAATCAACATTTAATATGATTATTTAATGCTACCATCCTTATTTAATGCTACCATCCTTAATCTTTGCTACCAATCTATCTAGATGTTACATATTTTGTTACATATTTTGTATCGTGATAATTATCAATTAATAGGAATTTCAATTATACTACATGAACTCTAAAATGCTTTCAATTATATTACATGAACTCTAAAATGCCTTATGACTAATTTTGCCTTAACATTGTTTCTCCATAGCCCTACTACTGCCCGAACAACTGCGCATACTTTAGGGCTCGAATGAACATCCCGGAGACAGACAGCGACGAAACCACATAATACCGTTGATATCATAGATTAAATAAGACTAGACTAAAATATAACACTAGACTAAAAGGTAACATTATATAGAAAAGTTAATGTACTGGAAGTTAATGTACTGGTGATATGTAGAGGTACGAAACTGTACTGGTGATATGTAGAGAGAGGTACGAAACTATGTACTGGTGAGGTACGAAACTGTATGTACTGGTGATATGTAGACTGTTAACGAAACAAATTGTGTGTTTCTGTAAATAATAAATTGTGTGTTTCTGTAAATAAAAGGTTTCTGAATTTATTTTTGTTTAGTCCCGACATAGTTTTTTATTTTTGTTTAGTCCCGACATAGGCCATTTTGTTTAGTCCCGACATAGGCCATTTTGTTTAGTCCCGACATAGGCCATTATTTTTGTTTAGTCCCGACATAGAAGGCCATTATTTTTGTTTAGTCCCGACATAGATGGCCTGTAAGTGAATACAAAAAAAAAAAAAGATCGACTTACTATGCTAACTATGCTATACAACGCTATGCTATACAACGCTAGTAGTACAATAATTCTACCGGACTTAAAATTATAGACCCGGATTCTAAAAATTATAGACCCAGTTTCTAATAACTATAAACCTAAAAAAATATTTACCAACTTCATCTTATTGAACTATCATCAATTTCCATCTGATCTGTGTCCTCACCGAGATGAGTCCGCATATGTTAACAACACATTATGTGTTGCCTCCCACCCATGTTAACAACACATTATGTGTTGCCTCCCACCCATTATGTGCTGGAGAGTTACACATTTATAACGGCGCGAATAACCCTCTTATAACGGCGCGCATAACCCTCTTGTATTATCCCTGAAAAAGCCCCGCACCTGGGCGAAATATTGGAATAAAAGAGAAAATTCTAAGATGCCTACTCGAGTGATTCTTTATACCAACAGAAAAAATCAAATGTACACATTTCTCATAAGGGACCCATACATGTAGAGATGCGGAGGAAGGCTTTCACATAATTCATGTAACTTTTAAAAAAATGGTTTAAAAAATTGAGTATACACATTTCTCATTTTCGACCCATACATGTAGGGATGTGTCACTAACGTCACCAGTTCACGACGCAACTATTTGGGGAGGCGGAGCGTGGGAAAGGATTTCTCAGGGGAATCATATGGTCTAAGTGGGCGTGGTGGCGTGGTGTAATGGGTGGGGGAATGGATGGGGTGGGGAAAGGGAGACTTTTTCAGGAGGTATCGTATCTTCCTGACCATTACTTAGCTCATTCGGGGCCGGTGTCTATTTATTTATTGAAGTTTATTGACGATACGGGGCAGGCGTTTATTTGGCACTGAGATCATAAGTGTGGGGACTTCATATGGGGGAGTTCATGGAGGGTTAATATGGGGATGTAATATATAAAACATGTTATCACATGGTGATTACATATTATTACAGGGTGCGGGAATGAATGAGGTTCGGGGAAGGGAGACTTGTTTGATTATTACAGGGTGCGGGAATGGATGGGGGTTGGGGGAAGGGAGACTTGATTGAATATTGCCAACTCTCAAGAAGATTTGATGAGCCCTTAAAAGGGCTATTATTGTCCGGGACGGGGGTGGCGTGACTATCATAGGCCTATTCTGTAGGTGAGGACTTGGTAGTCATCATTAAGCCTGGCGATGTCGTCCTCCTGTTTCTGCATAAGACGCACAGCGTACATCTTATACATTTCGCAGACCCCCTGGAGTACTTGTGCCCTGAGAGCCAAGTTGTTAGCCACAAGATGGCTGTTGTATGTTTTGTATTTCAGGGCCCGTTTATACCGAACAACAGTCCAATTCATGGACCCTACAAGGTGTTGTATCTGGTCGCCACACTTGATGATTTTTTTTTCGTCCAACTCAATTTCCAACTTCAGCTGTTCGATACGGTCGTCCATGTTGAGGGTATTCAAAAGAATGATTTGACATGACTAGTAGCCTGGTTTATATATTGATGGTGCCAGCTGACAGGTCGCACCCAAGTCTTGAGTGTGAAGTGCCTCTTGTGAGTGTGAAGTGACATACTCGACTGAGCGACGAACGCTATTCGCGCGACAATCGTGTCACTTTGATCTGAGTGCCAGTCAACTAGATCAAAGATATATGTCAGTGACATTGTCGCACAGGTATGGTTTTGATGTCGCACAGGTGTGGCATTGATGTCTGAGATCTAAGAATCGAGGGGGATATGTGTGCTATTGATGTTTGAAATCAAAGGGGAAATGACGTCATTGGTAGCTCCAGTAGGCATATATATATAACTGTGGTTGTTGGTGTAGGCTCATTCACTCTCTCAGAGACATTGAACAACCATGGACAACCTCATTCAACAGTACAACCAACGTAAAGAAGTGCTTGGTAGAGCCATGAGCCAAGTTCACATCATGACCCATCACATTCACGCAGCACAGATGCGCTATCAGCGGGCAACAGAAAAGGGAAACGTCTGCATGGAACCAACTCTAAATATTCGTTTGGGCACGATGGTTAGGGTGCAGCACATGTTTGAAGTATACATCAGCCAAGTGAAAAAGGAAATAGAAAATATTGCCGATCGATTATTTGAAGAGCATGGATTGGACATAGACGTCTATGAACAAGGCTGGGAGTCAGAATCTGAAGAATGGAATTAGAGAAATCCGTCCAAAATCCGTCACTGCAACGGCCCTACTCAGGGCCACAAATTCATAAGAGCTATACTTATATTCAGCAGCCTATCCCATTATCCCAACCTATATTCAGCAGCCTATCCCATTATCCCAACCTATCCCATTATCCCAACACCTGAAATCCCCTTCCCCAATATTATCCATTGGCTAAATTAGGAAGAATTGTAAAAAATACTTAAAGTTTAAAAAAATCAAATGTACACAATTTTCAATCGGACCCATACATCTAATAACGTCGCAAGTTTGTGACGCAACTATTGGGGGAGGAGCGTGGGAAAGTTTGTGACGCAACTATTGGGGGAGGAGCGTGGGAAAGAATCTTAGGAGTCTAAGTGGGCGTGTGTCGCGGTTAGGTAAGCTTCGCGGTACGGATCTGTAATGGGACGGCGCCGCCTGACGGTGCGCCGCATTGCGGCGCTGACCCGGTATTGGACGGTGCGGCCTAACGGTACGAAATTTTGGGGAGCGCACCGTTCTGGCGCGGCGCAAACATTGGCTATCGGTGCGGTATTGTTCTAAAACGGATCGGAACCATAGGGCACCGCTCTATTACGCCACAGGCTAAGAGTGTAGGTGCCTGTTTTTCAAAGAAACATCTCAATATTTGGCTTTAATAAAAGATTTGTACCTCTTTGGTTGGTCAAAACATCTGATATCCTCACTGAGTTTGAGGTTCACATACTTCACACCATCCTACCCATACGCTACTGCCATCTAATGAGTAATATGCACATTCGTAGTGTCTGAACACTAACTCAGGTATACGAATAGACTAGCACGACCATACCTCATTTCCAACAAATTATGACAAATTCCAATATTATTTGATTTAAATTCCCTTCTATCATCCAGATACTGTGCGGTACTATATTCCCGCAATGTGTTAAGCCTTTAAGCCTATTAAGCCTTTTAACGATAAAACACAATATATGACAGATTATGTATTTAAATTACTGGGCAATTCATTTAGTATAGTACTTATGCTTTGTGGTATGCCTATTGAGCCATTAAAAGCCTAACAGGCCCACCACACAGTGGCAAGTGAAACAAAATCTGTATAGTCTTTATATATGTTTGCCTATTCAGTTAGGTTCGCTGGTCCAGTGGTAAGGCATTAGACTTCCAAACTGGACATTGTGAGATCAAGTCCAAAGCGTTGGGTGGCGGAAGTAAGCTTACAAGTTTTTATTTTTGGCGAAAATGGTTATAGTGAAGAAGTGCGAGACATTCTACTTTCACTTAAAAATTAGACAATTTGCGCTGTCAATTTTACAATAGCACAGGGCCCAGGGCCACAATTCGTCCAGAGCTCGCTTCTTCAAGGGGGTAAAGTTCCACAGACTTTGAATCTTGCCGAAAAGACTTCTATGCACGCTTTCCTTTCATCAATTCTCTATTAAATTCTATTTGTGTCTCTCATCAATACTTCCGTCCAGAAAAGATTAACAAATCATCGATTCATTGTAATCTTCTAAAACATAAAGGAATTAATTTTATGGCTCAAAGACACGAAAAGCCTAGACAATACCATCCCGATAACCTGGAACAACTTACTTCAAGAAAATTTAAGAAGAATAGAAGATCCTAACGTCTTTAAACTAAGACAGAGATTTCATGATAACGTTTGGCATTCATCGAAATCTAAACAAGAATTTGGCTATGACCAAGGAAAAAGCGCCCCCCCCCCCCCAAAAAAAAAAACAAAAAAACCCAAACCAACCTGTTTCTATTATAGGGCCTAGGCCTAAAAATTAGATCTCTCCGCGACACACTCCCAGTGTGCAACATAACCCTTGGGAGCACTCTGTATCGTTACCAACAACGTTATCCGCCGAAGGGAAGTTATTTGTAATATGAACGCCTATGGGAACTTCACAGAAGCAGTGGAACGCAAGTGATCTGTCTTAACATTGAAAAGTTTCAACGACGACCCCCCCCCCCCCCCCCCCCCCAGTTTTCTTTTTGTTTTCCTGTTGTATATGTATAATTCTAAAAAAAAGAATTATGAAGCTAGAAATCCTTGTCGGAAATATTCAATTCAATTCAATTAAAAAGTTCTTTATTGCAGATGTTATTACAATTCAGTTGTTCTTTTCTAAAAATTAGTTCTTTCAAAGAGTGCCGCAGTATTGTAAATTTACTGTAACTTTTGCCATATTAGATCAAATAAAAAGAAAGGAACAAATTGTAAGCGAACTATGAAATATGCACGACTTATAGATTCGACTTTCCGCTTTCAGAATCTAAAATCATTTCGTGAAAGTAATCAGTAGAAGTGTGGAAGGAAGGGCTAGGAACCCCGGCTAGGCCTACAGGCCAGGGGGTTGTAGGATCCTTGATATTGTGATGACAAACCATTAGAAATAGTGGGCCGTTTTCTTCGAGAATTGCATGTATTGGACATAATTCTTATTTACTTTCTAATGATGTTATAAAAATGGGGTTCATCGCTCTTTTCTGCAATAAAGGCCTATATCTGACTCGCGCAGTTTTGATGTAAATATCTTAAGGTTTTCACCTATGATGCGCAGGCTCTCAGTTTGCCATGGCAGCTATCCACATCTTATTTTGTGTTAAAATGAATGTACATGTTCACCAATGTCTCCCATGAAATATCATAGGCCTACTGAGGATAACGGCGTTTAAAAATATTTCAAACGATCATCGGCCTTGCTGCAAGTTACAATCCTTGGATACTGTTGTTAAGGAGGTGTGGCCTTTAATATTATGTTGCCATACAGCGTCAATTTCCGTCTGTCTTTTAGCGGAATGATGCGCCAGCGGCAGTGCATGCTGTGAGCATTGTCCCGCTGTCGATCTGCTAATATCATTTTAGCGGAGACGATAGGCCTATCAACAAACCTGGTGCAATGGGCCTCTGACGCCCATCCTCCCAAACCAGGGCCAGATTTTACTGTGGTGGATACTGCAGCCCTTCAAGGGCCCAAGCTTGACTCCACCGGGAACAAGTGTTGTCAAGGACTCTAGTTGTCAAGGTGCGTTACTAACGTCGTGAAAATTAGAAGACGTTACATTAGTGCGTCGTGGCCGGCATCAGGTATTGGGCTAGAATGTATGATAGGCCTATACTTGCCCGACTTGCCCTCCGATCTTCCATATTTATCCACCAATAGGCCTACTGATGAAAACAATGTCTTGCAAATATCTGACAAGAATTATGTGCCCAGCCTAAATAGTGAGTCTTGCTCCATTTCTACTGATCCCGTCACTTGATCATCATGTATAGGCTACTTTCACCTGAACTCTCAATGTAGAACCTCGCTGAAAATTTGTCGAACTATTGTTTACTTATGTAACTGAAAAAAACATGATAATATATTTAAACTTACAGGAAGCTAAATAGGCCTATAGAAATGTTATATTCTTACTCGCCAGACTCACGTACGATTCCTGATATGACAACACTGGATTTACTGTTACCAGGGTACCAAGTTGTAAAGATAGTCATTTCCTGAATGTTTATAATTCTTATGACCCTGTACTGGATTTGTGTTGACAGCGACCATTACTCACTTAACCTGTCTCTATACCAGTCCCGATTCTGTCTCATGATACTTGCGATACTATCCGATAGCAAAAGTTCCCGATGGTAGCGATGTAACCAATGTCGCCATCTGTCTTGAGTATCAGCAATGCCTCTACATTGGTGATTACAATCGCTGAGATGTCGGTGACACATGTCAATTCAAACATATCTGAAATCGGCAACCGTCCACGACAGTCGCCAATGGTTGCCAATAGCTACAGGTGTTGGGAGGCCACGTCGGGATAGCCTCTACATTACTCCCGACAGTTTGCCGATAAAAGCATCGGCAAGTATCGCTAACTGTCGGCGATACACAATTGTGAACTAGTGGAGGGTTGTCGGGAAGGCTAGGCAGAGTAAAGCTAGTAAATATAGTCAGTATTATTCCATCATTTGGCCTTGAGCAGACAATATAATGACAATATGTGCCGCTCACATAACATCTTTGCAATATAATCAGGGCTGTATTATTATACAATCAAAAATAGTTCAGTTTTTTTCCGATCCCTATATGACGATCGGAAGTTTCATTAATTTTATACATTCTGAAGTAGGCCTAAATAAAGCCAATCCATGAAAAATAAGTAGGGGCCTATTCAAAATGCTAAATGTTGTCCAGTCTAAAATACCTGACGGTAAGAATGGGTGAGAAAGTCATCTTTAATGAAAGTAATGAAGTTTCAGAAATGAATTTTTTTTCACAGTAGTTCCAGAGATTTGAGATACTGCAAAGTGGCAGTGATTCTGTAGTTCGAAGTGATGGAAAAAATGACTAATTTGTCAGTCATTTTAGGCTACATTGAAGCATGGAATAAAAGTAAGATAACCACAATGAAAATGAGGATATAGTAACCACACTTTATACCCTCCGTCATTAGTCATTTATATAATGACACTGTCATGAAACAGTTGTAGTGGTCGGGGCTAAACAGATAGCGGTCAGCTACCTGGGAGGCCCCCCCCCCCCCCCGCATATATACTGACTATTGAGGAAATTTGACGCTTGTGTATTTTATGTTGTGTTATTCTTTATTTCTTATTCTCCCTTCAATTTTCCGGTCACGTATAAAATGTACAAACATTTTTTGAAGGGACAGTTTATGCTCATCAACCGTAAAATTAACAAAATTTGATGCTCACCAGATAATAAATCGATTTGAAAAAAAGGTAAATAGAGCAATACAAACTTGCTTATGTCATTTCTATTCATGTTTATTTTTTTTTTTGCTTTACAAAAATCTAATATGTAAGACTCCTCTGGTCCATAGGCAACGCACGAAGACACCCGGTATATTTGCGTTTTTTCTTTCTTTTCTATATCGTATATTCTTAGTTGTAGTTGGCCTCAAATGAAATAAAAAAAACAAAATAAACAATGTGAAGTCCTTGGTGGACAATTATTCGCCTCATTGCTTCTGGGCTTACTCCTCAAAGATAATCCACCTCATACTTGACACTATGGTAGGCCTAATCTTGCTATAATATTGGACACGTGAAAAACTTGTATTGAGAAAATAAACAAATACAAAACAATTATTAGACTATTAATTTTTTTGTCAACTCAAAGCCATATCACAGTTGTCATCATCCTTGTCATTCAGTGGGGACCATTCACCTTCAAAGGGTTTCCCCCAAGAAATCTATGGATTATCTACGATGAAGCTCCAAATCCTTGTCTGATCTGACCAAGAAAACCTATTGTATAATATAAAGTTGACAACACATGTACCTTGTATACCGTACATGTATAGATTGTGTAAGGAGCAGGGCACAAACAATTCAATTCAATTCAATGGATGTTTTATTTATACAAAATAATTGTACAAAAAGGAGACCCGCAAGTCAATTTCAGGTCTTCCAGCAGGAATTATAATGTACATTATTATGTCGAAAAATACCGAAAAACGTTGGTAAAAATGAGCTGTGTACTCCACAAGCCTGAATAAAGAAATTTTGAACTCACCTTTATAACAGAATATACAGTCATCATGTTTATCTTTCTTATTGGGTGCATTTCATTAGTTTGCAGCTTTCCATATAATAATAAAGAAACCATATCAAACATGAAATAGGTAACATGTCAATATACATAGTTTGTACATAAGGTACTTTTAACATTAACAGTGGAAGTAATGATGGTGTTGGACCATTATTAGCACATACATATTGTACATCTCTCACATTTTAATATAGCAAGAACAGCATAGTATCACATATGAGGGGGGCTATATTCTCTGAGTATGGCCCTGAAAACAACGAGGCGGTAGGCTGAGTTATTTTTCGGCCATACAAGGAGAATATAGGCCCCCAACGACGAGATACTGTACTATTCTTGCTTTTATTCCATGATTCTTAACTTATCACAATTTTATTTCATCAAATTGTGTTGTCCGCATAGCTCACTGATAGTCTTGAACGGTTGTGACATCACTACAGTACAGGCAGTTTATATTGTACACCTTGTGAGCGGCAAGTATATCGATTATACTGTCTACTCATGGCCGAATCATGGAATGATGTATCTAGACATAACATAGCTACTGAAGTTCACAACAAAATTTTTTTTAGTAAGTAAAACAGAATAAAATTGGGCCATTGGGTCCACAGAGTATATCAGTATCCAAAATTCTAGCTATTTTGCGTACTCTAAAATAGGGTGTTTTAGCAACCCCAACGCCGCAACACAACACTAACACGAGGTGGTGGAACATTATTATCATTGTCGGGATCTCTAGTCTTATTTCATCTTTATTTCTAGACATGTTTGATCCTCGATATCTTCCACCAGTTGCTATAGTGTGAAATTGGATGTTAATTCCTTCTCCAATTTGGGACCCTCATTTGTCTTCCAATATTTCCTTTGATATTTATATTCAGTACCTCCTCATCCTCAAAACCGTTATTTATATGAACAAGAGATGTTAACTATTAACTAAAGAGTGTAGTAGAAATACAGTTACTATACATAGATTTCGCATGACATCACATGCCTGGCAGGGGAATCTCAGTGGCCGCAATGACAGGGGTCAGCGCTATCCTTGCGTCTATAGCGTGTTTATAAAAACAAAGCTGATAAACCGCACAATGTTGGATACATTAGTAATAATGTACTAAAGAAAGATTACTTATCATATCAACAAGGGTTAACATTGGTTCACTACAACTGGTAATGGTTAAAACGGCCGAAAAACAGCATTTTTGAGTCTCGGACATTTAACGTTTACACTAAAATGGCGACGCTTTTCTCGGCCCGTGACCTCAGTGAAATCTATGTATAGGGAAACATGAAGCAAGAAGTCCTCTAATGTAACCTTTGACACTAACCCATTTACAACAACTATTTTGGACACAACCTCTAGTGTACATGTATTAAGTAAGGAAAATGTTTGGTCTTTAAACGATCTCATGATCTTTGTATGACTCCAGGTAGTCAGACATGATAACCTAAAAAAGGTATTCCTTTATTCATATCAAATATAACGTCGCATATTTGTATGTAGGCCGTTTCTGCTTAGTATATGTCTTTTTTCATAATTATATTATAAAAACCATATGGTAGCATTAGGCAACACACAAAGACACCCAGGGTATAATGCGTATTTCTCTTAAATTATATTTTTATAATTGAATTGTATTGGCCTCAAATGAAATAAAAAAAATCTCGTCCCACTTTTTTTCTTTAATAATCATATCTCGTGAGATCCTGTGAAATCTCGTGAGATCCTGTGAAATCTCGTGAGATCTTGTTGCATGTCATCTCATTTTTAAGACCTTTTTTTTTTACTCTATTCCGGATTTTTTTCGTCAAGAATATCTTTCTTTCTTTTTTTTTTATTTATTTTAAAAAAATAGTTAAAGTAAACATTCTGGGCTTCTGTAATATAAAATACTAAACTATCATTGCTTTTTGTTGTGTGCTTGCTTGATTAGGTCGGCTGCTTTCTCGCCAATCATCATGATGGGGAAGTTGGTGTTACCAGATGTAATGTAAGGCATGATGGATCCATCAACCACACGTAATCCCTCCAACCCTCGTACTCTGCAACATTAGCATAGCATATAATACAATATCAACCACACATAGTCTCTCCAACCCTCGCACTCTGCAACATTATCATAGCATATAATACAATATCAACCACACATAGTCCCTCCAACCCTCGCACTCTGCAACATTAGCATAGCATATAATACAATATCAACCACACATAGTCTCTCCAACCCTCGCACTCTGCAACATTATCATAGCATACCATACAATATCAACATTGTTATACAACAATTCAAAGTCAAATCGGCCGAGAAAAAAAAGGAAATAATTATGAATGAAGCCCGGTTGAAAAAAACCCGGAGAATTTTGGTCATGACTTTGGGTTGGTTAAGAACAGGAACGAAAGTAGAACAATGTTAGCTGAGTATACAGCCTTTATGTGATACAATTGTGATGTGATTCAGGAAAATGAGTCATAAGTCGCAAAATTGATATTTTTCAAAGTGTTTTTCTCACAAGATCACATCATTGAAAAGTTCTAATTTTTGGGGGGATTTATCACTTATAGCTATATCAATCGATGTATCAAATTTTAGAACAATCTATACAATATATTCTTTCGTTTTAAAGGTCCTCATATGGACTACATTTAGTTACTTTACTGTTTATTGACCCCCAGAAATATTGGAAACTTTTTTTTTTCAAAAACTTAAAATCTAGAAATATTTATTAGATTGTTAGACTGTTTACTATCATTGGAATCGGCTTGATCTCATCTTTTCAAATATAATGATATCTCAAAATTGATTTTTTGCGAATTATGACTCATTTTCCTAAAACACCTCACATATAATACAATATCAACATTGTTATACAACAATTCAAAGTCAAATCGGCCAAGTAAATAAAAGGAAATAATTATGAATGAAGCCCGGTTGAAAAAAAACCGGAGAAATTTGGTCAAATGACTTTGGGTTGGAAAAGAACGGGATCACAGAACGGGATTGATATAATTAATATGATCTAATGGTTAGCTGATACCCAATAGTAAATAAGCAGGCACATGCCTAACCCAATTTATAACACCTGGTTAGATAAAGGAACAAAAAAAAAACGGGAACGAAAGTAGATCAATGTTAGCTGAGAATACAGCCTTTATGTGATACAATTAGGTTATGATTCTTATGAAGGATATATAATATAATATAAGGTATATGGTAAATGTGAGGAGTGAATAAGGAAATACAAAATATGTTGAATATGAGAATATTGGTGGAACCATACTCAATCACCACTTCTTATAAAAGACATGTGAAATTGCGACATGTCTGTAAACATCATCCTATCTTCTCACTTTGTTTCATGTCACACCTCTCTATTTATTAACTTATAGTTAAAACCTTTTTTTTATGAATGTACAAATGTATGAATTCTAATTGTAATCTCCGCCATAATAATTTAATATCAGGACACAGCTAAAATCACTCCATACGCCATCACCCCCAGATAAAATTAGGTTTAAAATTTATGGAGACATATCTAGGTAGCTGACCTGACCTTGACCTCAGTGGCCCTGACCTTGGTGAATACAAATGTATACAAAAGACTGATTTATGATTCTTGGTAAGATAAGTGAATTATCTGGGTAAAAGTTTAACTACAATATACAATAAAATTAAATGTTTCAACTATCAATTCACGTCGCACAAGGGTGATTTTGGACTCTGATTTGTCGTTCTCACCACGTATTGGTCTTAGTTTGGGGACCTACTGTAAACGTATTTATTTTCGCGCAGATAAATTTTCGTGCACAAAGTACTTTGACACCTTTTTGCGCGGATTTAAATTCGTGCAGCAAGGAAGTCTCATACCTTGTTTATGCAATAAGTATACCTTTCGCGCAGGATTTATTTTCGCGAAAATAAATACTGTGCAAACATTAATTCGTTTACAGTATATTTGTAATTAATGAACCGTCCTCTTCCCTAGATGAACCGACTATTTAAGTCCTTATTGTAAATTGACTATATTATAGTCTATTTGGTAATTCTGATGGACTTAAGGTTCTCTTGTGATTTACATCTGTGATTTAAATCTGATATCAATGCTTCACAATATACATACCTGAGGTGTGAATCTACAACAGCGGTGGGGTCTCCGTCCGGCCCCATCTTGCAGGTACCCACCGGGTGGTACACAGTGTAGGTGTTGCTCCTGATATAGCAGGCCCAGTACTCATCACTGTCATACTCATGCCTCCTACACAGCGGGTGGTGGCGCTTCAGTAGTGCACCGCCCAGCGCTCTCATCTCTGCTGAATCCATGATCTTCTGCGCTACACGAGTTCCTGGAATTTTGGTCAAATGGAAATAGAAAATCTTCAGTTAACTGAGAATGCAACTTTAAATTGATAAATGGGTCAGATTTTCAGAAAATGTACAATTGGCAGTTCTACACATTTAGGAATTTCTGCTAAATTAGACTGGAAAATGAAGAATACCGGGTATATTTGAATATATTTGGTACCACATTGATTTAAAGTATCAGTTCTGTTATATTTAACTGCATTTTGAAGCTCATTTTTGTCTTAAATGTGGGTTATTTGAGAGGATTGGTGAAGGTGAATTATACATTTATCTGAAAATCTGACCCAAGTATTGATTCAGGGGTATTTGGAAGACCTATCTACATTGCAGATAATACTCCCTTTTCCATTTAATTACTAGTCCGCACTTTGTATTATACTTTGTAAACGTTTGTGGAAATAAAAATCTATGACTATAGTTCTTAACTGAACAAGTTTGAAGCTGAAGGGAGGGAGGACCAGTTCTTTTGGTAATCAGCCATCTAATTTGGCCATCCTGATACATACTGCTACACTTCACCGCCTCTGGCATTGTGCTTCATTGCATCCAGGGTTGTAGGGGAGAGGGTGATGATAAGACAAGGGGAGCTGTCCCCCAAATCTAAGTTCCTCCATCCTAACCCAGCTGGTTTAATGAGGAGGTGACAGATTTCGAGAGGTTTAATGGAATTCCGTCTTCCACACATCCCCATCAAAGAAATATCACCGCCGCAAAGTTATCAGGTTACCAACTATATTATTAAATAAAGCAGCAGATACTGACCTTCTACCAGAGTCTGGACATCCTGTTTATCACTAAAGTAGTTGGGGTCTATGAGCGGGTGTTCAAAAGGGTTTGTTGACTTGAGGTGTATCTCTCCCACACTCTTGGGCTGCAGTAGTTTAGGTAGAAGTACAGCCCCATCCTTGTCCAGCAAGTCCTTGTACAACACATCAAACACCTAGTGACAAAATTTCATTAATGTCATTTAAAGCGAAAAAGATATAAATGTTCAAAACATGGGAGAAAATATGGGAATACCTAGGTTAAAAAAAGTCAAAACTGAAATATCTAGATGTTTAACTCAAAAGATTTGAATTGTTACTATTATTTTTTACTTTAGTTATGTTTAGAACTGCAAGAGCCCAGATGGTAGGTACGTTAACCCATATAATATAAGGGACAGTCTGACTAGTCTGACTAGTCTGACTGGTCTCTAGTTACCAGCCTAAGAACATCTGGCCTGCATCACATTATACCTGTACCAAGAATAAACATCAACTTTCCTTCTACTCTAATTCTTCCTTCACTTTTATGTTACACCACTTGTAACACTTTAGTAGTTGTTTTACCAATCGATCACCTTATGCTAAATATTGTATTGGCCTTAAACGGAATAAGAAAAATAAAATCAGTTTGATGTTACTAATTAAAGCCACAGTTTTTACTGACTACAAAGTACAAACCTCTGGATCCAAATTAAATGAATTCCTCAACTGTTCATAGATCTCTGCATTTGTGCCAAAGTTAGCAGCAAATAATATATACTGGAGATGTGGGTTACTACGGTTCTGCGTCTGGCTGTCAGAAAACCCAGTTCCCGCAATGCCGATGGTGGAGTACTCTCCTGTGGAGAAAGTAACACAACAATAGGGGATTTGCATAGCCGCCATTTTGAATCTTGATTTGCATTGGAATTATGGGACTAATGGTACTACTGGATAAAATCTATACAAATCATGTCATGTTCAGCATGGAATATGTATGAATGCTCTAATGGCAATATCCATGTTTTATACATTTTTCCATAACTTTAGTTCCCATCTTTCCCATCATGCATTTGGTTTTTATAGATCATTTATAAAAGCTATGATATTGGTGAAGACATTCTTGCAATTGTTGATAAAAATGTTGCCAAATATTTGTATGTCAGATTTCATCAGGATTTATCCCAGGATGCACTGTAACAGACATGCGCAGTGGCACATGCAACTCCTCTATTATCAAACTGTTTTAAAAGATTTATGACCTGGGGGCACACCAAGAAGGCTTACCTGCTACATTGTCTGGTAAATATTTCCTGATGGTTAATCACTTGTATAGTACTTAAATATATTCCTTAGGATAACTTCTCATATTCATAGATATATTAATTACACAGTCTTGACATTTGCTAAATGAATTCTCACAATCCCAGTTAAGGTTGGTGGTGTGCCAATTTAACACCAGTGATAATTGTCGCCACCACCACTAGCGAGAAGCAGCAAAGGAAACTTCCGGTTTCAGAGCTAAAACTAAATATTTCTTAGGAAATGGATTCCCGTCTGGCTACTTCTAAATCAATCTGGATAATCTAAATATCTGCATGATGCTGACATCATTGTGAATTGTTTGATATATGATATTAACGTTTAGTGGGAATATTTATTCTTCTGTGAGCCTAAATCTAGTGCGTTGTCCATCCTTTAGCACTTTGCCAAAGGAGGAAGTACCGCGGCAAGTCCAAGCATCAGTTCCAGATTAAACAGAATGGTGGAAGCTAGATCAAATATCGCTAACCGGGACGGCGAGAATTGATGCTATGCTATCAGGACTCAGCAGCCGAGAAATTCCAACATTCCAACAAATTATCAATTTTCTGACTTGTGACTCATTTTCCTGGAACACATTACATAGCATTTACTGACTGACTGGATAGGTTTTGCCTTATAATAGGAATACGTTTTGCCTTATTGGCTCTGCACTTTTAGCAACTAAATACCTCACCAGTGCCAAAGAGCATATACTGCAGGAACTCCTTCATGCCAAGTCTAGACATCTTGAGTGCCACAGGTTGAGTGAAGGTCGCAGTCACGGTGTCTGTAAAGATATGGTCCCACATGTTCTTACCTACGGGTAGATCAGCCCTGACTGGTATCTACAAAAGATGAGATCAAGCCGATTCTAATGATAGTTAACAGTAGGACATCTAATAAGTATTTCTATATTTTAGGTTTGATATTTTTAATTTTATTTTGAAAAAAAAGAAGTTTGCAATGTTTCTGGATGGGTAATTGTAAAGTAACTAAATATACTCCATACAAAGGCCTTCAAAACGCAAGGATATATTTAACACAATGTCCCGGAATTTGTTACATGGATTTATATGACTATAAGAGCTAAACCCTCTAAAAATCAGAACATTTCAATACAGGGATCTTGTAATAAAAACACTATGAGAAAAATCAATTTTGCGACTTGTGACTCATTTTCCTAAAACGGATCACAATTTTGTTCAGTGAAAATATTTCAGATAACAGACCTTCAAGTCCTCCAGGTGTTGTTTGGGTCCAACACCAGAGAGCATGAGTAGTTGAGGAGAACCTATAGCTCCAGCAGATAGAATGACTTCCTTCCTGGCCCTCACTGTCTTCAGTCTGCCATCATGCACATACTGTACACCTACTGCACGGGAACCGTCAAACAACACCTGTGAACACAAGAAAAACATTTTCATCAACCAATAAAATCCTAGAAATTGTATTGTGTAAAGTGTCTCCCTACAATCGCTGAACTTTATGTTTTGCCAGTGTTACAAGAAACCCTCAAAACCACAGAGTTTTTGAAAATTTCATGAATAGACCCCCTTCGCTGATGTTGGCGAACGCCCTATATCTTGAGGAATGACCACTCTCAGCACGAGAAGCCCTATACTTTTGTAAGTGATATTACGTTAACACAAAATGGAAACATCCATCGGTGAATTTCAACTGAACTAACTTGTGTCATTGTTGCCTTGATGTTTTTACCCCTGTCATTACAAATTTCAGCATGTATGAAGCCAAGTTGGCAGGAATTGTGAATAAAAGTTTTTGCAAAAACAAAAAAAAACATTTAAAAACACCTCAATGTGCTTTCACAGTTAACATCAATCAACAACTGTCCCAACGAAATCCCAGGAATAAAAGAGTGAATCGCACTGGCTCGATTACTGATTGTGACTGAGTGAGGATGTGTGAAATATTACCAATAACTATACTAATAAACTAGATCTGGTTTTTCTCCTCTTTTTTTTTGCTTTTTTCAATACACAACATGACATGTTGGATTATTGGTAAAATGAATTGCCATCATTTGCCACATTTTGCATTTTTTCGAAACATTTTTTTTCTACATTTACTTTGGACATTTACTTTGGACATTTCGAGGACAGTAAATTAAGGGTTACCCCATGTACATTAATAGTTTTCTTCCACTTTATTTCCTTAACCATTGCATCATGGAGTGTGATTCTCCTCTTGTTGAGAGTTATTTGAACCTGGGCGCATTTGCATTAGTTTGTCTCCTAGTTCGCTGCTGGGGACAAGAATCACCATTTTGTGAATTATTCCGAGTAAAAGTAAAAAAAAAGAAACAGGCTTTATTGAGAAAAGAATCGCTATAATGACAAGTAAGTGTTTAGAATTGTATATGCCCAGTTGGCAGATTACGAGAAATAGTATGGTATCAATGTTTGACATAAAAAAGTCATTGTAGTAACAAAAACTGTAACGAGGTAAAGGCAGACAAAAATTACTAAATTAGTATGTTGTCATATTTCCAAAAGAAAAAAAGTTGTATGTTATGTTAAAACAAAATGTTGGCGTTTTTATGTCGTGAGAAAATGAATCGACGGTTTTTAATGAAGAAGTCATTAAAAATTTGAAAATCCCCCAAAATACAAAATAGGGTAAACGTAAAATGTGTCTTAGCTATGTTAAAGCCCAGATGGCAAGTATGTATATAAAACCCTTTAAAAACAAAAAAATAGATAAAAAAAAAACGTATGGCAATATATAAATAACTATCAAAGTGTAGTGGTCCTGGTGGATGAACCTGGGATTGTGACCTGTTGAGGATACCCTAGCCGCGATAGCTCAGTTGGTAGAGCATCGGCACGTCAATCCGAAGGTCCGGGGTTCAGTTCCCCGTCAAGGCAATGGCATTTTTCAGCAGGTTCACTACAATTGGTGCCGTGACCAGCCACCGGAGGGCAGCACTGTAGACCCCAAGTTGGACGAAACCATATGAGATGAGTTTTGTCCATTGTTGGAAGGGGGCAGTGTAGTGATCCTGGTGGATGAACCTCGGATTGTGACCTGTTGAGGATAGCCTAGCCGCGATAGCTCAGTTGGTAGAGCATCAGAGCGTCAATCCGAAGGTCCAGGGTTCGTTTCCCCGTCAAGGCAATGACATTTTTCAGCAGGTTCACTACAAAACTATATAATTATGAGCCGTAATAAGCATGCGGGCTGGTGGATCCAATGGCCACGGTGAGACTATCACTTACCTTGGTGGCCTGCGCCTTGGCGAGAACATGAAGGTTTGGCCTCGCCATGGCAGGCTTTATGTACTTGTGTGCCGTACTCTCCCTCACTCCTTTCCCTATGTTAGCCTGGTAGGCCATGAAACCTGGTAATATAGTATAGACAATGTTAGCCTGGTAGGCCATGAACCCTGGTAATATATTGTAGTAGAGGGATCGGGGAGCGGGGGGACGAACAGTGTATACTGGGTACGTTCGTCCACCGCTCGGGGCGCTAGGGTCTCGTACTGTGAGCGAGGACAGGTCTATGGGGGGAGGGAGTATAAATAGGGGTGGGAAACGGGGTAGGGGCAGTTGGTGCCCAGGCAGGGAACACGGTAGAGCCCCTTTGAATATCAGAAGAATAGATACAGCAAGATCGCTAAGCCTGTACTTTGTGACTTTGAGTCTGCTTCATCGGAGATAGACGCCAACCGACCCTGCTGAGCAATTCGTGCCAACCCAACTCATATAAGTAACTATTACAGAGACCCCTGAGTGTGTGCGATCCCCACCAGGAAGGCTAAAGCCTCTGCTAGGTCCCTATTCCCCCACATATTTATTAATTCTGCATCGAATATAAGCAACTATTTGGTCAAGACGTACGCGGACGAATTCAGACGAATCCAGAAACAAAAGTAACTCAACATGTCTTTCGGGTTGTTTAATAAAAGCTCTGACGATTGAGACGGTGACAACAATATTATAGACAATGTTAGCCTGGTAATATATTATATATAATGTTAGCCTGGTAATATATTATAATATTATACAATATTAGCCTGGTAATATATTATATACAATGTTAGCCTGGTAATATATTATATATAATGTTAGCCTGGTAATATATTATATACAATATTAGCCTGGTAATATATTATATACAATGTTAACCTGGTAATATATTATATACAATATTAGCCTGGTAATATATTATATACAATGGTAGCCTGGTAATATATTATATACAATATTAGCCTGGTAATATATTATATACAATGTTAGCCTGGTAATATATTATATACAATGTTAGCCTGGTAGGCCATGAAACCTTAATATATTATATACAATGTTAGCCTGGTAATATTATTATAATGTAACACACGTTTTACATGATTCTTCTATAATTATATGTTAGTGGTAAAAAGTTATACATGGTTAATATATGTGTTGTGTCACAGGGAAGTCGTAAAATTCCAATAGAACTAGAACTTTGAATAGTCAGAAATAAATGAGAGGATTTTCTAATAAATGGCTGCCAGTTCATACCCTGTTGCTGTCCATTATTTATTTCTTTAACAAGAGCCTTTGGCAGAGGCCCCTCCATCAGAAAAACAGATCACATTAAAAAAGGATCCGAAGAAGAGAGATCAATTAAAGGAATGAATTTATTAAAAGTCCCGAATTTATTTCATGTAGGGAGTGCCCATACTCAATAAGCAATAATAAATCATAAAAGTAAGGTTGGACTGACTAATAGAGGATGGTTAGCCTCTGAGGGAAGCCTTACATAAAAGTACAACCTATCCTACAGCCTATATGTGGCCTATACTCTCAAAAGACTCAATGCTGATCCCATTGGGGCGCGAAAAAGCGTGCCTATGCGCCATCAATAAGCGCATAGACGCATAGTGAAACATCAAGAATTTAAGTTTATAGGAAATGGGAAGCAGCATATCAAACATCTCTTTTAAATCAAGATGGAGTGAAAAACCCAAAACAATGAGGACAGAAGGGGGGTATTCGTTGTAGGTTTGTTTTATTGGGGATCCGACGTTTCGGGCTTCAATGGCCCTTTATCAAGAAATGTAAGAAAATCAGTCCTGTGTTTTTGTCACAATTATAGTAGCTTGTAGGCCTATGTAATTCTGAACATTGCGTGTGCTATTAAACCAAACAAAGACCACCGTCTCACAGCCTACATCTCTCAAACGGCGTGCGCATAAAAACAGCTTCTAACAGTAAAGTACAGTGGAGCCTCCTTTAAAGAGTAAGTTAATAATGGTTTAATAAACTCCCTCAACAAACCTCTAGTATGCCCCATACTAACTAGTCACACAATTAGTACAACAAGCACTGGAAGACCAGATCATGATCTGATGTGTTCCCCTTATCTGTATTTCACTAGTCATTTACAAATTAAGAATATATTGTTATTATTATTTACTATTATTATTTACCTTGTTGCTCTCCATCATTTGCATCCTTGATCTTGAAGCCCAGTGCCTGTGCAGCCTGGAGGAAGGCAGCGGTCAGTTTAGGGAAGGCAATGATCTCACTGATGGTCAATGGACCATCCTTGCCTCTGTTGTCTGCAAGAGAAGCAACATTCACAATATCTTTTCACACAAGTTATTTCTATGGTAGCGTTTTGATCTTTAGGGGGTGCTTAGCATTGCACTATACGTGGTAAGATGTGTGTTATAGGCCGTGTAACACACTCTTAAAGTTACAACTGCTTTATGATACGAGGGTTGTTGCTTTGAAACTCATGTATTTGAGAGTGAGAGTATAGTTCTCTTAAGGTGCGATTCCCCTCGATCGCTCTTTTCGCCCGCTCTTGGTCCACTCTTTTATTTTTCCTGAGCGCGTGTATGAGCACAACTACATGACACTCTTCCTGCCTGTTTAATTAGTGATCTAAGAGCGCAATAGGAGCAGACCAAGTGATTTACCATTGATTCCATAAGGAAACAATCACACCAGTAGGATCGCTCTGCACTTGTATAGTGCTAAAAATAAAAGCAGACATGGAGCGAATGAAAATTACATTATAAACAAGCGAGGCAAGAGCGAGCCCTGAGCACAGATACAAGCGATCCAGTGGAAAGCACCTTTAAAGGCTTTATGATACGAGGGTTATTGCTTTGAAACTCATGTATTTGAGAGTGAGGTAATAGTTCTCCTAAGGTGCGATTCCCCTGGATCGTTCTTTTGGTCCGCTCTTGGTCCACTCTTTTATTTTTCCTGAGCGCAATGGGAGCGGACGGGAAACAAGCAAACCAGTAGAATCGTTTGGCTCTTGTATTGCGCTAAAAATAATACATAGGGCGAATGAAAATTACTCTATGAAGAAGTGAGGCAAAAGCGAGCCATGAGCGCAGATACAAGCGATCAAGTAGATTTTCTGAAGATCTGACCCTTTACCTTACTACATCAACCATTAGATACAAGCACTGACCAGATTGTTTCCAGTCTTCCTTGGTGACTGTTTCTATTTTCTTCATGTAAGGCCGTATGTTGTCGTAGCTCCACTCGGGGTTACCCATCTCCGCCCACAGGTCATAGTCAGCCCTGTTACAGTGGATGGCCATGAGTGCATTGATCAGACTCGACCCTCCCAGAGCACGACCCCGGGGCCATGCACTTTGCTGAAGATTCAAGTTGTAAGATTTAAGAAACATTTTATTTTATTTCATTCAAAGACTGTATATAAGAAGGGCCAGACACTTTGCTGAGAATTTCAGATTTCAGATTCAAGGCTGTATATCATAGGAAGGGCAACGCACTTTGCTAGGTAAAGATTTCAGATTTCAGAAACATTTAATTTCATTCAAAGATTACATATAAGAAGGGCCACGCACTTTGCTACAAATTTAAGGTTTAAGATTCAAAACACATTTTATTTCATTTCATTTCTATATTTTTATATGTCAGATTTCATCAGAATGTATCCCAAGATGCACTGTGACGACATGCGCCGTGGCACATGCTAATCCCCTATTGGGAACAGTGCCTTACTTGGTTGACATGGGCCTGGCAGCTGTGTTTCTGCGGGACAGTCTTGTACATCCAGTCGACGTCAGTGCCCTGGTGCATGACGTACTGGAGCGGGACGTCAGTATCCGGGAACTCCTTGTTGTCAGGACCTGCCTCGAGTAGGGCCACCTGGTGGTGGGAATCCTCACTAAGGCGGGCTGCCACAATGCCCCCTGCCGAGCCGGCACCAACTGTAAATAACAGGGTCAGATTGTCAGAAAATGTACAATTGCATGACAGCTCTACACATTTAGGAAATTATCAGTTCTGTTATATTAAACTGCATTTTGAAGCTCATTTTCGTCTTAAATGTGAGTTATTTGAAAGGATTGGTGATGTGATGTGGATTCATCTGACCAGAAATCAGAACATTCCAAAAAAAGAGATCTTGAGAAAAAAACAGTATGAAAAATATGAATTTTACCACTTGGGACTCATTTTCCTGGAACACAGCATATATATACGTGCTGTATTTTCTCACCTACAACAAAGTCGTATTCCTGCTCCAGCTTGTCCCGTCCCGCCTCCTGGTGGTGGGGCGAGTACTTCAGGGCCAGCACGATGGCAACCACAGGCACCACCCACTTCAGCATTATGGCAACCTGCAGCACGCAAATACACATTACAATAGGGGAGTTGCATAGCCGCCATTTTGAATCCTGATTCGCATGGCATTATGGGACTAATGGTACAGTATAAAAGCTATAGAAAACATGTCATGTTCAGCATGGAATATTTATCAATGGTCTAATGTCAATATCCATGTGTTATACATGTTTCCATGACCCAAGTCCCCATATTTCCCATCATGCATTTGGTTTTCATAGATGATTTATAGAAGCTCTGATATTGGTGAAAACATTGTTGCAATTTTCAATAAGATATTGCCAAATATTTGGATGTCAGATTTGAACAGAATCTATCCCAGCATGCACTGCAGTAGACATGCGCAGTGAGACATGCAACTCCCCTATTCAAAATGTGATGTATTACAAGAAAATGGATTTTGAGATATCAACATATTTGACAAGATGAGATCAAGCCGATTCCTATGCTGGTAAACAGTAGGATATCTAAGAAGTGTTTCTATATTTTAAGTTTAATATTTTCATTTTTGAAAAAAAAGGTTTATAATACTTTTTTCTAGTAAACTAGCTAAATATACTCATTAGGATGATCTTAGAAATAAGGATCCAATCCACCCACTTTAACATCATGTCAACCAGCAGCAGGCAAAATACACGTTCAAATTCAAAATATTTGGGTCAGATTTTCAGAAAATGAACAATTGGCAAATCAACACATTAAGTAAATTCCGTTAAATTAGACCGAAAAATCGTCAACACAAGGTAGGGGCCTATATCTGAGTGTACTTAGTATTGCCTTGATTCTAACAATCAGTTTGGTTATGTTGAGCTGTATTTTAAACCTGATTTTTGTCTTAAATTTCATTAAGAAGTCATATCATTTGAGAGGATTGGTGAAAGTGAATTGCACATTCTCTGAAATTCTGGCCCATTTGTAGCTAAACCTGGTGCACAGAGCTATTGGAGCCTTGCATGAGAAAGGAATTCCTTGTCTTCCTGCATGGTCCTTGACTACGGAAAAGAACAATCTAATTGTTGCTCGGTCAGAAAAGCCATTAGCGCAGTAGGCATCCACTCACTAACATACCATTCCTATATGATATAAGGCTAGACTGGATTGTACTGGACTGGATTGTGTCAACTGATCGTCACACACAATATCAACTTAGATTTTTATTTTATTTGTGAAGGGTTAAAGGAGTCAAAAGTGGCAAAAACTTGGATTTTGAGATACCATCATATTTAAAGGATGAGATCAAGCCGATTCTAATGATAGTAAACATTAGAACAGTTAATAAGCATTTCTTTATTTTAAGATTGATATTTATTGATATTTATTTCTAAAAAAAAAGTTTGCAATATTTTTGGGTGGGCAAATGCCAGTAAAGTAACTTAATACACTCCATATGAATACCTTAAAATGGCAAGGATATATTAAATGCAGTGTCTTGAGCTTTGGTAACTGTCTTTATATAACTAGAAGCGCCAAACCCCCAAAATCCTGAACATTTCAATAAAGAGGTCTTGTGTATAAAAACAATAAAAAAATATCATTTTCGCGACAATTGATTGCTTCGTGCATTTTGTGTGTAACGTCGTCAGTGACCCCTCACAACAATATCTACAATTTGAAATATTGTCAGGTGGGGTCCCGACAATCGGTCACCCCTGCAAATTTCTTCTTTTCCGGCTTGTATGGCCATATCAATGTTGGTTATGATTGGGAAACACCCAAATTACATATGGATTGACGTTTTAGTTCATTTCCACCTTAATTTTGTCACTATTTGTGGTTGATTATATTCTATATTGGCCTTATTAAGGCATTTTTCCAATTATTTATTATTTAATTTTACAGAATAGACATTTTTTCAGTTCTTAGAAGGGGGTGTCTAAAAAAGATAAAAATGTTTCCCTCCGTCCCTAGTTTCCAGCTATAAATCGGAAGCATATTTGTTTGGGGACAAATAATACAATAATAGAAACAAGGCTGGTGAAGGGCCGGAATATCATCGACTATAACAAATGTATGAAAATAGATAGAAACAAAGAATTCAGTCATGTACTGGGTCAGATTTCCAGATAATGTACTATCTACAGTTGTACATATCTCCCAAATTCTGCTAAATTAGAGTGAAAAATGATAAGAACTGACACTATCTGAGTGTATTCTGTATTGTATTCATTCAATAAATCTGTCTGGTTATGTTAAACTGTATTTTGAACCTGGTTTTCGTTCTAAATGTGGGTTATTTGAGGGGATTGGTGAAGGTGAATTGTACATTTCCTGAAGACTTGACCCAGAAGGATGGCAACAACACTACCAAGCAGCTGTGGAAGATTATGATCGTGATGTGAATTTATTATATTGCTGCAGACTCGTGGCGTCTAGTTACTGGACACATTAAACCTTGTACCGATGTAATCTATACATCTACTATGTAGCATTGTAAACATAGTCATAGTTCATTTCTCTAACCTAATGGCGGAGGAAAAAGTGAATATATATATATATTATATATATATATATATATGTATACTAACTCCTAGGGACCTCAATATAAGGGTCAGACTTTCAGAAAATGTACAATTGGCAGCTGTACACATTTAGTCAAATCTACTAAATTAGGTTGCAATTTGATCGATACTTGGTAAATTCAGGAAGAACTATCCGTAGAGGTCTTGCCCGATTATGTATGCTCAAAGACATAATAAAAGTTGTTATATATATAAGTATATTCGGCATTGCATTGATTCTAGCAATCTGTTTAGTTATGTTGAACTGTATTTTGAACCTCATTTCTGTCTTAAATTTGGGTTTACTGTCTCTGTGGCTTTAGAGAGCTTACCGCAGAGCCTACCGCAGAGCCTACCGCAGAGCTTACCGCAGAGCTTACCACAGAGCTTACCGCAGAGCTTATGCCCTGTCTACACAGGGGCGAATTAAAAAACTGCTGCGAATCTGGTACTTGCGATCATTCGCATGTGAAATCGTAGAAATCCTGTGGGGATCGGCGGGGAACTTGTGCGATTTCAGAAATAATGCTCTGCGATTTGAGTTTTAATGCCTACACATGTGCGATTTCAGGTGCAAACTGATGTGAAATCGCAGGTCTGGATTCGCAGCAGATGTGCGATTTGGATCACTTCAAGTTATAAGAAAACGGAGGGAGAGATGACCGAAAATATTTTTTGAGGTGTACTTGCAACGATTTTAAAAAAATGTAGAAAAAATCAATTTATAATCACAACATTTAACACACTTGAGACAACATGTCTGGGGGCATGTTCTGTAAACAAATTGTTTTGATCCATCAATAATTCGTGAAGCTACACCTGTTCAAACATACCTGCAATCACTTGCGAATTTCGGATGAATCCGAAATTCGCATGACCTCCTGCGACTAGTTCTGGACTGTAACAGACTTCTACGAACTGTCGTGGCTAGCCCTACACATATGCGAATGCTTGTAGAAGTATGTGCGATTCCATTTGAAATCGCATCAACAGAGATTTTTCAAATGCGATTTGGATTAGTTTACCTGCGATCTGGCCTATCTGAAATCGCAGATGAATTTGCATGTGTGTGGGGCAATTTTTGCCTCTGCAATTAGTCGTAGGATTCTGCGATTGGTCGCAGCTGTCCCTACATAGGGGCAATTTAGTAAAAAAATTCTATGCGATTTCGTGTGAGGTCGCACAAGTTGCCGCAAGGCTCAATTTGTTCACTAATTCGCCCCTGTGTAGACGGGGCATTACCGCAGAGCTTACCGCAGAGCTTACCGCAGAGCTTCCTGCAGAGCTGACCGCAGAGCTTACTGCAGACCTTACCACAGAGCTTACCGCAACCAGTGGATATTCCCCTTAACACTTTTCCTTGAGCCTTTGTATTAAATTCAAAATGTTTTAGGTGCTGTACTTTCAATGAAAAAGCTTTGATTTAATGTGTTTACCACAATACAGACCTGTAACCTGTTTTGATGTGTTTACCGCAATAAAAGCCAAGATGGAATGTAAGTTTTTTGGTTTTTATTTTCATCGTTTCGACCTGCAGTAGGTCTTCATCAGGAATCAGGATTTGATTTAATATTTCCTGCGTCTAAATGGGGTTGTCAATAATTGGTTAAAAGAATTATCTATGACCTCAAAACTGTGAATATGTGAAGTCAGTGACATGAGTCATGAGATCGAGCGGATTCCAATGATGGTAAACAATAGAACATTCAATAAATACTGTGGTCTTGGGTATGATCATAAAGTGCCCTCCTGTCTCTTTTTTCTCTATCTCTCTCTCCCGTCCTCTCTAGCTCTTTTCTGTCTTAAATGTGTGTTATTTGAGAGGATTGGGGAAGGCCAATAGGGGAGTTGTATAGTCGCCATTTTGAACCTTGATTCGCATGGCATTATGGGACTAATGGTACAGTATAAAATCTATACTATTATCAGTGCGCTAATGTCAATATCCATGCGTTATATACATGTTTCCACAATACAAGCCTCCATCGTTCCCATCATGCATTTGGTTTTTATAGAACATTTATAAATGCTTGCATTCCTGCACTTTTTTACCAAAATATTCCCAAATATTCGTATGTCAGATTTCATCAAAATCCATCCCATAATACACTGTATCAGACATACGCAGTGGCACATGCAAATCCCCTATCGTACATTTTCAGAGGAGCTGACCCTCCGAATATTTTTTTTTTAAACGTTTTTATTCAGTGGGTGGCCAGACCCCTCTCACTCAGTCAGAAGAGTGATTTTCGTCGGCATCATGACCGTGCGACTTTACAATGTGTGCATACCGTTCAATTGTTTCAATAGTGATATTGAATAGTGATTTAAAGTGTGGCCCCTACCTGTAAACCTGTGGATAATCCTCAACCCAAAGTGATGTAGAGGTTGGTGGATGAATGGTGCAGTAAAGGTACAGTAGGGAGCGGGTGCAGGGACTCAGTGCTGAGAGGGCACACTCAGTCATATACTTACTCCTATATAGTGTAGATAGTGGTGGTGAGGCCAACAAAATAATAATTATGTTTCACATTTATGGGTCAGATTTTCAGAAAGTGTACAATGGGCAGCTGTACACATTTAGTAAATTCTGCAAAATTAGGCTGCAATTTGGTTAATACTAGGTAAATTTCGGAATTGGATTGATTCTAGCAATCTGTTTGGTTAGGTTGAACTGTATTTTGAACTTTATTTCTGTCTTATATGTGGGTTATTTGAGAGATTTGGTGAAGGTGAATTGTACATTTTCTGAAAATCTGACCCATGTACGGTATCTAAGGGCTTTTTGGTTAGGAAGATATGTTTGCCTGCTTTAATTTGCTCTTTTTTGTCGGTGGGTGGGGGAAATAAATAAATCTCATAAGTTGATATGACACCAAAACCAGAGAATTAGCGATTTTTGTAAGGTGATTTTTATTTTTCAAGATCTATTTTGATACTAGGGTGTATATATATACCTTCTTTTTTTCCTTTTTTTTGTCGGTGGGTGAGGAAAATAAATAAATCACAAAAACTGTTGTGTGTGTGGGGGGGGGGGGGGGGGGGGCGGGGAGGGGGAGGGGGGGTGAGCAAAACATTATCTAAAGACGAAAGCCACTGAATGCTAGAGCCGGGTGGGGCAATATATATTTGTTAAACTTTTTATCAGAATGATGAAATTAATCCAAATCAATTCTCATGAAGAATTTTGTTTCATACAAAAGAAAACATTTAATAGCCTTCTTTTCTCCTTATTATTATCTTTCTCTTAGATTGTATTTAATCTGTTATGTTTCTGGGTACACAATTTCTAGTAAAGTAGCTTAATATACTCAATATATAATGACCTTATGAATCCATGGATATATTTAATACAGTGTGTTGAGATTTAGTGCATGTATTCATTCAAGTAAAGGCGGTAGGGATGCTAAAGATGAGAACTTTCAAACAAATCTTGTAAACGAATCACTTTGAAAAATATAAGTTTTGCGACTTGTGACCCATTTTCATGTGACACATTATGCAAACAAAAATATAACAACATCCCTTCACTCACTATAGTGAAACACATGGTGTCAAGTAAACACAACTATTTATATTTATGTGCAACATAACAAAACCGTGTTATGCTGATTTACGTACAATTTAGCGACCTGCAGGACATGGGTGAAGTCGCCTGATTATGTACAATTGTTCTTCACTAATCCTCTCAAATAACCCAATTTTAAATTAAAAGCGGGGTTCAGATAGAATACAGTTCAACACAAGTGAACACACTTTTAAATCATCGCAATGCCAAATATACCTAGGTACAGTGGAACCTGACATAAAGACCCCCTCATTATAGAGACCACCCCTCTACTAAGACCAGTTTCTCTCAGTCCGAATTATTCCCTCTTATTAGATTCAGGGCCCTCTAAAGACACCACCTCGCTATGAGATTAAAAGTCATTCAGTCCCAAGGGGGTCTTGATAGAGAGGTTCCACTGTATTTCTGGTATTTATTATTTCTCAGCCTAATTTAGCATATTTGACTAAAACAAAATTAATGTGTAAGGTTGCCGATTATACATTTTTTGACGACTTGACCCACGTACATGATTAAATTTATAATTTTCGTACATGTGCAGCACTTTACCCATCGGACGCTTCAACGATATAATTAGGGAAGAATAGTCCTTTTATTAGAAAGTAAAATCGATAAAGAGGATTAAAAACTATAAACAGATTTATACCATTCTGTCTAGGCTCAGAGTTGAGAGAGTTCCTACAAACAGAGGGAAAGCCCCTCGAGTCTAGGCTCAGAGTTGAGGGAGTCCCTCCAAACTAAGGGAAAGCCTCTCGCTCAAATCGCAAAGTCCCATTAAAATCTCATTAAGACACCTACTCCAGGGCCGGAAAAGCCATAAGCACAATAGGCGTCCAATCACTGACATACCATTCTTATCTGATCTGAGAGGCTGTGAGGCTAGACTGTAAAATGTATATAAAATGTAATGTTATATATACAATGAATCTACAAGCAATATCAAATTTCTTTTCTTCTGAAAAGCGAACAAATTAATCGTAGGCTCAATTACCATGTCCCAAATCCGTGGAAAAACCTGCCCCACAACTTACAAATTTGGGTACAGAAATTTATTTAACAGAGAAATTATTAGACATTATTGGAGTAATTTTCAATTGAACGATAATTAACCCCTATTGGGAACAATTTGTTATTAGTGAGGTTCCGCAAACAAACCTATCGCAACTACGTAACCGTATCATTGTTTCCAATTACATTGCATTGCATTTGCTTACAAAGTCCACCCTCATGATGTCAATAATAATGAAATCCGTATAATCAAATGTATAATGATTATGATCTCTGATGATTATTTTGATACATGTCAGGGATATATAGATATTGAAACACAATGTCTACCTTTAATTATTTTCATTCGCCATATGTGATGAGGTAAAGTGGTTTTCGTGATTGGTGTTGCCACAGTGTGAATATGCACCTTAAGTACAGGTGCTCCGGCAGCAACCCTAATTTAAGGTCAAGCAGATAGCAACGGTCACAAGATAATAGATGAATGATTAAACCTTGCGATTAAAATGTTATCAGGGAGCGAACTCTGTATATATACAAATATATGAATGTATATATGTTGGTCAGGTCGTCAGAAAATGTACAATTCAACTTCGCCAACCCTCTCAAATAACCCAAATTTTAGACGAAAATAAAGTTCAAAATACAGTTCAACCTAACCAGACAGATTGTTTGAATCAATGCAATGCCGAATATACTCGAATTTACCTAGGTATTGACCAAATTGCAGCCTAATTCAGCAGAATTATACTAAATGTGTACAGCTGCCAATTGTACATTTTCTGAAAATCTGACCCAATTTTATACAAATATATGAATGTATATGTGGGTCAGGTCGTCAGAAAATGTACAATCGTCAGCTCTACACATTTAGTAAATAGGTTTAAATTAAGCTGGAAAATGATAAAATACTAGGTATATCTGGGTACATTTGGTATTGCGTTGATTCAACATGTCTGTTTGGTTATTACCTTAGATTACTTTAGATGATACTGGACGCAGGCCTAAATGGCCTCTATATCCAGATCGTAGTATAAACTTGAATTTGCGTGCGCATGTTATGTTGAACTGTATTTTGAACCTCATCCTTTACTGAAATGTAGGTTATTTGTGAAGATTGCTGAAGGTGAATTGTACATTGTCTGATGATCTAGCCCATATATAGGCCCTATTTATTCTATCAATATTCAACTATTCGCCCCAAAATTTACAATTCGCTTTCAACAATCCTCAGAAATAAGCGAAATTCCAAAAAAAAAAAATTTAAATATTTTGTATTGGCCTTAAATTTAACATCACTGATCTTTAAGAGTTAGAAAATACGCATGACTAACAAATGTAGTTTCCTTTCGTGTGTCGCCAAGAATTTCAAACAACGATCTTAATTACTTTTACAAGTTCATAATGTTTACAAATATTGTTTGGAATAATTCAAAACATGTAAAAATTACAACAACATATCTAAACACATTGCAGCACGATGCGTCTTGTAACTTTAGGAGCTAGGCTATCAGCTCAGATAAGAATTATATGTAAGTGATTGGACGCCTACTGCGCTAATAGCTTCCCTGGACTAGGCGTCCTAATGGAATTATAATGGCACTTTGCGGTTTGGAGCGAGATGCTTTCCCTACGTTTGAAGGGACTCTGGTCATCTTTGAGCCTAGACTGTATATATTTTGTTCAGCTGTTTTAGTGCGTCGTACTTTTTGTTACAATTAAGTGTTTAAGTGCAGCAGGAGTAGACGGGAGAAGGTTAGGATTCACTGGTTCATAAATCTCCCTTTGTGCCCACGTGTGATACGTATCTCTCGCATGTAGTTTATGGGAGTCTGTGTCAGACATGTCGCATTGCATTCACTCTCCTATACACCTGTATTCTAAGCTATTAATTACGACTAAAATAACCTCACCAAATGTACTCATATCATGACTTATAGGGCTGGATTGACCAATAATTAGTTAATAATTGGATGGAGGGGTAGGGGTGGGGAGGAGGGAGAGGGGAGCCGGGAGAAGAAGGGGGGAGGATTGGATGGGAGTGGGGAGGGGTGAAAGGAGGGGAAAGGGAAGGGGTAAGGAGAGGGGGACGGGAAAGGGAAGGGTAGGCAACAGGGAATGAGTAGGAGAAGGAGAGGAGGGGAGGAGGGGTGGAGGGGGAGGGCGCGCATTAGAGTATATAAGGGTCAGATTTTTAGAAAATGTACAATTGGCGGCTGTACACATTTACTAATTTCTGCTAAATAAGGCTGAAATCAGAAACACTCTCTACGTTTATACCAGCAATGCCTTTTCCATTACACGACATATAGGAAAAGGGTAAAGTGTAAAAACCGTTAAATAATAATTCTGTTGGTTATTTTGTTGTTTATATTTTCATTATAAAAACTATAAACGATAAACTAAACAGGAATTAAAGGAACATCACTACCGTAAAATGTTAAAACAATGAGAGTTAACAACTACAGTATAATCTACAAATCAAGTTTCAAACTGACTAAGAGTTATTTTGAGTTTTAGATTTCTTATTCAGGAATTACATTACATCGAGGAGGCTGTTCTCAGAAATCCTGATTTACTGTATAGGCCTACATACATTAATCTACTTCAACTAGAGAAGGTAATAAATGGGTCAGATTTTCAGAAAATGTACAATTCGCCTTCACCAATCCTCTCAAATAACCCAGATCTAAGACAAAAATGAGCTTCAAAATGAAATTCAACATAACAGAACTGATACTTTAAATCAATGTGATACCAAAATATATTCAAATATACCTAGTATTCTTCCTTTTTCAGCCTAATTTAGCAAAAGTTCCTAAATGTGTAGAGCTGCCAATTGTACATTTTCTGAAAATCTGACCCAGATACGTATAAATGAACATCAAAAGCAAGTGACTTTTGTCGTTACGAAAAAGGAATAAGAGCATTAAACACTAATTAATACTGCTAAAAATACAAGGCATAAGTGAGCCTCTGGGTCAGATTTTCAAAAATGTACAATTCCCCTTCACCAATCCTCTCCAATAACCCACATCTAAGACAAAAATGAGCTTCAAAGTGCAGTTTAACATAACAGAACTGATACTTTGAATCAACGCGACACAAAATATACTCAGATATACCTGGTATTTTTCATTTTTCAGCCTAATTTAGCAGAATTTACTAGATATGTAGAGCTACCAATTGTACATTTTCTTGACGATATAACCCTTTTAAACATTTTCAGGAGGATGGGAATTGTACACGTTCTGACATTCTGCCCATGTAATCCGAGTGTTGCGTTCAGTCAGACCCTTGGCCGTGTATCTAGTATATGGGTCAGATTTTCAGAAAATGTACAATTGAACTTCGCCAATCTTCTCAAATAACCCAAATTTCAGACAAAAATAAAATTCAAAATACAGTTCAAGCTAACCAAACAGATTGCTAGAATCAATGCAATGCCGAATATATACTGGAATTTACCAAGTATTGACCAAATTGCAGCTTAATTTAGCAGAATTTACTAAATGTGTACAGCTGCCATTGTGCATTTTCTGAAAATCTGACCCATACTTATATTTATAGGCCAGTCAGAGAGTCAAGTAGTCAAGTTCATCTGTGTACAATTATCGTTGTTTTTGTTGGTGACATTCAACTCATAGCCTAGATGTCTCTTGGTCTTCTTTCCTTTTTTTTGTTATTTTGCACATGAATTGAATCATAATTTATAGAGAAACCATACTTGTTTATCTAAATGTTTTCATCCAACTTTAGATTGATAAATGGCGTGTGTGCGTGTGGCGGGGGCGGGGGGGGGGGAGGTGGAGGAGGGTGTGTGTGAGGGGATGGGGTTAGGGTGTGTGTGAGATGGTGAGGGGGCTTTTCTCCCTCCCTACTCTGTCTCTCTCCGGGGTCTCTCTTCTCTCTCTCCTTACTCTCGCTCTTTTCTCTCCTTCCTTACTCTGTCTCTCACCCTCTACACTATCCTCCCCCTTCTCTCCGTCTCTTACTAGTATCAATTTTATCTACCTAGCCCTCCCTCTCCCTTCTCCCTCTTCCTTTTTCCCCCCTCCCTAATCTTTCTCCTTAGCTTCCTTTCACTCCCTTCTCTCCCTCCCTTCTCCCTCCCCTCCCTCCCTTCTCTCCTTCCCTTCACCCCCTTCCTTCTCTCCCTCCCTTCTCTCCTTCCCTTCTCTCCGTCCCTTCTCTCCCTCCCTTCACCCCTTCCTTCTCTCCCTCCCTTCTCTCCTTCCCTTCTCTCCGTCCCTTCTCTCCGTCCCTTCTCCCTTCCCTCCCTCCTTTCTCTCCTTCCCTTCACCCCTCCCTTCTCTCCCTCCCTTCTCTCCCTCCCTTCACCCCCTTCCTTCTCTCCCTCCCTTCGCTCCCTTAGGTTACTTTCCCTCCCTTCCCTCTGCCCCTCCCTTCTCTCCCTTCCCCCCCCCCCCTCTCTACCACTCTCATGTTCATTCTCTCTGCTACTCTCTATCCTCTCCATCTACCTCTCCTTCTGTCTCCCTCTGTCTCCCTCGCTCTTCCCTCTCTCTTTCCTTTCTCTCCCTCTCTCTTACCTTTCTCTCTCTCCCTCTCTCTCCTCTCTCTCTCCCTCTCTCTCCTCTCTCTCTCCCTTTCCTCCCTCTCTCCTCCCTCTCTAGCCTCTCTCTCCTCTCCCTCTCTCCCTCTCTCCCTCCCTCTTCTCTCCTCCCTCTCTCTCCTCTCTCTCCTCTTCCTCTTTCCCTCTCTCCCTTCCTCTTCCCTCTCTCTCCTTCCCTCTCCTCTCTCTCTCTCCTTCCCTCTCCCTCTCTACCACTCTCCCTTCCCTCCCTCTCTACCACCCTCATGTCTATTCTCTGTGTGTGTATTCCCACTGTGTGTACTACACGTTCCCTTTATCATCTCCGCCTCATTCTCCTCTAACTCCATCCGTCTTAAATCCTGTTTGTATGTATGTTTGTATGTAGGACACATAATTCACATTTGACAATTCATTAGCTACATTCTCTGGATAAGACTGGCCCGAGGATCTGACCACAAATCGAACAAGACATAAACATAACTGCAGAATAATATTATACGACATACTTACCTAATGCTGGACCTAGACGATGTACTGCGTCTGGTTATATATAGGTCTAGTGACATCATACTTCTGTCTTATATTTACATTTCCAAGACGGCAGCAAAACGAGTTGTTCATATTTACCAGGATATTGTGGTAAACGGATGATTTGGTCCATAATACTCCTAGAATAACAATATTTATTAATGGATATATTCTAGCATTTCTCCCGAATATTGCAACTCCCCGTCGTCCCCCCCCCCCCCCCTCGTTAAGTGACATTTTTTTGTCACTACCTTGAACAATCCAGGGGCTGTGGCAACCACTAAACAGATTAATAACCTCCATTTCGGGCTTGCTGGTGCACTGCTAAAGGATTCAGGTTGTGGTAAATAACAGACATTTTTGTAACAGACTTGTAGGTCAGGCCTATGCTGCGCCAATGCATCATTTAGGCATGTGTAACCATGGAAGGCCGAACTGTTCACATGAACAGTTTGGACCAACCAAACTGCACCCCTGAACTGCATCTTTCTAACTGCCCATGTGTGTAATAAGAATGTTAATTACTTAAGCATATATATGTTTTACTCTACTAGCAGTAGTAGTAATAGTAATAATGTGAATTTTTTTTAGATAAATTTTATTGAGTCTAATTACATATTCATGCTATTCTCATAGAATCCATTAAAAAAAATCGAACAAATTTACATTAATATGAATACATTTTAATGATTAGATTATAAGTTATATATCAGGATTCAGATATTTTGCAGTAATATATCGATATTGATAGACTTCTCATTAACTTCTACATAATTTGTATTTTTGAACTTTTCTTCTATTTCAGACAACAAATGCTACACAAATAATAAAAACGATTAGCTTTCTTTTTCGAAATATTCAAATCCATACAATATGCTTCGAGTAATGCATAAATATAATCAAATCAAGCATCAAATCCAGTTGTAATAATTACATAAGTTTCACCTATACCAATCATTATTGTTTTTTAAATAACATTTAATTCTTTTCCAACCTTCATTTCTAATAATAGTGTGAAGTCTGTTCCATGTAACTGGCCCGATATAGCGTGGCAACTCTTTTATTTTCCCTAAAGAGGGTTTAGCAACATTTATTACTGTCCGAGCATTTATTTTTTTTTAATCAGTTTTATTTTCGTACAAGATAACATGAAAATTTTGCAGAGCTAACCGCCGCATACACTTTGCGTTTTTATAGGTTGTCTGCATTTCATTCTATATTCTTCTATTTTATAAAAAATGATGATGATATTAACAAACTAAAATATAGATTACATTATACTCAAGAGGTTCAAATCAGATTATGTGGACAGATGATTTGAGAAATGATGGTAGATGAAAAAAACATATCTATAATGAAAACGTTTCATTGAGGTGGGAGTGAGTGTGGAAAGAAAAGAGCCGCGCAATTGGTGAGCTTTATTCTTTATCTAAATGAAATCGTTTGATTTGAACTTTGAACATTTTGTTATCTTCAATATTCTAAGTTTGATGGGTAATTTGTTCCAAATGGATCCTATTTGATAATGGAGAGATTGGATATCTGAATTCTTCTTTGGGGTAAAAACTGGTAATATAGGTGCATCAAACTGATGAGTTGCTCGGTTTACAGGCAAGGTACCAGCCTCTTTTAACTTTGCTATTACATTACAACATTTAGACACGTTGCACCAGTTATTTCCTTAAGGTTTCAAGATCAAGTGGTTTTTTAAACATAATATTCATGTATACATGAAATCTGTCTTCTTTTAATAAGAAGATCAATATTACATAAACAACGTAGGTCTTCTTTGGGTCCTTGATGTTGACAATCTTGACTGCTCTAAAAATAATATGCTGCAATTTACTATTCATCTGTACAGAGGCCATAGAGGAGAGAAGTATTCCATGTTCAAGTAAGGAAAGAACATGACTTTTTGATGATAATTTTAGCCATGTATAAAGTTAAAAATGGTCTAATTCTCTGTGGTTGATGCAGGTTATGTAATGCCGCACATTTGTGATCTCTTTTAGGAAAATGAGTCATAAATCGCAAAATATGGATTTTGAGATTTCATCATATTTGAAAAGAGGAGATCAAGCTATTTCCAATGATAGTAAACATGAAAGACATTTCAGAAGTAATTTCTGTATTTTATGTTTGATATTTTTATTTTCGGGAAAAAGGTTTGCAATCTTTCGGGATTAGTTATCATCAGTAAAGTAACTAAAATTTAATGTACTCCATACAAAGGCCTTGAAAACGCAAGGATATATTAAATACAATGTCCCGAAATTTGTTATGACTATCAGTGCTAAACCCTCTAAATATCAGAACATTTCAATAAAGGGATCTTGTAAAAAAAACTATGAAAAATATCAATTTTGCGATTTATGACTCATTTTTCTAAAACGAATCAAATTTCATTTTAGTCAAGTGTTCATTTAAAGAGAGCCTGTCGTCTACCTTGAAACCTAGGTACTTTATAACCTTGGAATTGTTTATTTTTTGCCCATTGATGTAGATGTTGTTCATGGTACGGAAATGTATCCTTTTCAGCTTATTACTTGTGCCAAGTATATGTAGTTGACACTTTTTCTCATTAAGTTTGACTTGTAGTTGTTGCACATCCATTCATTTCTTTTGTTAGCAGTATTTTATGTAATACTCAGACATTTGTTTAAATTGACTGATTAGTCAATTTAAAGCGCGGTGAGAGCGGAAAACCCGAGTTTTTTTCGGGTTTACCCGAACTGTGCTGACCTATATGGTTTATGCCAGGCCAAATACCTGAATAAAATGTGTTCAAAAGAAAAAATGTGCATCTTCAAAATATAACGATTAAAGATGAAATGTAATTTTGTGATAAAAAAAGATGACATATTTTTAAAAAAAATGTTATTGCACGACAGTTTCAGCGGGCTGATAATCTCACGTGTACAAGAAAAGTTGGTAGGTTTAACATTTAACATCGAAATATGTTCACAGAGTTGATAATCCATTACGGCAAAGCTATATTGTGTTAACGTTAAACATTAACAATTTTATAACACAATGGAATAGAGAAGAATCTTGCCATATCTAGTAAAGCGATAGGCACTAGTTTTTCCATCATATCAATACAGCAGAAGAAAACGAAATTTATAATCAGAAAGGTACATTAAGAATAATACATGGGTGTGGTATGATAATTTTGTTTTGTTTTTTTCCCTCCTGAATTGAATTTACAATTAAAAGTACACGATATAAGAACAGTAATCGTAACGTTGTCTATTTCATATAATATTTTAGATTCGTACAGACAGTCATTCAGCATAATTTGAAGATAACTTAGATCCTGGCAATTCCTCTTTAACCACCATCGACCTAGCTTCTTTAATAATCACACATCGAAAAAATCTGTCACTTATTTTTATATAAACTGCACCGATACAAAATACCTTTGGTGCAAAATATTGGAATGGATTTACTCCAGTGATCATTTAGATATTAATGCGAAAGGTAACTGCATATTCCATAGGAGGGAGACATTCCACGCGTGTTGTACTCAATTCCAAGGCTTTGATTTTTTTGATTTTTTAAAATTTCCATTACGGCCAAGACAATTAAATAGTTTTGTTTCCTTTGATAACTTGGACACATGAGACATTGCTGGTGTTGTACCTAATAAGGAAATCAGTATACTACAAGCTTCCCTACTACTGGAACTCCTTGGAATCAGTGGTCCAAAATTCTGATACCAACAACAAATTCACCAGTTTAGTAAAACCAAATGCTATCTGGGCTGACGATAATTTCCTTTACTGGTTACTGATCATGATATATAACCCAGTTTACTCAAGCTGGCTAGCTCAAAAAAATACCCCTGCCTCCTCGAAATCCCCTCCCCCTTATTGAAATTAACCTTGTAAATATTTTTTTTTCATACATGCCTTTTGGTATGTAAATGGTACTGCTATGTATAGCTAGTCACTCTTTGATACCTTAGCAACATACCTAACTTGACCTTATCAGTCTCACTTGTATTTGGGTTAGATTTTCAGAAAATGTACAATTCAATTTCCTCAATTTTCTCAAATAACCCAATTTTCAGACGAAAATAAAGTTCAAAATACGGTTCAACCTAACCAAAGAGATTGCTAGAATCAATGCAATGCCGAATATACTCGAATTTACCTAGTATTGACCATTTTAAGCCTATTTTAGCAGAAATTGCTAAATATAGACAGCTGTCAATTGTTCATTTTCTGAAAATCTGACCCACATGTGTATATATCTTCTGCATTCTATTTATGCAATATCTTGATTGTAGAAATTTTGTTTGTTTGAGACCACTACTAGTAAGGGCCACTAGTGTGTCGTCGACGCCATGGTGCATTGTTACCCTTACGAAATACTATTTTAATGTTCGGCAGGACTTGGAATCCTCCCTAAGAAGGGAGATTAGATCCGCCGACATAGTCATTTCGACTAAATAAAAGTCTCAACAACAACAACAACAACAACAACAATTCCAAGGCCCTAGTTGAAGTTCCTGGTTCCTTCAACAACTTGGAAGCATCATACATTGGTGTAGTATTTAATTCCAAGGCTGTTGAATCTATTGCTTCCTTCGACAACTTGGAAATGTCAGACATTGCTGGTGTTGTACCAAATTCCAAGGCCCTAATTGAAGTTCCTGGTTCCTTTAACAGCTTGGAAACATCATACATTGGTGTAGTATTTAATTCCAAGGCTGTTGAATCTATTGCTTCCTTCGACAACTTGGAAATGTCAGACATTGCTGGTGTTGTACCAAATTCCAAGGCCCTAATTGAAGTTCTTGGTTCCTTTGACAGCTTAGAAACATCATACATTGGTGTAGTATTTAATTCCAAGGCTTTTAAATTTGTGTTGTATTCAATGTGTAGCCTGTTGAAACTGTTGTTTACTTTGACAACTTCAAGCCCTGGTGACTATTATTCCTCCTATTCCCTGCTATCCACCGATGTATGGCAGGCCTCACAGTGTCCCATTGCTTCTGAAGCACTATTTCCACACTTGAGAGAATACTCTTATCACTCCAGGGATAACCATGCAGAAAGCAAGAAGCAACCAATATACAGATGAGAAGCAGTAGACTGTATGTTCTCGTGCTGCAGCAACTTTCAGACATCTTCCTTTCAGACATCTGCCCTATGAATTAATTAATTAGTTAAATAGATTGTGATCCGTTTGAGGAAAATGAGTCATAAGTCGCAAAATATGGATTTTGGGATATCACCATATTTGAAGAGAGGAGATCAATCGATTCCAATGATAGTAAACATGAAAGGCATTTAAGAATTGTTTCTATATTTCATGTTTGATATTTTTATTTTTGAAAAAAAAAGTTTGCAATATTTCTGGATGGGTAATTACGTGTAAAGTAACGAAATGTACTCCATACGTAGGCCTTCAAAACGCAAGGATATATTTAACACAATGTCCCGAAATTTGTCACATGGATTAATATGACTACAATTGCTAAACCCTAAAAGAATCAGAACATTTCAAGAAAGAGATCTTGTGAAAAAACCACTATGACAGATATCAATTTTCCGACTTCTGACTCATTTTCCTGAAACACATCACAATTAAGAGTAGTTACTAAAATGCAATACTGACCAGGTGGTTTCTACACTATTGAGGTTCAATCCTTTAAACTCTGTAACTTTGAACTCTATGTTTTGGTTAACGTAGGCCTGGGAGACCCATTATGAAAACAGAAAGCAAAACCAATGTCCTGTTAACAATCTGGAAATAAAAATCAATATAATATTATACATATGAATCTACCCAACCTATTATTCTCCCAATCTATAGCGGGTTTGCATTGCTGCCATTTTGAATCTTGATTCGCATGGAATTATGGGACTAATGGTACAGTGTAAAATCTATAGCAAACATGCCATGTAAACATTGTTCAGCAAGGTCTATTTATCATTGCTCTAATGTCAATATATATCCATGTGTTATACATGTTTCCATACAACAAGACCTTATCTCTCCCATAATGCATTTGGTTTTCATAGATGGTTTATAAAAGCTGTGGTATTGGTGAAAATATTCTTGCAATTTATGATACAAATGTTTATGTCAGATGTGTATGTCAGATTTCATATGAATCCATCCCAGGACTCACTGTAACAGACATGCGCAGTGGCACATCCCCTATTAGAACCTGTTGGTTAATGAGCCATGTCATGTTATATGCTTCAACAGATACCATATGAGAGGTGTTCCAGGAAAATAAGTCATAAGTCGCAAAAACAATATTTTTCAAAGTGTTTATTTTACAAGATAAATTCATTGGAATGTTCTGATTTTTGGAGGGTTTATCACTTATATGCAGATCAATTGATGCATCAAATTTCAGGACAATGTCTGTAATATATCCTTTCGTTTTAAAGGTCCTTATATGGACTATATTTAGTTACTTTACTGCTTACTAAAGTCGCAAAAAAATGGATTTTGAGATATATCATATTTGGAAAGAGGAGATCAAGCTGAGTCCAATGATGGTAAACACTAGGACACCTAATAAGTATTTCCATATTTTAAGTTTGATATCTTTTTTTTTGAAAAAAACATTTTTTTTTATGTTTCTAGATGGGTAATTACCAGTAAAGTAACTAAATATACTCCATACAAAGGTCTTCAAAACGCAAGGATATATTTAATACTATGTCCCGAAATTTATGAAATGGATTTATATGACTATAAGTGATAGCCCTCTAAAAATCAAAACATTTAAATAAAGGGATCTTGTAAAAAAAAACTTTGAAAAATATGAATTTTGCGACTTGTGCCTCATTTCACTGAAACACATACCATATTAAATGTGTTTCAGCAAAATGAGTCATAAGTCGCAAAAAATAGATTTTGAGATACCATTATATTTGCAGAGATGAGATCAAGCTGATTCCAATGATAGTAAACAGTCTAATAATCTAATAAGTATTTCTAGATTTTATGTTTGATATTATCGTTTTTGAAAAAAAAAGTTTTCCAATATTTCTGAGGGTCAATAAACAGTAAAGTAACCAGATATACTCCATATGAGGACCTTTTAAACGCAAGGATATATTCCATAGATTGTTCTGAAACTTGATACATCGATTGACATAGCTATAAGTGATAAACCCTACAAAAATTAGAACATTCCAGTAATGTGGTCTTGTGGAAAAAATACTTTGTAAAAATTAATATCAATTTTGCGACTTGTGCCTCATTTCCCTGAAACACATCACATATACCCACACATCTGTACAGTACACATCATAATCAATTTCTCCTTGTTGTTGGTAATAATACACTTGGGCATCACTGAATGTTTCAGCTGTCTAATGATTATCATCCGTAAACATGGTGAACACTTATGTTTGTTTAAATTGTTTATTCATTGATTTATTTGTTTTTATTTCCTCGATAAATGTGTACAGGAATTTGGATGAATACAAAACAGGATTTTTTGTGCACATCCTGCTGGATAGGAGACGCAATAACATGTTATAAGAAGTACCAACATGTAATTTAAACGCTTAAATGTGATGTGTTCCAGGAAAATGAGTCACTAGTCGCAAAATTGATATTTTTCAAAGTGTTTTATTCACAAGATCTCTTTATTGTAATGTCCTGATATTTAGAGGGTTTAGCTCTCTGAGACATATGAATCCATGTGACAAATTTCGGGACATTTTATTAAATATATCCTTGTGTTTTGTATTGTTAAGACATTTGTATTGAGTATATTTAGTTACTTTACTGATAATTACCCATCCAGAAACATTGCAAACTATTTTTTCCAAAAAATAAAATATCAAGCATAAGATATAGAAATACTTCTTAAATGTCCTAGTGTTTACTATCATTGGAATCAGCTTGATCTCCTCTTTTTGAATATGATGATATCTCAAAATTCATATTCTGCGACTTATGACTATTTTCCTAAAACGGATCACAAATGTACCGTTAGGAGGAAAGTAAATACTAATATTATAGAAAGTAACAGCCCAATTATTAATGAAAGTAGCAAAATGTAGTTCAAGCGATTAACTGTACTGTTAAGAGGAACGTAAATATTTATACTGTACCGCCTCAATCGATATTGTACTACAACAGTTTCCAAATGAACTAATAAGTCAATTTGTACCTTTCATAGTATGTTATGTCAAAGAATATCTGTGGGTCAAAGAATATCTGTAAACTTATGGAACTCTTGTATGTAAGGATGTTAGGAATAATAAGCGTAAAATTGTATCATTAATTATTATTTTAAAGAACTATTTAAATATTCTATTGGCCTTAAATGAATAAAAAAAATATTTTAGGATGCAATGGAAGAAATTTGAAATTTACCGTAATCTTAGTAAAAGACAGATTGGTTGCCATGACAACCCCACGTAAATCACTAGTGAAATACGCACTATGCATGAATCACTCTGGATACGTTGTTTTAAGAGCAATGCGTGTATGATAAATATAGGAGACGCAGTATTGTGTATCACCCCTGACCTAAGTTTATTCATCTTTATAGTTATGTATGGTTTATGTATGTCTAGTATTGAGTATTTTATTGTAAATTTGTTTCGGCAATCACCAACCACCCAGGAACCCAGTGGAAGACTTGGAACATAGGTTTCAAAAGTGGCCCCTCCTTTTTGTAATCACCATTGATGCAAATAAAAACTAAAAGCTACCCACAAACCCAGCAAACTAACCATTCTCCTGATGAAGATCACACCGATCGAAACGTTGAGAAAGAAATAAAAAAAACGAAACTTACTCATTTCCTTCCTGGTGTTATTTCGCGCTGAACCATCGTCGAGTTGCAAATAAAAAATGTTTTGAATTGAATTGAATTAGAATTGAGTATTGAAGGTCTGATGAAATGGCCCTGTTATATTACAAGTATTCACACGTATTCGCGTCAGATCTTCAGAAAATGTACAATTCACCTTCGCTAATTCTCCCAAATAACCCACATTTAAGACAGAAATGAGCTTCAAAATGCAGTTTATCATAGTAAAACAGATAATATAAATCAACGCGACACCAAATATACTCAGATATACCCGGTATTCATCATTTTTCAGCCTAATTTAGCAAAAATCCCTAAATGTGTAGAGCTGCCTATTTGATAGGTATGAAGAAATAGAGAACTCGTGTTTGAAGGATCTGGGTCTATCATGTGGATCTTTCTAGTTGGAAAGATCCATGTGATAGATGATGCAATGTACATGAATGTTCTGGATCCCTGATGATGCAATGTTCTAGAAGGTTCTAGACAGTGCTAGCATGTACGTTACCCTATGTTCACATGTTATGTTTACATTAAAGAATTAATTAACTATTCTCATCCTCATTAACATTATAATCATAAATCATCATATTCATAAACATATCAATTAGGTTATGCCTTATTACATAATAATATAAGGCCGGATATGACATATTGTAAATTTTCGAAAATCTGACCCATTTGAAAGCTGACGTGGCCCTGTGTACCGCCTCTACCACTGGATATAGATGAAGGGTACACAGCTCCATCTAGTGGAGAAACGTGTCCTAAAGATGGGTGAAGTCACCAGAAAATGAACGTCAATTCGTTTTCACCAATCTTTTCAAATTACCCAAATTTATGACAAAAATAAAGTTCAAAATACAGTTCAACATATCCAAACAATGCCAAATATACCCGAATGTACCTAGTCGAATTGCAGCCTAATTTAGCAGAATCTACTAAATGTGTACATCTGCCAATTGGTACAATCTTTTGAAAATCTGACCCAAATTTCTCGCAAACCTGCACAGATGTTGCGTGGTCAAGGCGTGTGTTAAGTAGTATAGGGAAAGGTCTGTTTATCCCCGGCACTACAACTCCACCTATTGGGTTTAAAATAAACCATAATAATAATGTGACAGTCTCTGCGATTTTCAGTCTTCGCTGACAGGGCAATAAGACTGGAAATCGCAGACTGTCACATACGATTTCTTTGATAAATAATATTAAAATTCCCTATTCATATCAACATCAGAAAGAATAACCACCAAATATGAATGTAAAAACAGACATCTAGCACAGACATCTAGCACAGAATAATCATTCTTTGTGCATTAGTTTCGTCTCTTGGAGACAAACCTAATCAAGAGGAATACCAAAATATCTATGTGGTAAATTCAGTCGTTTCTAGTGCTTAATGATATCTAAATTGTTAATTGCTGACAGGAGTATCTCTCCTTCTGTATCAGGTAGATCTATACAAGTTCAGCACACTGTCTGTCATCTTTCCTTTGGTAGTATCTGTTTGGCTTTTAACCCAATGTATTTGGTAGGTGCCATCAGGTTCCTCCCTTAGGCATCCACTGACTTTTATATGTAATAGCCCTCTGTTCGGTTTCAAATCGATCGAGACGGAGGGTCAAATCGTACGACACCCCAAAGGGGTGGAGTACAATTTGACCCAACGTCGAGATCGATTTGAAACCGAACAGAGGGCGCAATGCCAAATATACCCAAACTTCCGAAACGTGCAAGACAGCTAGCGCTACGCTTCTCCCGCTAAGAAGCGCAACGTCATGAACCAATGATGTTACGTTATTTGGGTCAAGTGCTTCCATGACAACCCGAATCACATACGTATGTGATACGAGATTTCTAATCGCACCCCCGAATCAGGTGCTCTAAATCATGTACGTATGTAATAAAACATCATATGTCACGGTCAGAGAAAGTAATTGTATTTCCGTTTGGTAAAAAAGATACAACTTGCATTGGTTAGTAGCCAAGTTGCTTCTTGCTTTCTGCACGGTTATCCCTGGAGTGATAAGAGTATTCTCTCAAGTGTGGAGATAGTGCTTCAAAAGCAATGGGACACTGTGAGGCCTGCCATACAACAGTGGATAGCAGGGAATAGGAGGAATAATAGTCACCAGGGCTTGAAGTTAATATTTATTTAAATATTGGTACTTTGTTTAAACATTTTTATTTCTCGAATTTCCACAATGTGGTAAGTCTCATTGTCGAAATATAAACTACAGTATTACATTCAACATCCATTTATACCAGTACCCATATAAATACCCATTTATATCTATTCTTGCTAAATTAACTTTTAATATTTTACTTCATTACACAACTTAAGTTTGCTTTACAATACACTATATATTATAGGGTTCTCACATATAATCTACTTACATTTTTTTGTGGCCAACATAGAATAAAACAATATTAATTACACAACCGATTTGGTCCATGTGATCCATGAATCCCAAATGGAATAATTATTTTCATTTGTGACTCCAGCAATTCATAATCATTATTGATAATCACAACCAGGAAAAACAGATTTCTTTTATATCTGACCTGGGCTAATCAACACAATAATTTGTATAGCATTAGTTTTTGTAATGTTTGATGGTCAGATTTTCAGAAAATGCACAAACGGCAGCTGTACACATTTAGTAAATTCTGCTAAATTAAGCTGCTATTTGGTCAATACTAGGTAAATTCGAGTATATTTGGCATTGCATTGATTCTAGCAATCTGTTTGGTTAGGTTGAACTGTATTTTGAATTTTATTTTTGTCTGAAATTTGGGTTATTTGAGAGGATTGGTGAAAGTGAATTGTACATTTTTTGAAAACCTGACCCTTGAGCATTGCTCCCCGCCACACCCAACCTACACTCAATGCCAAGCTTAACCGAGGGGCAAAACAGCAAAATTGAAAAAAAAAACTTAACCCAATTCTGAAAATGACAAATACAGAGTTTATTTATTTATTTTTCATTTCTTTATTGTAAGGGGTTACCACTCTCATAAATGAAAGAGATCAGAAATTTAGAATAGCAAAAATTTACCAAATAAGGATTTATTAATAGAAGCTAAACAGCTAAGAAACAGGGTCAACACAATGACCAGAAAAAAGGAAGCAACCATACTTAGACACAAAATAAATTTGAATAGAAATAATCCTAGAGCCCTCTGGAAAACAATAAATAGTGTTGTTTGCCCAGATAAGAAAAGAGTCACCAATAAAATAAGTTTAATAGATTCAAATGGAAAGAATGTAGAATCAAAACAAGTACCAAAAATATTTAATGATTATTTCTTAGACGTTGGCCCCTCCCTGGTGAGGAAAATACCAGACCCAACAGAGGACAGCATCAAAGCAATGCATGGACTCCAAGCTGAAAATGGTAACCAAAATCACAATACACCTTTAAGATTTAAGCCTATTTCCCCAGTAAGCCTACTGAAAATAATTTCAAAAATCGACCCACACAAAAACTCTGGCCTGGAAAATATTCCAGGAAAAATACTTAAACCTTGCTGAAGAGCACTAGTCGAACAATTATGTCATATCATGAACTTATCTATGACGCAGGGAGTAATGCCGGAGGCATTTAAAAAATCCGTAGTCACCCCCCTACATAAAAAAGGACCCAAAAATAACACAAACAACTACAGACCAATCTCGGGCATAAATATGCCAGCAAAAATATTAGAAAGAATTATCCAGAATCAACTGACATCACACCTTGAGGAAAATGATTTATATTATCCAAAACAATACGGATTTAGGCAAGAACACTCAGTTAGCCAAGCACACATCGACCTCATGGAAACAATTTACAATAACATAAATGAAAATAACACCACAACAGCAGTATTTCTAGATTTCAAAAAAGCTTTTGATACGGTACATCACAAAAAATTATTAAAAAATATAGAAAATATGGGAATAAGAGAAAAATTAATGAAAATAAATGGTTTGAAAATTATTTGTCAAATAGAGAACAATCTGTATGAGCCAATGGTTTCATATCACCCCAGGGCAACCTCACATTCGGCGTACCCCAAGGAACAATTTTAGGCCCGATTCTCTTCTCAATATACATCAATGATTTACACCAAGTTGTTCAAAATTCAATTATACAACATTATGCAGACGATACAGTCCTTTTTTATAGCAGCAAAAATGAAGCACAAATATTCCAAAAACTACAAGAAGACCTGAACTGGATAGACACTTGGTGTAAAATGAACAAAATTTCAATGAACGTACCCAATTTATTGCCTTTAAAAAGAAAGAAAAATAATCCACAAAATAGTCAAAATTATACCTTAACCCTGGGGTCGGAAACACTGTCTCAAGTAGGAGAGTATACATATCTAGGCCTCACCATTGATGATCAGTTAGAGTAAGGAGAGAGGTCCATACTCCTGAAAGTGCCTTTTATTTAGCACAAACCAATTCAAATATAGATCATCGAACTCTGCCCACTAGAAGCCATGCTAAGAAAAGAAAAAAATTAATAATAAAACATCCAAAATCCACCCTGTATCAAAACAGCTTCTCATATAGAGCAAAAACGAACAGAAATCCAATCTATTGATTTGAAAAAACATTTCAGAAAACAAGTAGATTATTATATAAAAATTAAACAGTGGGCTCAGGAATGGAGGCCTCCCTCCGACACCTTACATTTGTATTTGTATCTGTATTTGCGTCTACCTGGAATCTTGTGTGGTATTTTATTTTATTTTATTGAGTATCTGATATTTGTATTCAGTAAAAAGAATACTTTAACACCCAAATTGTAAAGCTTCAATGGAAGTATATCCTACAAGCTGTTATATTTAATATTTGGTATTTGTATTCAGTAACGTCTGGTTGAAGTAAATATAACCAGCTCTGATCTGAGATTGATCAAAAACAATATCACTCTGTACTGGGTGAAATAAAAGACTATAAATCGGAAACGATAAATTATGTAGAAAGATATTCCATAAATCACTCAGTTCTAAGTGTAATTGAAAGCATATACCGATGTACCTCGATTATATGATGTTATATTATATTATATTATTACTGATATTGTTGTTACTACCTTCAACATTGCCATACTATGTAATTAATCGTATTGTACTGTACGATTAACTTAGCAAACCATGTCACATTAATATAATATGTTTGCCTGTTAACACTTAATTGTGTTGTGTTTCAGGAAAATGAGTCATAAGTCGCAAAATTGATATTTTTCAAAGTGTTATTTTCACAAGATCACATTATTGGAATGTTCTGATTCTTGGAGAGTATGTCACTTATAGTTATCTCAATCGATGTCTCAAATTTCAGGACAATCTATGTAATATATCCTTTCATTTTAAAGGTGCTCATATGGACTGCATTTAGTTACTTTACTGTTTATTGACCCCCAGAAATATTGGAATTTTTTTTTTCAAAAACGAAAATATCAAACTTAAAATCTAGAAATACTTATTGGACTATTACCCTGTTTACTATCATTGGAATCGGCTTCATCTCATCTTTTCAAACATAATGATATCTCAAAATCTATTTTTTGCGACTTATGACTCATTTTCCTGAAACATATCACAATTATGTATTTAATTAACATTGATTCTTAACCATACTCGTACCTAACATTGGTGTTATAAACGCAACTAGCCTCTTAGTTTATCTTTAGTTTGTCTTTAGTTTATCTTCCAAAAGACATGGGAACGACTGGAAGAACTGGGACTATCCCAGAAGTCTGTCGACCAATTTGTCACTCTTTTTAATGTAAATGTTGCTATATTATTGACAAATACAAGATTTCTCAATTCAATTCAATTCAATCTCTCTTCCTACTCCTGCCCCACCTCAACCTCCTCCTGGGGGAGGGCGGAGTGAGGGGAGGGCGGAGTGAGGGGAGGAGGGAGTGAGTAAGATTGGTTGCTTAACACCCTTATCAACACATTTAATATGGTTATATCAAGGGGAGGAGGATGAGGAGCGCAGGAGGAAGAAGAGGTATAGGTGTGTGTGTGTGGGGGGGGGGAAAGGATGAGGACAGGAAGGTAGGAATGGGAGGAGGAAGATGGAAGGGATCAAAGCGGTGGAGGAAGAAGAGGAGAGGTGAAGGAGGGGGGGATAAAACGGGAGGGAGACCAACTTTTTTTCGACCCTTTTTGTCCCTACCTTTTTTTCGGACCAACTTTTTTTCGGACCAACTTTATTTATGACCAACTTTTTTTACGACCAACTTTTTTTCGACCAACTTTTTATTACGACCAACCGTTTTTTTTCAACCAGCATTTTTTACAGCCAACTATTTTTTTTGACAAACTTTACCTGTCCACCCAATACTCATTATTATTAAGGAGGGGGGAATAAAAGGGGAGGGAGAGCAAGGGAGGTAGTCGGGGAGGGGGAGAAGGAAAATTGATGTATAGGTGTGTGTGTGTGGGGGGGGGGGGGTTCCATGAAACCCTCTTCTATCAGTCATTCTCATCTCTCCTCTCCCTCTCTTCTCCTCCCCCTATCTCTCTCTGTCCCTCTCTTTCTATATGTCCCTCGCTCTCTCTCTGTCCCTCCCTCCTACACCTTAGGCCTACTACCCTGATATAGGCCCCCTGTGATTTCAGCCATTTTAGGCAATCAATTTAATATCTCCAAATTAAAATAAACGTCCAGTAAATTGTTGGATTCCTATAAGAAGTAGAAACACAACTGCCTTTACAATCCAAGTGCCAAAGGTACTTGTGGGTCATTAATCCTTCAGCCATCTCAACACAACTAAGCTCCACTATGCCCCCACCCCTCCCCCACCAATATACACACACTCTCTCTCAAGCCGAGGTATTCACAATTCTCATTAGGCCAAAAAAAAAATAGGTGTGTTTCCGATTTATCTGGCTGAAAACTAGGTAGGGGGGTGGTAACTCTTTTTTTTTTGTTAATTTTTTTTGTTTGGAAACTGAAAAAAATGTCTTTTTCATAACAATAGTTGTTTTGAACATGGGAAATGTGCTTTTTGACAGTTTTGGGTTAGGAAAACCCGTTTTCCTGCTTTTATAAGCTTTTTTTGTCAAAAAATCCAAAAAAAGTAAGATATGATGGGGAAAATATCAGGTATGGTAAAAAAACTTTTAGGTAGGGTTAAGCTTTTCTAGGTAGGGGGGGGGGGGGGGGGGGTAAATCGGATACACACCTATTTTTTTTTTGGCCTTACAAGGATGCTCTACTTATCAAAAAACAACCTGTATGATGTACAGAAAAAAAAGAAAAAATGATGTACATTGGGTATTTCCCTGGGACTTTCCACCACAAGACAGGGTAATTGTAGTTCACCTATATACACCAACTCTCTCTCTCTCACCCACAGTAGCGGCGAGGGCATCACGACACAGGTGAGTGCTTCCAATACATTAGACTCTTTTATAGAAGGGAATCTCTGTAAATGAACTATTAACTTCTGTTATCTACCATCTACATATAAAGCTCAATGGTATTTTAGAAACATTTGTATCGAACTGTTTTCTCACTGAATTGTTCTACATCATTCGTTTTGTATCCTGCCCCAATTTGAAAGGTTAAAGGTTAAAGGGTTACTAAATGTTATGAAAAAGTCAACTTCTTCGCTATTATTTGAACTGCCCCACTTAATGCAAACTAAGATTTAGTGAGTTTTAGCCATTTAGATGAGGGAAATAGTAGTTCCACAGATTAACACTCCATTCAGGGCACCACTGACCTTCTTGCGACCTAGCATATCGGGTCCTGGGTAATAAACTGCCTTTCTGTCTCTTTCTCTGTCTCTCTCTCCCTTCTTCTCTATCTCTATTTCCCGGGTAAGATCATAAACTGCCTACCTGTCAGCTCTCCCGCCCTTGATATAACACTTCAAAGTGTTGATAAGAGCATAAAGCAACCAATCTCACTCACTCACAGACGACCTAGCATATGTTGATTGAAGAGCATGATTTGCATTAATGACTAATTATTATTTTTTTAAACTACTACTTGCAATATCCAACGGTCTGTATGTAAGAGCACGACGTGAATTATCCTGTTTGTTTTGAGACATGTTTTTAAACTTATTATAATTTCTCCAATTATGCTTAGGCCTGACGTAAAGCAGATACGATTTCGATCGCTATGATAAGAAGATCTAGATATACTCAGAAAAGTTGCATTATTATTTCAATTTATCTTTTTTATTTTATTAGGAGTATTTATCAGCCAATACACATAAAATAACATTTCAATGCAGACAATCAAAACATATTATAAACATAGCAAGATAGTGTGTTGGACGGGTAGAGAACAGCCTCAGTCTTAGTCTAGCTAAGTCTGGTAAAATGGAAACTTTCATTCTATGAAATCTGAATAAAATTAGTATAAATTAATGCCTTCAGGCAACACTGAGAATATCAACGCTTGTCGCTGAAATGTATTTTGTTGTTCCTGAATAAACATATTTGTGATGTGTTTCAGGAAAATGAGTCATAAGTCGCAAAATTGATATTTTCCAAAGTGATATATTCCCAAAATCTCTTTGTAGGAATGTTCTCATTTTTGGTGTGACTAATGCTGGATGAATTATGAATACATGTACCAAAATAAAAGACAGTGTATCAAATATTGTTATGCATTTATAGTGTCAACCCATGGCGCATATTTAGCTACTTTAATAGTAATTGTCCACCCAAAAATATTGAAACTTTTTTTTCAGAAATAAAAAATATCAAGCTTGAAATATAGAAATACTTATTAGATGCCCTTAATGTTTATATTCATTGGAATCCCCTTGGTCTCATCTTTTCAAATATGATAATATCTTCAAATCCAAATTTTGCGACTTATGACTCATTTTCCTGAAACACATCACATTTATCAATCAAAATTGTGTATTTTTCAGGTGCCACGTTGTGACGTCACACAGCACTCTCAGTGCCCTCTTGTGCTAAACTGACCTTGCCATCTAAGCTTTCTCAGGTGGCACATGTGAGTGACTATAAGTTAGACATTTATAAATGGGGGTCCAAAATTGGGCTTGGGTGTTGTACTTATAGATCCATAATGTATGTTGTCCTAAAAGTGAATTTTTATTCATTCGTTTATTGTATAATATATGCCCAGACTGTTTCGGGAGATGCAATAGATAGGATACAACAATAACCGTTTTAATCAATTTAATTCTCGGTATCTCGATTACAGTTTGTGGTGTACATAGTTAACACCAGTGATAATTGTCGCCCCTACCACTACCCAGAAGCCGTCAAAGACGCTTCCGGTTTCAGTGCTAAAACAAAAATTCGTTAAACAATGGACTCCTGTCTCGTAAATTCTTCATCAATTAGGAAAATTCTAAGACTTGCTTTTTGCTGACATCGTTGCGATTCTTTTGGTGTATAACATTAGTTTATACCTGGAATACATACTTTTCTGTAAGCATTGGAGTATGCAGAACCATAGTGCGGCACCATCTCCCTAGCATTTGACCATAGCTGGACATAGCATAGGAAGGCTGTGCTGCGTGCAGATTAGTTCCAAATTTAAATATTATGCGGCGGCTTGATCGATTAGTGCTATTCGAGATACAGAGAATTCAATTAATTTTATTCATACAAGAAAGGTGTACAAAAAGGAGACCCGCATCTGAAATTGAATTACAGGTCATCCAGTGGGTTCCTGATCAGATGGTACTGAGGGGCAGGGGCGGGGCATGGAGGGGCAGGGGCGGGGCAGGGGCGGGGCAGGGCAGGGGCAGGGCAGGGGCAGGGCAGGGGCAGGGCAGGGCAGGGCAGGGCAGGGAAGGGGAAGGGGAATGGAGGGGCAGGGGGGCTGATATAGGGGGAGGGGACAGGCGTCATCATGTACTTGCACCGTTCTCCTTACTCCTACTCTCCTCCCACAATCAATCAAATCAAATTTGTTGGTGGGGGTATGATCGCACTCTACTCCCTGCTACTTGCTACTTGCTCCCTGCACCATTCCCCAACTGTCAGGAACAATTTGGTTCACAACTTTGTATGCCTGGGATTGTTAGATTTTATTCCCCCCCTTGAGGTTAAGACTGAGGCTAATTAATGCTGACTATCAAAAACGATATATCTTTATTATTTAATAATGAAATTTTGATATTTTATCAGTTGTCATTTGGTGAATGGTACAGATATATCCTGATTTAATATCCTGAAGAATGAATTCAGTTTATTGCATTACTTCATTGTTTTTAAACTCATTAGTCATCCAGAAACATCCTCCCTCCCTCCTTCCCTCTGTTTCCCTCTCACTTTATCACATGTAAAGAATATTCCCATACTTGAATTGAAAAGCAAATGTGATCCGTTTTAGGAAAATGAGTCATAAGTCGCAAAATATTTTGAGATATCACCGTATTTGAAAACAGGATATCAAGGTGATTCCAATGATAGTAAACACTAGGACACCTAATAAGTATTTCTGTATTTTAAGTTTGATATTTTTATTTTTGAAAAAAAAAGCAATTTTTCTGGATGTGTAATTACCAGTAAAGAAACTAAATATACTCCATACGAAGGCCCTCAAAACGCAAGGATATATTTAATGCAATGTCCCGAAATTTGTTGCTTGGATTTATATGACTATAAGTGCTAAACCCTCTAAAAATCAGAGCATTTCAATAAAGAGATCTTGTGGAAAAACACTTTGAAAAATATCAATTTTGCGACTTGTGACTTATTTTCCTGGAACACATCACAAATTACATAAAGCATTAGTTGAGCCTTTGTTTGGTTACAGGTGCAGGTGGAGATGCATTCTGTGACGTACACCAGGCTGTACATCCACTGCGCATGTCTGGGCCTGGCACTGAGCTTGCAGGCTTTACCCAAAGACCAGACAGCAGGATGTGATATTTATTTAGACAGAGCACCCATGGGGGTCAGTACATGGAATATGAGAAAGGCAAGTCAGGCTTTGTCCATACCATATCCTACTTGGCCAGCAAATAATATAGATTTATGGGTCATTTTGGACCATGAGTTGGACCCTAACACGGCGTGCACAATACCGTTTGACCACATTCTACAACATGTGCAGAATCTGACAAAGAATTCAACTGACCGTATTCTATTGGATCTCCTGGTCACCTGTCATGATTATCAGAGAATAGAAATCCGGAATCACTTGAATTTTGAGAATAAAAGAGTTCTTACATCACTTACTATTGGTAACTGTACCTTTGACACAGAGAGTATCAGGGTCATTGGAAGGACAACTACTTTGATGATTTTTACAGTATTGCAAGCTTTTAAGAAAATTGAAATTGCCAGTGAAAACAGAACATATACATCTGAAACTGATTGTATATACTTTATGAACTGTTGCAATGTATCAAGGGAGAATTTCCTGCTATTTTTGTCCAATGCCAACTGGACTGGCGTTATTGAACTTATGATCAACAATATCTCGATAAACAATGAGGACTTTGTATTCATTAAAGCGGCAATGCCTAATCTACAGAGGTTGACAATTGCTTCCTCAGACTTAACAGTCATACCCCAGTTTCCCTATAGAGACTATAAAGAAATTAACCAGTTGCCAAACTACCATCTCATCATAGACCTAGCACTGTTTGATTCAGATTCAAGAGAATTGATTATTGTCAATGCTAAACTTCAGGACATTTCTGGACATATATTCACTGGCTATCTTTTTGGCATTAGCCTTATACACTGCTCTATTCATTCACTGGGAAATTCATCATTCACAAGAGTTGAGGGTCTCCAACTTCTACATTTAACCTTCAATGATATTGAGACAATACCTAAAGATGCCTTTTCTATGCAGCATGATCTAAAGCTTCTAGATTTAAGCCATAATAGTATTTCATTCATACACCCGAACACATTTGCTCATTTGAAAAAGCTGAAAAGACTACACTTGAGTTTTAATCATTTGATTGTAATAGAAAGACACATCATTGAACCATTGCAATCACTTAGCAGATTTTATGCGTCTCACAATAATCTCATATCGGTGGCCAATGATGCGGAGGACATGCGATCTACAATAGGGACAGTAGATTTGAGCTATAACCAGTTGGAAGTTGTTCCCAAATGGCTCTATGCCACCAACACAGCGGTCTCTGCAAACCTTTCACACAACAAGATATCTAGCCATGCCTTCATTACAGGCATTGCACAGTTAAACCCTGCAGTAATCCATGTCTATTCTGCTGTACATAACTTTAAAACAGAAACGTTAATCCCAAGTCTCATAGATCTTCAGTTCAACAACATGGAATCATTCAACATCAGTGACTATTGTTATGACGAAATAGTTTGTTATAATTTTAGAGTTGCTGTTAGTAAAATTGTCCCAGTGTTTGCTCATAACAATGTCACTTGTGACTGTCAGATGTTTGGCACTTACCAATATCTAATCTCAGCAGAAAGAGATTCTGGAATTAGCACGCTTCCTTTTCCCGAGAAGAAATACAGACAGTGGCGTTGCTTATCTATTTCTGAAGGGGTGATGGTACCTATTATACACTTGAAAGAGTCTGATTTCGTCTGTGCATACAATGGACCTGACTGCCCTCAGCAGTGTGCTTGTTCTGAAAGAGCATATGACCACTCAGTTATTGTCAACTGTTCGTTTAGCAATTTGAAAAATATCCCGGAACACCTACCGTTGCGAATAGATACATTGCTCTTGCAAGGTAATGTATTGGAAGAGTTTAATGTGAAGGAGCTAATGCAACTCAACCTCAACACATTAAACCTTGAAGGAAATAACATCACAACATTTATTCTAGATGATCACAATGTCCACCATCTTGATAGCATTGGAATGGTTTATCTCCGAGATAATCAAATTGCTAAGCTTCCTGAAGCTCTCAGACAACTACAGCATGTAAAGCTGAGCTTGGCTGGTAACAGGTTTGCCTGTGATTGCCATTCAAAATGGCTTCCAACCTGGCTACAAGACTACAGTCATAGCATCATGGATGTTAGCTCTGTGATGTGTTACCCACCACCGTGGAACAAGGAACCCATGTTCTATATGGATGGAAGCACATTTGAATGTAAATTAGGCCCAACTGCTGTTGCCATTGTGGTGAATGTCATTATTTTCACATTCTTCATGATAGTTTTTATCATTTTGTACAAGTTCAGAGGAGAAGTTAAACTTGTTATGTTCACTCGATGCGGTTGGCATCCATTTGATACAAATGAGAATGAGGACATCATTGATAAAAAGTATGATGTCTTCATCTCTTATTCTAATGCAGACAAGGAATTTGTGATGGATAGAATAATTCCATGCCTAGAAAATGCAACAACCTCAGATCATTTCCCTAAGAACTTCACTGTTTGCTATGATGAGAGAGATTTTTTGCCAGGCACAATCATTACAGACAACATCGCCAAGGCACTGAAAGACAGCAGACGAACGATACTGATACTGACCAACAACTTTATACAGAGTGAGTGGTGTAGAATGGAGTTCAGAGGTGCACATCAGAGGGTTCTAGATGAGAGAAGTAGGTACCTGATAGTGGTGATGGCTGATGATATCAAGTTTGAAGATCTGGATGAGGAAATGAAGCTTTACATTAGAACCAATACATATGTGAGCATGTCAAGCCGCTGGCTGTGGGAGAAGATATTCTATGCCATGCCTAAGAACTCTCTCATGACCCTGAGGAACCATAGAGATAACCAGCAGGCCTGTGCCAATGATGATATCCCTTTAGTAGATTATATGCATTAGTAGGAGACCTTTGAGATCCGTTTTAGGAAAATGAGTCATAATTTCGCAAAATTGGTATTTTTCATAGTGTTTTTTTCACAGGATCCCTTCGTTGGAATGTTCTGATTTTTAGAGGGTTTAGCACTTATAGTGATATAAATAGTAGATATATAGTTGCGTTTTGAAGGCTATTGTAGGGAGTATATCTAGTTAATTTACTGGCAATTTCCCATCAAGAAACAATGCAAACTATTTTTCCAGTAATAAAAATATCAAACATAAAATATAGAAATACTTCGATGTCCTTCATGTTTATTATCATTAGAATCGGCTTGATCTCCTCTTTTCAAATATGATTATGCTTTAATCTCTTATCATTATTACTCGTAGCAGAAGTAATATTATTTCAAGGAGACAAGACTTGCCAGCATTGTCATTATGTCAGCATTGTTTTCTTGCTCATAAGATAGATTTATCTACCTTCCCAATGGTTTATCTACCTTTCCAATGATTTATCTACCTTTCCAATGATTTATCTACCTTCTAAATGGTTTATCTACCTTCCCAAAGATTTATCTACCTTCCCAATGATTTATCTACCTTTCCAATGGTTTATCTACCTTCCCAATGATTTATCTACCTTCCCAATGAATCAGTTTGTTAAAATGCATGTTGTAGCACAAACAAAAAGAACTTGTCAAAATTGTCAAACAACACAATGCAGTATTATGTATGTAGTGAATATAGTTATGTAGTGGATCAGAGGTTTTAAATAGCCCTCCGCATCAAGTGTGTATGTATGACCGAGTATTTCTGTGCTTTGGTAATGCTTCACTGAACACGATCTGAGCTTTCGGATTTGTGCTAGTTAAAAGACAACTGTGTTTTACTATTATCACCCATTTACAGGATTCTTATAATGTAATCAACTACAGCAGAATGTGTGTTATGTGTAGCTTTTCACTGTATTCCTGTACGACCTGTTATTATGTATTATGTCTATGGATAATGTTTGCCTGGTGTGACACGCTTTTTAGTTGGACAGGACAGAGGACATGCAGGCATGACCTGCTCCTGGCTGTAACGTATTGTTGTTCGGTCTTGGTTAGACTTGCAGTCTGGTCGTGGGTGGCAATAAATCCCAATTAAGAGCTGTTCCGTGTTGGTGTTATTCTTTGCCTTCGTCGAGATCCGGAGCCGTCGGAGAAAAAACCTGGGTTGGGTGATTGTCTAGAAATTAGAGCCATTTACTATTGACGGAATTCACTATAGTTATACCAATCAAGAATGGATTGGGACCTGAGGATTTGTTTGTCAACTAACCTTGGCTTGACCGGCGCTGCAAGGATTGGCTGCATGCACCTTGGTAGACCTGGTAAAAAGTGGGCTTTTGGATTCTCACTGAATCTTAGATGGCCAATATTCATTAATTCTTATATTACAGGTTACTCTTATCTAATTGTACTTTATTATACATGCATTGCTCTGAATATAACACACCTAGAGTGATTTACGCATAGTGTGTATTTCACTAGTGATTTATGTGGGGTTGTCATGGCAACCAATTTGAATTTTTACTAAGATTACCGGTAAAAGTCTAATTTATGACTCAATTTTTGTCTATTTTCATGATTGAAAGCATCTAATATATAAAGCTCTAGAACGTTTTTTTGTCATGCATGTTCTGGGAATCTGGGATGTCCCTGTCTGTTTTTTTTGTCTGTACAGGTCCGTGGACCCTGTGTGGAGGACATAATATGAGGGTTTTTGAAGGTATCTGGGGTCAAAAATGTGATTTTGAAGCCTTTTTTAAATTGGGATCTTCACACTCTATTTATATAATGGGAAAGCCTGTGTGAGATACTACATAATTTCCCACTCGGGTAGAGAATACCTCTCCAGGAACCAGGATTGGGACGCCTAGTTTAGGTTGGGATTTGGGATTTAAAAGGGCCTACAGGATTTGGGAAAGGGTTACCATGTTGGCATAATGATTCCAGGTAGGGATTGCAAATAGAAAAACGGGATTGCTAATTGAAAACCAGCGGGATATTCAGGAAATGGGGCTAATAAAAAATGGGAAACAGGATTCAAGAGGGGGTCTTCCCTACCCTGATTGGAGAGTGGGGGTGAGGGGGAAATGTGGGGAGAGAGGGGTACTGTCCAGAGGACGGGTACCGTAGGCATACTTTGCTAGTGTATAATAATCTGTTGACTGATTTGTTGGTTTCAGTCGCTTAGAACTCGGGCAATATTCACGCTCCTTCAACCAACTTGTTAGTTAAACTGTATATAGCTACCACAACTTGTATGAGAGTACTTCAGACATTCCGGCTCTGTTCAAGACTCTGTTAAACCACTATTACCTATTTTTACACTACTAACTCTGTTTGTACACTTGGGGAAAATCTAGTTGTGCTTTAGAAACAGGTTGAGAAAGGGGAGTATTTCATCTTCAGTAGAGAATTATTTTATTTTTATTTCATGAAAAGCAAATAGGCTAACATAGGCCATTTCAGTTAAAGTAAAAAAACAAAGACGTGTGCTTTCTCGGTGATTGTGTGGACATGTATCAACGCTGATATTTAGATCTATGAGAAAGATATGAGAGAAACTGTACCGTACTGTTGTATCAGTGAACAAGAATTTCAAGAATGACAACTTTTCAGCGCGATTAGTCTAAACATTGACAGTTTCTATAATTAAGGTAACATCAACTGAGCGGACTGGGGAATAATCTGGGAATAATAACAATAGTTGGCCTAATAAAAAAAACCCCCACTATTTCTACTCGGAATACATTGTCAATATCACGTTTAAATTTAGAAAGGGCATAATTTTCTACCCCCAAATATGTATATATATATAGCCTATAGTTACCGTATATCAACACTTGAATTTAAATAAGAAAGATATGAGGAAAGGTTTAGCCTTTAGGTTTAGGCCTACAAATTCGTAGCGAGATTGAACACTGACAGTTCTGCTATGAAGTAAGAAAAAGCAATTTCCCCCTAAGAATAGATCAAAATTAAATTCGGAAAAAGGACGATTTGCTACTCTGAAATGTGCAATTTTGAGGAATAAAGTAGTCCTATATAGCCCCCGATATCTTTTTGTCAACACCCGATATGCCGGACAGGACGTAACATTGTACGGGTCGTTGTGACGTCTTCTAATTTTCACAACCTTAGTAACACGCGGTGCATTTCTGAGTCCTTGACAACACTTTTTCCCGCGCCAAAATAGAGGGGGGAAGGCCTACTGGTGCTGGTGGTGGGGGCGGGGGGGCGGGGGGGAGGCAGGGGGTTCTATCCAGAAATTTTACCCGAAATATTACGATTTGTATAGGGTTTGCTATGGTTAGTGTTTGGTTATATGAATAAAGAAAAACAGTTGCTGACGAACTCCCCTCCACCAAGCCGACCCATGAGAATAAATGATCGTCGGAAAAACGGCACAAGTGTAGTTTGCAAACCAGCGGGAGGGAGCCGGGAACCCGGCTGGCTATACACACAGGCAATGGTTGTCTGGTGTTTGGCTTGACGAGGTCTACAGTTGATTTGATGGCTCCGCCATCACACACCTACAGACATTTATATTTTAGCAGAAGATTCTATATTTCGTTAGCTTTTTGTTTCTCTGATATTTATAGCAGAGAAACAAGTGTGTTACTATGAAATACGCCAATCACTGATAGTGGATCACATCTGATAATATTCTTTAGCTGTCTGTGAGGTGTTTAAGCATGCCTTATCTAATCCTTTCGATCAGGTCCTATATTTCACACTCCGTCGTTATTGTTACACTGATAGCTACTGATTGACAGCTTTTCTTCTGCTCCACACTCCCCGAGTCAAGTAGTAAAGGTTGTTGGTCTCTGGTTGTGTTTGTATACCAGCAGTTGCTGAAGGACATTCAATAATTTGTTTCCCTCCTTATTTTAACATTTTATCAATAGAAACTAGAAGGGAACATGTCTGACATTGAATTCAAGATCAAACAAATTGATGTTGCCAGGAAAATAACGATATTTAAAATTAAGAACTCAGCATCTGCTGAACTCACATGCAGTTCCAAACACAACCAATAGTTTTTGGAAGCACACACACACACCAGTCAGCGTGAGCGTGAGTGACAGTGGTGGAGGAAGCCATCAAGTGGGGTTTGTTTACATCCACACACACTCTCCACTGTAAGTAAATGTACAATTAACCTCTCCACGAGCATCGAAGGTCCACCCCCCTTACATAACCGATAGCCAGTCAGCGCGCTTGAAACCATAAACAGATGTGGCCCACATGGGTTGTTTTGCGCGCACTGCATGTTTACAAGTCCAACCTCAGACATCTCCACAATGGATGTTAATTTCAGTTTTCAATAAGCCAGTCATACTGGTACTTCTCCAAGGTTAAACATTTGCCTTTCTCTATGCTATCAAATATATGTTTTGGTGCCCATGAGACTTAGTGTATAATCGTATCCTTAGTACAGATGTCTATATGTTGTATGTTGAGAAAATATCAGAGAAATTTAGTATCTGGGTCCAAATTACGATAAAAAACACGCCTCTATATAGGCAGTGTTAATGCTATACAGTGGCCGTCGTGGGTTTGTTTGTCTGAGGTTGCACCGCGTGGAGTCCCGGGAGACAGTGGGCAGAGCATAGCCCCGCTCGTGGAGAGGTTAATTGGCAGATCTACACATTCACTTAATTCTGCTAAATTAGGCTGGAAAATGATGAAGAATGGGTATGGGTATCTGAGTATATTTGGTATCAGATTGGTTTAAAGTATCAGTTCTGTTACGTTAAACTCCATTTTGAAGCTCATTTCTGTCTTAAATGGGGGTTATTTGAGAGGATTGGTGAAGGCGAATTGTACATTTTCTGAAAATCTGACCCATATGCACCCCTCACACAACCATAGTCTCCCGCCAACAGATCGACTGGGGATCGGCGGGAGTGGGCTTTCAATCAGTCATAGATTTCACACCTAGATGTTATTGAAGGCTGATTGACAGCCGTTCTAGGTTTAGCCAAGGGAGTTGATTGGCTGTTAGTTAGATGCTTCTCCAACCATGATAGGTCTGCAGAAGGCCCTCCCACCTCCCACACCATCCCTCTGCCCCCCCCCCACCCCCCACCCCCCACCCCACCCCCCCTCACCTGCCTCAGGTGCTCAAATGGACACTGCCAAACACATTTTCTAAATTTTAAAAGTAAGTTACCAACTATTTAGCCTAGCCTAGCCTAGCCTAGCCTAGCTTACTACTTTTTATACGACCAACTCTTTTTTTTACGACCAACTTTTTTTTTTACGACAAACTTTTTTTACGACCATTTTTTTTTACGACAAACTTTTTTTACGACCAACTTTTTTACGACCAACTTTTTTTGACCAACCTTTTTTACGACCAACTATTTTTTAACGGCAATTTTTTTTTTCGACCAATTTTTTTACGACCAACTTTTTTTTTACGACCAACTTTATTTTTACGACCAACTTTATTTTTACGACCATTTTTTATGACCCACTTTTTTTAACGACAATTTTTTTTCCGACCAACTATTTTTTATTGACAATTTTTTCCGACCAAACTTTTACGACAAACTTTTTTTTACAAACTTTTTTTAATGACAATTATTTTACGACCAACTATTTTTTACCGACAATTTTTTTTTCCGACCAACTTTTTTCTCCGACCAACTTTTTTTAACGACAATTTTTTTCCGACCCAACAATTTTTTAACGACAATTGTATTTCGACCAATTTTTTTCAGACCAACTTTTTTTTAACGACAATTTTTTTAACGCCAAATTATTTTTAACGACCAACTTTTTTTAACGACAATTTTTCCGACCAACTTTTTCCGACCCAACTTTTTTTTTACAACCAACTTTTTTTTAATGACCAACTTTTTTTTAACGACAATTTTTTTCCGACCAACTATTTTTCAACGATAATTTTTTTTCAACCAACTTTTTTTTACAGCCCTGGCTATTGCAGAGTTATTCATTATTGGTTACAGTTACTGAAGTGGAAATAAAAGTCAAGTGTATATAAACCCTAGTCTAGTTGACATTTGTATGTCTTTTGTGCCATATTAGATTTTACCTTCTGGTCTGTGAGGACTAGTGGAAACTCAGGAGGACTAGTGGATCTTATTTCTACATAGGTATTTCCCTAAGTTTATCATTTTTCTCCCTTTCTCTACATGTTTCAGAGTTCATGATTTCAATGGTCCTCAGTGACTGGTCATAAATTTAATTCAATTCAATTCAAGAATTCTTTATTGCAATAGAATAGAATGTTTACAATGAGGTGGTCCAGCATTCTAAATAGACAGGTGTCTAGGTAGGTCTTCTGCCTGACATCGGACATAAGTAATTGAAGCTGAGAAATCGTTTCCATTGGAAACGCCAGGTATATAAGATAAGATAAGATAAGATAAGATAAGATAATTTTTTATTTGTCTAGGGAATGAGTAATATGGTACATAAAGAGACAAATAGGTCTACATGTCTATATGAAACTGACTCGTTCCATCTCTACCGACAGTTACCTTTAATTTAGATAGAACTAGTTAAATTATAAATGAGAGTAGATATAGCAGGTGAGATATACATATAAGATACAATGTCTACGGTAGTCGGATAATATACTTTATCTGTTCTACTTTACTTTTTGTTCTGTCGATGTTATACTGACATCTGACGAGAGTTGTTTACCTTTTGGCAAGAGAGTAGGCCTCTAATACATTTAAAATATACTTTTTAAATGCTTACATTATGCATGAGGTTATAATGATGATTATAATAGTAATAATAGCAACGGTTACATGTCACTTTGATCACATACTCGTGAATAGGATAAACATAACAAGGAGTAACAGTGGGCACAGTACAGTGCTTTTGGTAAATATAAGAGTTATAACTCTGTACAATCTGTTTCATATTACAGTGTTATATATGATTATACATATAATACATGAAAATATAGATATGAGGGCGATATATTACATTATATATATATTTTTTTATTTTTTTTCTACAGGCAGTATCATTAGATAGAGTATGGGTCTTCCCAATAGTGCAGGTAAAAGTAGGCTATGTTTTACATAATGACAATTTGCAGTGGCCAGATTACCTGTTAAAAACTTACAGGAGTGATAATAAATTATGCCAGAGTTGGTTTGAGTTTTAATTCGAGTCTATTATGAATATAGAGATGTCAGTTCATTTCTGAACTGTCTTTGGGTCTCTAAGCAGTGTAATTTTGTGGGGAGGTTGTTCCAGGCTTCTTTAGCCTTGAATAGGAAACTGTTTTGGAAAAGTGAGGATTTTGGAAGGTCTTGTTTTAATAATTTTCTATTTTTTGCATGATTTCTTGTTGGTAACTTTCTCTGGTCAATATTATTTTCGTTTTTAGCTAGGTAATGGGCGCTTTCTGCTAGATGTATTTTTCTCCTAGTTTCGTTCGTGAGTATGTTTAGTTTGACATATTCGTTATCTACATTCGTTCTCTTGTTTAGGTCGAGAGTGGCCCTAAGAGAAGTGTTCAAGAGAGAATGAAGTCTTTTTATCAGACTTTTATTGGAGCTATCATAGAAAATATCTCCATAGTCAATATTGGGAATTATAATCATTTTTACAATATCCTTTTTGATTTTTCTAGGTAGTGTATACCTAGCGTTTGAGAGAAGTTTTACCTTCCATTTGACTTTGTTTATTATTTTAGTCGTATGGGACTTGAAATTTAATTTTTCATCAATATTGAGGCCCAGATAGCAATACTCTTTGGTATTTTCTATCTGTTCTTTACCCAGGGTAAGTCTTTGTTGTGGTTCAAATTCACCTTTTTGATTTCTTTTAGAGTGAAATGTTATAAATTTTGTCTTAGAGACATTCATTGAGATTTTGTTTATTTTACACCAGGTGTCTATTTTTCTCAGATCATGTTGGAGGGCATTGAAGATTATTTTTTCTGATTTATGACTATATGATATGACTGTGTCGTCAGCATAATGCTGGATGGACGATTTATCGACTACCTGGTGTAAATCATTTATATATATTGAGAACAAAATCGGTCCTAAAATTGTTCCTTGAGGAACGCCGAAAGTGATCTTACCTTGGGTTGATGTGTGCCTATTTACCCTGACTGTTTGAAGTCGGTCTGACAAATAATTCTTAAACCAAGTATTTTCTTGGTCTTTAATTCCAATTTTACTGAGTTTTTCCAATAATCTCTGATGGTGAACGGTATCAAAAGCTTTTTTAAAATCGAGAAAAACAGCCGTGGTTATTTTTCCCGAATTTAAACTCTCATAAAAGGGTTGAAGGAGGTCTATATGTGCCTGGTTTACCGAGTGGCCCTGTCTAAATCCATATTGTTTGACATAGTATAGCTCATTAGATTCCATATATGAGGACAGCTGTTTTTGTACAGCCTTTTCTAGAATTTTTGCAGGCATATTAATACCTGAAATTGGTCGATAATTATTCGGGACATTCTTTGGGCCTGTTTTATGTAGTGGGGTGACTGTGGCAGCCTTAAATGTTTTTGGGATATTCGAAGTTTTAAGGGAGAGATTGACCAAGTAAGTCACTTGCACATTTAGAGCTAAGAGACTTAGAATTTTTCCCGGGATATTCGTTATACCTGAGCTTTTATTTTGATCTATATTTTTTATAATTTTTACTATCTCCAGGGGGGTGACTGGTTTGAAAGTAAATTTTGTTTGGGCTGCTTGAATATTGGGCATTTGTTGTTCCTCACTTGTGTCAGGGACTGGTATTTGATCTGCCAGTTGCGGACCAATATTTAAGAAATATTCATTGAAAATATTGGCAGCCTGCCCTGTAGTCGATTTTGTTCCATGTTCATCCACAAGTGTTATTTCTTGGGGTTTTTTTGATTTTTCTGGGCTAATAATGTTATTAACTTCTTTCCAGATTAATTTTGGATTTTTGTTATTGTGGGTCAACTCTTCTTTTAATAATTTTGCTTTGCTATTTCTACATATAGATCTAATTTTGTTTCGTAATTGTTTAGCTTCAGAGAGAAGTGTTTTGTCCTTGTTTTTGTAGGCTTTTCGAAATTTGCTGTCTCTTTCATTCATTAGTGCAGTGATGTCTGGGGTGAGCCATTTCGGCTTTCTCCTGACTCTATGGAATTTTTCGATTGGACACATACGATCCAATCCAATGAAAATTTTTTCTTGGAGTATTTCCCAACATCTACTAGGGTTTTCAGATTGAAAGTATTCCGTCCAATCCAGATTTAGTAATATTTCATTGAGAATTTTTTGGTCTAAACATGACGTATTTCTTGCCATGAAAGTGGATGCCTGGTAGGTGTTTCTATTTTTCTTTAAAGTTATAAATGTTGGTAAGTGATCCGAGATGTGATTTTCGATAATTCCTGCAGAGCTAACTATTTTTGAGTTGGAGTATATATGATCTATTAGGGAAACAGAGGAGAGTGTTTTTCTAGTTGGGACATTTATATGCTGGGTAAGATTATATTTCTCAAATATTGAGTTCATTTCTTGTTGTATTGGGATTGATATTTTGTCATCTAGGAGATTAATATTTAAATCACCTAAGACTATTAGATCTGTTCTGGTGTCAAGCTTTGTTAGAGCCTGATCCAATTCCTGAAGACCTTTTAGTACAGGGGCACTCGGTGGTCGATAGGCATTACATATTATATATGGTTTGGTATTTTCTTTTTGGATTCGTATTATTTGAAGTTCAATGTTCTCTGTATTTTTACAGATATTTTCGAACAGGCTAGAATCGAAATGGTGGTCATCTCTAACATAGAAACAGAGGCCACCACCCCTTTTCCTACCTGCTCTATCTTGTCTTGAGAGATTATAACCGTTCACCACCAGAGATGCATCAGGTATAGTAGACGATAACCACGTTTCTGTGAGACAAATCACATTGATACCAAGATTACTGGAGTGCATACATTGTTTGAAATCATTGATGTTGTTCTTTAGGCTACGGATATTCCATCCAACAACATGGAAGCCTTTTCTTGTTTTAAAATTTTCAAAGGAGTCAATTATTGACTCAGACATAAATATATAATAGCGATAACCTAGGACAACAATATACGATGTGAGGGGCAACGTCACATATTAAACATATAGTCATGCATAATTGTTATAACAGGATTGACATTTGTTAATTAATTAATCAGTCGTGAGATCCTTAAGACATTTTATAACATCTATGTTGACATTCAAATTTGTACGGCCGTGGGCCAGTTTGGTGAAAACCATACGGAACAGCTATTTATATGCTAGTTAGCTATGAAGCGTAACTAAATCTAGTTGTCCTGAAATTTACAAATTGTGTATGAGAGTATTCATATATATATGATTATTTAGATCGGGTTGACTTAGCCATGGACAATAATGTGAGGCTTTAGTAGGTTTCGTTGGTCATATTGCCGTGTTCGATGCTCCGGCCATGTTTACAGTCGAGTATGAGCGATAATAAGGAAGAATTTGTTCTAGGCTTAGATAATTACGGAAGACATGGTTTTAGTATCAGAATAGGATATAGGTTTGAAAGGATTACTGTTTTTCTGATTATACCGATTCTTTCAGCTTCCTGATCAGTTCGCCTTGGACATTTCTTCCGGTGAAACGCTTTGTTGAGATTTTAGCTGCTTCGGTTAGGAGGTCTGGGAAGCGGAAGCCTACTCCCCACTTCCGATCCCCGGTTACCTCGTAGAATTTTGAGAATTTTTCGTTTTTTAGTTTGTACATTAGATCTTGATTTTGTTGAAACTTGGCAGTTATCAATTCGTTGATTAACTTATCTTCATTTTTTACAAATTCGGGTGTGGGTTTTATTTCCCTTGCTAGGGACTTGGCTTCGAAGGCCGAGGTTGCCTCGCAGATTTCTGCCGCTGCATCTTCGTTTCCCGCCTCCGAGGCTTTCAGGCTTTGGTATGCATGTTCTACTGAACGATATGTTATATCCATGTGTTTTACTGGGACTATGAAAAAATTCGACATGTAGCTGAAGGAACCATAGTAGCCTATGGCTTTTCCATTGTCCAGAATGATTTTTGAGGCAGTTTCTGGGTTTGAGTTGTCGGGTAGGAGACGTAGGTCTGAGAACCGATATGATCCAGTGTCGAGGATTAAGTGATTATAGTACATGGTTGCATCTTGCTGATTTTTCTTGAGCAGGGCCATGCAATTTTGCATGACTTTTTTTTCGTGAGGGAAGATTTGAAGGCCAGTTTTATTGACCCAGAGTAGTTCGTACATTTCATTATGACCATTGATTGTCTGCATATTGTTGACTAAAAGTTCTCTGAGGGTGGGATCGTGCAATTCTAAGAGAATGGGTCTAGCTTCATTCTCGACAAATTGGCCGATACGGTATGCTTGTTTGATATCCTCCTCTTTGAATTCTGTTGATATTAATTCCATAATTAATGTGATTTCATTTGCAGTGTTTTCATTAGCTCTTTCGGGGAGCTCTTCTAGGATGGCTATACTCGTATTCCTTGACCCTTTCTTTTTTTGGCTCGTAGTTCTTTCTTCTTTGAGTCTTGTTCTGAGTTTGCTTACGTCCCTGGGTTTTCCAGGGGTTTTCCTTATGATCTTCAGTTTGTTGGTGTTGTTGTTCAGCTTGTTGGTGAGTTTGTCTAGTCTGTCTGGCTGGCATCTCATGCCTTGGATATGTCATTTGTTGTTGATCAGTTTGCGTTCTTGGGATTTGCATGTTGTCAATTTTTCGTTGAATTTCCAGTTGTTGCATTTTTAACTCATCGAGGGATTGTACTATCCCTTGTTGTTTATGTTCCCAGCATTTTCTTGTTTCATGAGCATATTTTTGTATGTTACTGTCCATTTCCGGCTTTATGCCATCTAAAAACTCGTCATTCCTCCTTTCTAAGGTATCAAAACGGGAGTGAATGGTGTCCATTTTTGTGGTCATGTCCTTGTTGTTTTCACGGATGATTTGGTGCACAGAGTTATTTGAGATAATCATTTTTCAAATTTGGCATCTAATGATTTGGTATATTTATCAATGTTTGTGGCAATTTTCATTATCATGTTGTTTTGCGTCTCCATCTGGGATTTGAAGGCCATGACTAGAGAGTTTTCATCACTATCTGGACGGTTGAAAGGTTGAATCATGGTACCTGGGTCTGATCCTGCGTGCTGCGGCGAAGTCCCACCCTGTACCTTTGGATCCTGTTGGTGCCCTTGGGTCATACTTGGTACATTCGAGTCCCGGTGGCTGTTCTGCGGTGGTGGATGGTGCTGCCACGCGGTCATACTCTGTACATGATGTTGGCTGTTTGGTAAATGCGGTGGTTGATTATATGCGTGACCATGTTGAGCGTGTTGAGATGCTAGGGGTTGAAATAATGGGTTTCCTCCGTAGCCATGGTTGAGATGGTTATTTGGAGGGGGTTGACTATTTGGTATATTATTGTGGGCCATATTTCTGGACTTATCCTCACTCGTTGATTGTATTGTTATGGTTTCTTCTTCTGCAGTGAAGTACTGGGTGGAGCTATCAAGTAAATCCTCGTTAACGTCCGTATAGGGTCGTATCGGGGATAGCGTCCACTGCTTGTTGTCGGGGTTCGGTGGGGTTCGTGTCGGCTTTGGAGTCGACGAGGGACGGTCCATGCGCTGCCACGTTATATGTCTATTTGCCTTGTTAGAGGTATTATAAAGATTAAAAATTACTTGCTGTTTGTTTGTTTGTATTGTTTTTAAATATTCCTTGTTGGTTTGTCACTTTTAGAGTCTAATTTTCCATTTTCGATAACATGTGGCCTCTTGGGCGATAATCCGAGTAATCCTCGGGACCCAGGAGGACCAAGATGGCGTCGAAGACTAACGTGGTTAAGCCATTGTGACGATCACTTATATCTCCTTTGAGCAGACGATTTCACAGTTTTTCTATCTTCCTGTTTGTTCTAAGAATGTTTATAATTCCTAATCCATTCTCTATAACGAGTAGCTCCCAGTTTAACTCCGATTTTACAGTTGTGACGTTGCCCTGTTTCTAACTCACGTCTGTACCATCCTAACGTAAGATGTATATATATAAATTAAGTTGACACTATAAATTAAGTTGACACTAATTGTAATATTAAATAGATAAACCAAACTTAACTTGATAATTTCTTAACTTAGTACTTGTTAATGTAAACATTCCAGACTTCTCCCTTGAATAAGACAGCCAAATTCTGTCGTTGTTTTTGCGGAGAGGCTTCCCCAGCCGCTGGTGTCAGTTGATGTAACTACGGAAGTGTTGCCGACGGTACCGCCGGAGCGGTTTGTCTCGGGACTAAAATACGTGAACAAGACGGTGCCTATGGCGGAATCTCGATGCTGAGTGGAATATTAGCTCCTGTATTTACAGACACTGTTTATCGAGTGAGAACAATTTGAGTAATCCGCCTGAACAAAAGTGTACAGAAATGGTACCTAGGGCGATTTTACTAAATGAAAAGTTTTGTCACCGGGAAAAATAAGGAGAACGAGCCAATAATAATACGTATAAGTAGACGTAAAGCGTAGAATAGATATGGCTGTTGCAACGGATTTTGGGGTCGATAGAAGTCATTTTTGCCTTTTTTCCTGGGAAAAAGCAGAAGTGTTGCCGACGGTCCAGGGAAACCGTACTTTCCTTGGTCCATACTAAAATTTCTTGTTAAGAAAAACATTTGTAGTCAGAACCATCTTAAACGTGTTGATGAGGGCGTAAAGCAACCAATCTCACTAACTCACTTGTAGGCCTAGTCAGGCCGAAAATGAGGGTGCGGTAACACATTTGCATGTCTAACTGACTTAAACACATCTGTTCGATATTCACATTTAATAAAGTTTCTAAAATAATTTCTTTGCACATATCACCACATAGTATGCATACTGAAATATGGCCGCCGCCAGGGGAAAATAATAGCCTAATGTTATATCTCAGCACCTGGGAGGAAATGTAAAGTCAGGCAAAAAAAATAGGTGTGTTTCTGATTTACCTCCCCCCCCGCTACCAAGAAAAACCTTCCCCTACCTAATTTTATTTTTTTACCATACCTGATTTTTTGTTTACTATATCTCAGTATTTTGCATTTTTTGATAATAAAAAAGCTTATAAAATCAGGAAAACAGGTTTTCCCAATCCGGAACTGTCAAAAAGCACATGTTTTAAACAACTATTGTTATGAATTTACATTTTTTCAGTTCCTGGGAGGTGGTTTCCTAAAAAAAACATAAAAAAAGTGACCACCCCGCCTATATCTATATATATATCGTCAGCCAAATAAATGGGAAATACACCTATTATTTACATCATTTTTGACCTTGATGCTCCCTGACTATCATACTAACTCCACGATTCAGTGCATCAAATATGCAATAAATCAGCTTCAATACCTTTTAAGTGTTTAATCAATGGTTACTAGTCACTGCATTTACGTGCAAAGGTAGTCCTATTGCAAGCATAGGCTATATGTATGGAATAAGTGACTCTTGCAGTGTCCACCAGTAGGCGACACTGAGCTGGTTGAGTTGAGAACAGTGAGCGGCATCCCATGAAGTCGTTCCAGAGGGGCCTACACTCTATGCATTTTGAGATCTACTTGGAGCGGCTCGCTGTAGGGTTACCATTGGGACGCTTTGATGTTTACTCTAAGCAGGTCTCAAACAGAGTGTAGCAAGCAACACCTTTTGAGTCTTCAAAAAAGGGTAAATAAAATATTTTAGCATGTCAGAAAAGCTCATCAATTGTTCAGAGTGTGGGTTGAAGCATGCTAGGCCTCCTTGTAAGACAGATCCAGACGACTCAGAATAGTATATCGCCAAAAATAATTATTATAATAGAATTTCTGACTAAAATCTCACCTCACATTGCGGCCGGGCGGGAGGCCGGGCGGGCGGCCAGGCCTCAGCCGTCTCGCCTCGCTCTCCCTCCGTCACACAACTCTCCACCGCTCAGTCTCAGCGCCGGGGAGCCGGGGCTAATTTTCTAAGGGATATAAACTCCTTGACAACAGCAAAATCCTCTTGTTAAAAAAGACCATACAGACCATTTTATGAATTTACCTGAAGACGATTCTTTTAAAAACAATTAAGAATAAATGGCTAGTGTGACTGAAACGCCAGACTCCTTTAAATAAACCCTCATTTCATGAAACCACTCTAGGTCCAAACCCTCAGATCAGATAAGAATGGTATTTCAACCTGCTTCGCTTTTTGGTCTCCTCACCTAAGACTCGGCGTTTTAATGGGAATATAATGACATTTTGCGTTCTTAATGGAATTTTAATGACACTTTGCGGTTTGAGGCGAGAGGCTTTCCCTTGGTTTGAAGGGACTCTCCCATCTTTGGACCTAGACTGAAACAGCTTGCGTCCTTGTAGTGTTCACTCCAACTGATCGATCATTTCTAAATGATTATTTGAGTCAGATTTTAAGTAAATGTTCAATTATAAGCTCTACAAATTTGGTAACTTCTGGCAAATTAGAGTGGAATATTTCTAATGCGGTGCATTAGAATGTATCTTGGGCATTGTGTTGATTAAAAATATCTCTTTCTTAGTTTTAAACTGCATTTCTAACGTAATTTTTCTCGTCGATTTGGATTAGTTGAGATGATTGGGGAAGAATTGTACATTTTCAGAGGATTTGACCCGTTTATATCCCTGGCATAAAAACCATTTATAATCAGTGTGACTGCATACAGTAGCCTGTGTGACAGTGTCGGGTCCAGGCCTTTCTATTAATTCTAATAATATTTTTTTTTCTAACAAATCACGTGGAAGTAAAACTTCATGAACTATTGTAGAAAATAGAAGATACTTTTGCAGGATTTCCTTCAATTGTTTGACCATTTTGTCCAATTATTGTCAAAATGGACGCAGGAAACGTGGTAGATTAGTTTTGGTAATGTTTTGATTAGTCAAATTTCAACAATATTTATAAGCTTGTTGAAATTTTGAAGACATTCTTTTTTAACAGCGACCATTTAACTTTGCTTCATTGGAAATCTTTCATATACATTTTTTTTAAAGAATTTTATTTTCACATTCAACAGAAAAAAGCAAACGAACACTTCGCCCAAAAGTTAATTTAAGCGATTTTCAAGGCAATCTATTTTTTTTTATTTGTCCGACAACTACGATGTATTTAGTCCAGAACTATAGGTGAGAAAAGAGGAGACGGGGCGTGAACAAAAATACATTTATTTTGATCATGGAAGAAAATAAACACAACAATAAATAATTTAATCATTCTATCTTTTATTCAGACAATAATAATGTTTAATTTCTGTCACATTACATACAGGACATTATTTCTCTAACATCTTTTCGTCACAAAATAAATACAGAATAAATTACAGAATAAATAATATATCGATAAGATTGCGGACATATTTTCCCTTTTTCATAATGATTTTCAAATAATGCATTGCTACCTAATAAACCTGTATGAAAAGTATTGAAATAAAAATGTTATGATAATAATCTATATGGAAGTATCTGCCGTATCCAGGTAGTATCTGGGGGTATCCTGGATACCTAGGTAGACAATTGCAAACAACCCCATTGGGTGGATACCACAACCCTACGTCACATTAAATATGGTTACAGTAAACAAATATAACATTAAACATACATAAACAGATTAATAGAAGGAATTGCTAGGGACGACAGTTGGGCTGGCTTTTCATACATAGAGAGTCGCCTGAGCTGAGGCTAAGCATTTAGCTTGTCTACCCCAACGTATTAACTTACATTAAGAACCTATGTGATTTCTTTGTTTTAATTATTCAACATTTTTATACAGCAAGACATGACTATTTGTCAAGACCAAAGCTCACCGTATCTGTAATGATATTCTGCCTGGCGCTTTATCTAATGTGGTTTTAACTATCTAGGTGCATGACTATATAATGTAACTAAATTAAACATTATTTCAGCACAGCTGTTGATGTAATACTCTAAATTCCGTAATTAACGGGTAAATCAGAAACACACCTATTTATTGTTGGCCTTACCAACAATGTATTCATTTCATCATTTACTAACTCAACATTATTGTGACATTTTGAGCTGGCAGTTTGACATGAACTGTAGGCCCTATTTGAACATATTCCAACATTGAAATAAACACGTTTGTTTGATCATGTGACTCCAGGTGGCCAATAAATGGGATTTAATTATGGGATTCTTATATAATAATTCAGTGCACCCTCAGAATGTATTGATATCAATGGAATATATCTCCGAGGTATAGAGTCGTAGAGTGTTGGAGATATTAGGCAAAAAAAAATATAGGTGTGTTTCCGATTTATCTGGCTGAAAACTAGGTAGGGGAGGGGGTGGTAACTTTTTTTTTTTGAAACCACCTCCCAGGAACTGAAAAAAATGTCTATTTAATAATGTTGTTGTTTTAAACATGGGAAATGTGCTTTTTGACAGTTTTGGGTTAGGAAAACCCGTTTTCCTGCCGTTATAAGTTTTTTTTGTCCAAAAATCCCAACAATGTAAGATATGATGAAAAAAAAATCTGATATGGTAAAAAAAAATTAGGTAGGGTAAGGTTTTTCTAGGTAGGGGGGGGGGGGGGGGGTAAATCGGAAACACACCTATTTTTTTTCTTGACCTTATATGAATATTAATCGAACGAGAGCCTGGGCTATAGGATAGCCTAACTCTATGAATAATCAAGCAGACATTCATAATTACATTGAGTTAATTAACATTAGCCATATGTCTCATTAGGCTATTGGCCCAGTTGGGTGTGACCCAGTTACTCACGGTCCACCTAGTGTGTGACCTTGGTACTTAACCTTTACTAATGAATATTCATAAGCATCTAGCTTATACGATCATTTATTCAATGTGAATGATATACAGTTATGCCATTGCATAACCTTATGTAATACCTTTGTTATAACTGCAAGGACACTTAGCCCTCCAAAAGTGGAGTGAAATTTTGTACACTGTACGAGAGTCGTAATATTTTGTTTTATTTTTTCTATAAACGTGTAGTTAGAAATGTAGTTACAGAAGGTTTGTTTGGAAGAGCTGTCTGGGACAGAACAAAAACCGATTTCCATGTAGAAAACTTTTATCACTGTCTGTATAACAAAATGGAAATAAAGTTTCTTATAATTATATATATATATAATTACGGGAACAATACTGCTCGTGACAATATTCTAAGCTGAACCCAGCAACGTGAATGCTCTCTTTTTGGTTCGCTCAAACAAATCTTTCTCAACGACCCGTCTGCACGGTTGATTGAATGACACCAATGCTTTCGCGCCGATACTGTTTACTGCTTAGCAACAGGTACACACGTATGGTGGCCCAACCGATTTGTGAAAGTACGGTGGCCTGACATTAATTATGCATGCATTTAAAGAATATTTTATATTACTTGTCCTGCTCTCCTTCACAGAATGGGCATTCCACAGTTCTATGTCATGGGAGGGTGGGGAGGGGGGGGGGGGGGAGGGGGGGGGGGGTAGAATCTAATATAAGCACTCTATACATATATGGGTCAGATTTTCAGAAAAATGTACAATTGCCAACTGTACACATTTAATAAATCCTGCTAAAATTGGCTGAAAAATGATGAATACCGGGTATATCTGAGTATATTCGGTATCGCATTGATTTAAAGTATCAGTTCTGTTATGTTAAACTGTATTTTGAAGCTAATTTTCGTCTTAAATGTGGGTTATTTGAGAGGATTGGTGAAGGCGGATTGTACATTTTCTGAAAATTTGACCCATATACTGCATCAAAGATCTCAGCAGCTGTATTAGTTGGGTGCTCTTGCCACTACGTTTACCTCAAGTGTGAATTGTTTCTTATTTTCATGGATGGTTAGTATACCACCACACATTAAATGGGTCAGTTCATTAGAAAATGTACAATTAGTCTTCACCAATCCTCTCAAATTACCCAAATTTAAAATGAAAATCAGGTTCAAAATACAGTTTAACATAACCAGACAGATTTATTGAATGAATACAATACAGAATACACTCAGATATACTCAGTACTTATCCGTTTTCACTCTAATTTAGCGGAATTTGAGAGATGTGTAGAACTGTAGATTTTCTGAAAATCATTTCTGAAAATCTGACCCAAATAAAACATATTATATTTTATATTACACGTACATCAGGAAATGCGTGGTTCGATTAGATCAGTTGTTTCAAAGATATTTGAGTGAAATCAAACCTACAAAACGTCCTATCCAAGACATATATAAGTCTATAATATATGGTTAAAATAATTGTAGGGTATATGGGGTGATGTGAACTTCCTCAACATAATGTTGTTGCTGAACAGATGTGGTAAGTGGCCCTCCTCCTCCTTCCCCCGCCCTTCCTCCTCCCCCTCCCCCTCCTCCCCCTCCTCCCCCTCCCTCCTTCCCCCTCCCTTCTTTCTCTCTCCTACCCCCTCCTCCCCATGCATACACAATATAGAAGTACTTATTAGACATCATGATGTTTACCATCATTAGAATCCCCTTGATCCCATCATTTCAAATATGATGATATTTCAAAATTTGGTAGATCAACAAAAGTAGTAAATTCTGCTGAATTATACCAAAGAATCGTTAACACTAGGTATATCTGAGTATATTTAGTATTGCCTTGATTCAAACAATGTGTTAGGTTATGTTGAACTGTATTCTGAACTTGAATTTTGCCTTAAATTCGGGTTAAATTCAATTGTACATTTTCTGAAAACCTGACCGATATATTATTCTGAGCAAGGCTTCCTGTGACAAAACATGTCAAAAATATCATTTTTTGCTACTTGTGATTCATTTTTCTGTGACACATCTCATATATTTTAGTAGTGAATCAGCGGCCAACACTTATATTAGTAATGTATTGTGATGATTTGATTTGTCTTTTCTATTCTGTTTAGAAATGCTTTTACCTCAGCCCCTACACTATTACCCCTCAGATCTATGTTAGTCAGTGATGTATTCACCCTCAGAGCCTCCCCTAGAGCTTTCCCCCCCTCATCCCCTATACTATTATGCCCCAGATATATGTTAGTCAGTGATGTATTCACCCTCAGAGCCTTCCCTAGAGCTTTCCCACCCTCATCCCCTATACTATTATCCCTCAGATCTATGTTAGTCAGTGATGTATTCACCCTCAGTGCCTCCCCTAGAGCTTTCCCCCCCTCAGCCCTTATACTATTATACCTCAGATCTATGTAAGTCAGTGTTCTATTCACCCTCAGTGCCTCCCCTAGAGCTTTCCCCCCCTCATCCCCTATACTATTATACCTCAGATCTATGTAAGTCAGTGTATCATTCACCCTCAGCGCCTCCCCTAGAGCTTTCCCTCCCTCATCCCCTATACTATTATCTCTCAGATATATGTTAGTCAGTGTATCATTCACCCTCAGTGCCTCCCCTAGAGCTTTCCCACCCTCATCCCCTATACTATTAACCCCCAGATCTATGTTAGTCAGTGTATCATTCACCCTCAGTGCCTCCCCTAGAGCTTTCCCACCCTCAGCCCCTACACTATTACCCCTCAGATTTATGTTAGTCAGTGATGTATTCACCCTCAGTGCCTCCCCTAGAGCTTTCCCTCCCTCATCCCCTATACTATTATACCCCAGATATATGTTAGTCAGTGTTCTATTCACACTCAGTGCCTCCCCCAGAGCTTTCCCTCCCTCAGCCCCTATACTATTATCCCTCAGATCTATGTTAGTCAGTGTTCTATTCACCCTCAGAGCCTTAGCTATTGCTTTTGCACCCTCATCATCTATTTTATCATCTCTTAGTATCAGACGGTTCAGTCCATCCCCAGCTTTAGTAATCACAAACATCAGAGCCTTCACATCCAGCACATTTAAATATGCGTAGCTCAGCTCAAATTCACCATTATCAGAAATTACATTGCTGACTTGTTGGCTCAGGAAGTCACTCTGAGCCTCATAGGCCATCTGGCACAACTTTGATATTTCCTCACTAGACATTTCCTCACCTATCATACTTTCAAATTTGTCCATAATGTATGTTGTGTTCGGATTTTCACTCGCACTGAAGATATGTTTTCTTATATTGTCCAGTTCTGTATCTGAATCAGTGTCGAATGCTATTCCATACAAGAATAACTGCAGCATATTCAATCTGCCATCATCAAATATACCATCTAATACATGTTTTTGTCCTTTCTTTGAATATTGAAGGCATTTTAGGGCAGCAAAAAATTCCTGAATAGAAAGGTGAGGAAATTCCAGGATGGATTTTTTGGTCCTTCCCATTACTACTTCTGTAATCTGGACTAGTCCATGCTTCTGTGCAGCTTGCAAATATTTGCTAGACATTTCTGAATGAATTTGTGGAATAGCGTTGAGGTCAAAACATAATTTGGTTAAATTATTTTCAAGTTTTTCATTACCAAGGCCTTCAGAAGCAATATGACATAGAACCTTAAAGGCACTATTGAAAGGCATGAGTTCCACAAAGGTTGCATTAGCCCGTCGAGGATAGGACATTATTAGGTAAGCTGTCAAGCGGGTGTATGTGGCAATGTCTCTCTCTTCTATTGCTTGTTGTGCTAAATCTTCACACAAGACCGAGGCATAGAATGTAATGGAGCAGATAGAGGTTAGGATGGGGTTGTTTGTAAGGGCTTCATGTACTATTTTCTGTTTGTCCCTATGGATGTTTTTATCTACATAGGAGTGGATCTCTTGCGTGGTGAGCCCCATTACCTCTAAATTTCTATTTGGGTCCAGTAAATTCAGACCTTCAAAAGGTCTGCTTGTGCATACAAGAGTTGCCTCTGGTAGTAGGTTTCTCTTTACAAGATTCAGAACTAACTCTATAGGGGTTGCCTTAGTGTTTATATCACTGATCTTCCTGACAGTTTTCAGTCTCTCACTAAACCCAGTGAGCTCATCCAAGCCATCCAGGGCAACCAAAATATGCTTTTGCCAATTCTTCATCCAAGCTGTAGGAATACTACAAGGATAGAGAGCATTTTCTGTGAGCAATTCATGTAGGGATAGTTTATCATCAAACAATACCAGTCTCCTAATAGGGATTACAATAACATGTGAATATCTTGTCAAGCATTTCTCCCCACCCCAACGCCTAGACAGATGCTGCACCATCGTTGTTTTTCCGATGCCGCATCTGCCTTGGATGAGGTAAAATTGAGATGTATTGGCATCTCTGGCAATTACATCCTCAATATCTATATCGCTAGAATAATCATGGTGCATGTCTTCACTCAAATTGTCACATTCACTTTCATCACTGGTAGAATCTTCACTCAAATGTTCCAATTCAATACCATCACGAGTAATTCTAGAGCATTCCCTATGAGAAAGATATCTCTGGTAAGCCAAAGGATGGTCTTCACTCAAGTAGGGAATATCCCCTGCCTGATCTGTCTGCTTAAGTCTCAATTTAACATAATTCTTCTCTAAATTGATTTTCCTATCTTCCCTGTCAGGAATATGTCCTTCATCCATTATGACGTTTCTCAGATGCTGAATTCTATCCTCTATACATGACATGGCTTCTTCTACAGTTGGAGTTCTCTCCACCAATAATTCAAATGTTTCTCTATCAATGCCAGCTAGACAGCTTAAAAAGCTTTTATACAAAGTTGGATCATTTCTATCTAATCTTCCTGCTATGATTTCACATAGTTTTGTGACTTTGGCCTTACCATAAGCCCTATCAAGTTGTTCTTGCTCACCAGGTATAACGTGTTCCCTCAATAGTTCTAGCACAGTCTGTATGTCAAGTGACTTCACCATGTGGGGCAGATGTTTGAGGAGGTTGTCTCTCCACTTCTTAACATCTCCTGGTGGAGTTAAATGGGGTTGAGAATAGGGCAAGGGTTGTACATGGGTCAAGGGTTGTACATTGGGCAAGGGTTGTACATGGGTCAAGGGTTGTACATTGGGCAAGGGTTGTACCTGTGAGGATGGGTTGTATGAAGGAGAGTAATGGTCACGGCCCTTATATTGGTCAGATTCAGACGGATGTTCATCACTCTTACATCTTTGGGTTGGATGCGATTTGAAGCGATACTGAGGACCCTTTGCTTTTCTTGACAAGAACGATCCCATATTTACTATTTACCAATCATCAAAGTTATGATGCACTGTACACATATAGACTACATATGAACTCACCCCATATAAATTGGGTTTTATATACTATCATAGTAAGAAGTAGTAACAATTTCAGGTGTTGATCTTGAAAAATGTTTGAGGTTAATTGTAGTTAGTTGAGAAATGAGTTGAAGTGCCCTCTGCACTAAATGTGGAAATTGTCTGTGATAAAGTCAAGGAGAGGAACATGCCTTCAGGGTAAAATTAAGTTTTATTTGATGTTAGTCTATTTTGAGTCAGATTCTGGGGTACATTTATGGTACTACAGACCGTGCTTGTTACCCTGCAGCGAGTCTGCGTGCCTCCCATTGGCTGCTATGCGCTGACCCATCACAGACTAAAACCAATAAATAACTCAGATTTTAGCATTTGAACGGTCTGTAGGCCCAGGGACGTCCATCGGCCTTCGGCCTTGGGTCGTCCCTGGGCCTACAGACCGTTCTCACGCTAAAATCATTGCTGTTTATTGGTATATTAGACAGTTTTAAAACAAGGATAATGGATAGTTTAAAACAAGGTGCAAATTAATGAAATTTTCATTATCAATTTCTATTGTTAATTTATAGATATAAAGGATACACTGTGAGAGAGTGGTGACTATGCCCTGGTCTGTATTCTGGTGTCCAGTATGGATGCGACTGTATGAAAAGGAAGAGAAATGAAGGAACAGGTTAGTTTAATATGGATTCGCATGGAATTATGGGACTAATGTATAACATCTACAGAAAACATGCCGTGTTCAGCATGGAATCGGAATGTTTATCAGTGCTCTAATGCCAAAATGTATGTGTTTTACATGTTTCCATTAACACAAGCCTCCATCTTTCCCATCATGTATTTGGTTTTCATATGATATTGGTGAAATAATATTCTTGCAATTTTCAATAAAAATGTTGCTAAATATTTGTCTGTCTGATTAGATCAGAATCCATCCCATGATGCACTGTTACAGACATGCGCAGTGTTATACATCAGTAGCACATGCAAATCCCCTATTGTAGGTAGATCTATTAGGGATAAGGAAATCTAGATCTCCCTGGCCTTTGCACATTTATAATCGGCACGGCCAAAACGCACACAAATATAATAGATAGATCTTTGGCTGAAAGTCCCTTACGGTACCCCATGTGACACAATTTCTCTTTTCATAAGACATTTACACCTACTGCATCCTTGGTTCTAGGTAGATACTGTGTATGATTACACAACACCTACAGATCAAAAGCACTACAAACCTGTCTCACAAACGCCTTATATGTTGTTACTGGAGACCTGGAAGATGACTCTCCGTCCTGTAATGTCCAGGCCTGTCTGGTAGTCTGATATCTGCACTATCTGTATATCTGTGATATCTGTAATAAAGACCTCATTGGATGAGTTAAGGGTACTTATGGGTCAGATCGTCAGAATATGTACAATTGGCAGCTCTACACATTTGGGAAATTCTGCTAAATTAGGCTGAAAAATGATGAAAACCAGTATATATATCTGAGTATATTTGGTATATTTTTAATACAGTAAAAAAGGATTTCTGAGATTAGCATCACCGATGTAATCTAATTACTGCATAAACAAATATAAACTCTAAACACTTATTATCGCAAGAAGGTCTGTAAACTATCGTAGCTGCGATGCGTCTGCCTTAATTGTGATCCGTTTTGGAAAAATGAGTCATAAGTCGCAAAAAATCGATTTTGAGATATCATTATATCTGAAAAGATGAGCTCAAGCCGATTCCAATGATAGTAAACAATCTAATAATCTAATAAGTATTATTTTCTAGATTTAAATTTAATATTTTCGTTTTTGAAAAAAAGTTTCCAATATTTCTCGGGGTCAATAAACAGTAAAGTAATTAAATGTAGTCCATGTGAGGACCTTTAAAACGAAAGGATATGTTACATAGATTGTCCTGAAACTTGATACATAGAATGATATAGCTATAGGTGATAGACCCTTAAAAAATTAGAACATTCCAATACAATACTGTGATCTTGTGAAAGGAACACCTTAAAAAATATCAATTTTGCGACTTATGACTCATTTTCCTGAAACACATCACATTTATTAAACATTAATCTAGATATCAACCCCTACACACCTGTCTCTCAAACACCTGCCTCGTTACTGGAGGACTGGAGGATGAATCCCCTTCCTCAGGTGTCAGTCAGGTTGTCTGATATCTGCAACATAGAAGTCACTGGGTAAGTGAAAATAGTGAAGGGGAATTCTCTCTATCCTTGATAGATCAAACGAACGAAACAGAGTAGGCCTAAACATGATTTATTTGTGTCAGGCAGCTGAGTGTTGATCTAGTACTTGCAAAAGAAGCCTAATAAATATCCTTTCATGGTGAATGTAATATGGGTTAAATTACCCAAATATCAAATGTCTAGGAACCGAAAATGAACTGAAAAGTTTGCCATGTTATTGTTTGTTGCATAACAGCGTGGCGGCGGAAGCTTCCGTCTCAGCCTACTGGGAGATATAGCAACCTTCAGTGCCACCGGTGTTAAATTTGCACACTATCTAGCTAACCTTGGTTTCTTGGATCTTAGATTGATGTTTTTCAGGAAAATGAGTCACAAGTCGCAAAAGTGGCGTTTTTCAAAGTCGTTTACTTACAAGACCTCTTTGTTGGAATATTTTCATTTTTGAAGTGTCTAGTCCTTGGGATTGAATGAATACATCTACCAAATTTCAAGAATGTTTATAAATCATATCCGTGCGTTTCTCACATCATCCCATTGAGTATATTTAGCTACTTTACTGGTAATTATCCACCCAGAAAAATTGCAAACGTTTTTTTTTTCAAAAATAAAAATATCTGACTAAAACGATAAAAGTACTCATTAGATGTCTTTTATGTTTACTATCATTGGAATCGACCTGATCTCCTCTTTTTAAATATGGTGACATCTCAAAATCCATATATTGCGACGTATGACTCATTTTCCTAAAACGGACCACATAATTATATGTAATTTTAGACAAATAAAAAAAAATTCTATTCTGTACTCACCGGTTTGTCTGTCCCTGAATGACTGTCCCGCGACTGCTGGGCGCCCACCTGTCCAGGTGAAAGGTTTTCGCAGCACCTGTGTGTGGTGGAGTGTATCTAGTACCGGACTGACAGACGCGGCGCACTGCACACTGATCATATACCTGGGCGCTACTGGGCGGTGGGTGTAGCGGTAGAGGGGCCCTAGTGCCGTGTGCACATGGAATCGGGCCAGATCACCAGAACATGCACAATCTACACATCTACACATCTATTAAATCTCTGTCTGTCTGGTTATGTTGTATACTGTATTATGAACCTGATTTTTGTCCTAAATGTGGATTATTTGAGAGAATTGGTGAATGTCAATTCTACATTTTCTGTGACTTGACCCATGTAATGGTGGACGTGACAACAGCAACGTCCAATAGAATGATACACACCGGTCACGTGATTACATGCAGCAGAGATATTAATTACGCACACAACTTTACAAGTAGGAAAGTGTGACGTCACTCACAACCCTGCCCCCCCCCCCTGCCCCCCCCCCCCCCTACACTCAGGGGTCGAATGTGATGTGTTCCAGGAAAATGAGTCACAAGTCGCAAAATTGATATTTCTCTAAAGTAGTTTTTCCATTAGATCTCTATATCGAAATGTTTTGATTTTTAGGGTGTTTAGCCCTTATCATGGTATGAATCTATGTACCAAATTCGAAGACATTGTATTAAATATATCCTTGCGTTTTGAAGGCCTTCACGTGGAGCATATTTAGTTGCTTTACTGGTAATTACCCACCCAGAAACATTGCAAACTTTTTCTCATATTTTTTATCCATGTTCTGAACATCACATAGAAGACTTAGTGTTTGTTACCAATGATTCAAACTGAAGTGAATATTGTATGTTTATTGTTTATTAGTTAAAGATGTAACTTTCATGTCTTGTTAATTCAAAATGCGTGTTGAAAAGGATTAAGGTAGATGTAACTTAGTAAAATTTTGATGAATATGGGATTCAGAAATTAGAAATAACAGCAACACATATGACAAAGAATATTATATAAAAACTTAGTGTCAGCGTCCTATGAGGCTGGAAGTATCTTAAACAAAAGTGATATTGTTAAAACAATGATTTTACAAACATTCATAATCATAGAGAGAGACCTGTAGTAGAGGTAGTGACTTCATGTAAATGGAATTCAACCCTCTTTCCACAAACAACTGTAACCGTATATATAACGGATATATATAATCAATAATTCCTGTACGGTTTTCTTGCATGAATATGTATGGTTTCATATACATGGGTACATGTCAAGCTATTGTGGTATTCAATTAATACATAGAGAGATACCTAAAATTAATACATCAGTTCCCCACCGCTATCTAATTTCTATTTATATTCTATTAATTTCTATTTAATGAATACTCAAAAAAAAGATACTACAGTTTATATTTTCATCTACCGACAATAATGAGCAAACACCATAAAAGATTAACTTTTCAAAACATGAAAGCGAACAATACGGAATATGGAAACATAACCTTCACAATGTTCTAGATGTTTCTGTAGAGAATGGAAAACTTTTTCAAGTCCAGATAACGTAGGTAAGAGCTGACGGAAAAGTACAGAAATCTTGAACTGAATTCTTATCTCAACTTTAAGTAAAAATAAATCAGACGGACGCTCCTTGAGATACCAGGAGCGTCGTGTTGTCATCCGGTACCTGGGTCAAGTCAGAAAATGTACAATTTACCTTCACCAATCCTCTCAAATAACCCATATGTAAGTCGAAAATCAGGTTCAAAATACAGTTCAACATAACCAGACACATTTATCGAATGAATACAATACAGAATACATTCAGATATTGTCAGTATTCATCATTTTTCACTCTAATTTAGCAGAATTTGAGCGATATGTAGAACTTAGATTGTACATTTTCTAAAAATCTGGCCCACCTTTGAGTTACACACGAGAAATCGTCCATTTCACGATGCATTATTTTGCATTACAAATGTCGTTATTTTTGGAGTCTCCAAATGACTTGTCCATCGTAAAGAAAATGATTCACAATTGTTATGTAACGTGCACATTTAATTATTATTATATTATTGAAACTGTATTTGTGATGTGTTATAAGGAAATGAGTCATAAGTCGCAAAAGATAGATTTTGAGATACCATTATATTTGAAAAGATGAGATCAAGCCGATTCCAATGATAGTAAACAGTCTAATAATCTAATAAGTATTTCTAGATTTTAAGTTTGATATCATCGTTTTTGAAAAAAATAGTTTCCAATATTTCTGGGGGTGAATAAACAGTAAAGTAACTAAATGTAGTCCATATGAGGACCTTTGAAACGAAAGGATATATTACATAGATTGTCCTGAAATTTGATACATCAATTGATATAGCTATAAGTGATGAACCCCCCAAGAATTAGAACGTTCCAATAATGTGACCTTGTGATAAAAACACTTTGAAAAATATCAATTTTGCGACTTATGACTCATTTTCCTCGAACACATCACATTTTTCATATACATCAGGTACATATGAAAATCCTCTCGTTTCTGTCAGGGATAGTTCTCATGATGGGATCTTCTACATCTATTATATTATAGTATATCTCACTAACAACATCATAGATTACCGTGGTCCTGGGTATGACCATAAAGCGCCTATCTATCCCTTTTTCTCTGTCTCTCCCTTCTTCTCTTCCTCTATATTTCCTGGGCAAGATCCTAAACTGCCTCCCTCTCAGCTCTCCCGCCCTTGATATAACCTTCAATGTGTAAAGCAACCAATTTCACTCACTCATAAATTACCTAGGAGGAAGGAGGTGACTCAGGGACTTCCTATTCTTTGTACTCCCTCATAATATAGTCTCTCAGTCATAAATTCTCCACGGTCATATTTCTTAGCATGGTCGGCGATGCTTTTCCTAAGAATGGGTCCTTGCTGTATGAGGGTTTGGTACCAGAATTGATTTACCTGAATCAAAGTTTCCTATGGTACTTTTTCTGTTATCAATAGTTGCTTCAGTTTGGATGTGATGTGTTGCAAAATTGATATGTTTTAAGAGTTGTATTCAAAAGATCTCTTTCTAGGAAATGTTCTCAATATTGAGGCATCTGGCGCAAAATGTTGTATGAATACATGCATAAAATCACATGTACCATGTATAAAACAGCTAATTAAAATTAATACTCTTGCGTTTCTACAGTCATCCTATAGTGTATATTTACCTTACTTTACTAGTATTTATCCACCGAGAAATATTGCACACTTTTTCTAACAAAACATACATAAGTACTGATTAGATGTTCTAATGCTTTCCATCGTTGGAATCCACTTAATCCAATGTTTCTAAATTATGATGGTATCCCAAAATCCACCTTTTTAATGTATGGCTCATTTTTTATAATTTTCTGCTACATTCACAAATGTCAAATACCCCAAATTTAATACGAAAAAGAAAGTCCAAAATACCAGACCAGATTTTTCTAATTGATGTATTACAGAATATACTTTGTATTCATCGTTTTCCTTTGTCTTTTTAAGCAGACGTTACTAACTATTCATTGGTATTGGTTGAACGAGCGTTGTACACCTTTATTCGGTCTCCTATGTGTACTCAGGATAGATCTGGTTCTGGCCAGTTAAGACCGGCCTTGAAGATTATTCTAAGAACATGGACTGATATCTTGTCAGAATTTTATAATCTATGTTATGTTCATTCAGCCAATCCCTTATCTGCTTGGCGCTACTCTCCGATCCAGAGACAAGTATCAGAACAGTATTATAATATTAATAGCAAATACCCGTGCTACATACAGGATTTGCATTGTGAGGGCATTGTGAGGTAGGCAAAGTCAGCGCAAAGTGGGAAATAGTCAGTCACAAACTGGGAAAATAAGTTGTAAAGTGGGAAAAATAAGTTGTAAAGTCAATAAGTCAATTGTGAAGTGAGAAAAGTCAGTTGTTAAGTTGGCAAAGTTGGTCCTAAAGTTGGTAAAGTGAGTCAAGTACAAAATGCAAGTCAGTTGTAAAGTTGTAAAAGTCAATCCTGAAGTCAGCAAAGTCAGTTGTAAAGTGGGAAGAGTCAGTTGGAAAGGTGAAAGGTCAGTCCTGAAGTCGGCAAAGTGGTTGTAAAGTGGGAAAAGTCAGTCATAAAGTGGGAAGAGTCAGTCGTAAAAACAGCAAAGTTAGTCATGAAGTCAAAAGAGGTGAGAAAAGTTTGTCGGAAAATTGAGGTGATAGTGTCCTCTACAAGAAACAACTGTAACCAAGCTATGGAGAGGCTGAAAACCTCCCAACAGCTGGAAAGTCGCTCTTTTTATGGCAATATTATTGGAAAACAAAATTCTAAATCTAAATCTATATCTAAAGTCAGTCCTGTATTCAGTAAAGTACTCTGAGTTTGACAGGAGGGTGTCTGCAGTAGAGACCTCACAATGGTGTTGCACCGCCCCCTGGCGGAACTGAGCGGAAAATAGTATAGTGTCTGGCTCTAGTTGAGGTGCCCTTTATTGCCTTGGTCCTTGTGTGGAGTGGCAGTGACGATGTTGAACTGGGCGGATCCACACATACACATACAAACTAAATGCTAACACAAAGTACACTGTAGTATTCTTGTGGCAAAGCAAAACATGCATAATCTGAAGGTGATTTTAAGATTGGTCATCAAGTGATATGTGTTCTTGGGTTCATTGAGTCTGCCCCTAAATATGTGTCAACACCCCATTACTTCAGGTATGGGGACAAGTGGGACGAGAGGACGAGCTGTCACCTGGGACAAACCATCAGCCACTCCCTGTTTTATGTGTGCAGTGAACCGCAAATGTGGGTGAGGGGTCACAAGTCTGAGTGTTGCGAAAAGAAAACCAGTCGAAGAGGTAATTTGTATGCACTAAGTTTTATCAAACTCAGAGTATCACAGGTTTAAATGCAACTGTGGTAGTCGTGCTTGATTTGAACAACAGAAGAATCTTGGTCTGTGAGGGGCCCACGTCCATATTGTCAAGCGAAGGCTGGATCCCCTTGCAAAGAGAGTGTACTCTTCACCTACCATCTGCAGGAGGGTGTCTTCAGTGGTGATTTTCCTGTAGTCGTACGTCGCCCCCTGTTGGAACTGGCAGGCAGTTCTTATCGTGCCTGGCTCTAGTAGAAGTGCCCCTCGCTGCTTGTATTTACTTGTACTTTTGGATTTAACTTGGAATAAACCTGACTGACTTGGAATGTTGCTAGTACTCTTAGCATGCATCAAGCCGCCGCCGCAGGTCACTAAGACCCTGCTCACCTCCTACAGTGGGGACGACTACGTCTTTTCTTAGTAATTGCCACACTACCACATTCTAGATTTACATATAAATGGCACACAAGTCTACTCTCTCTCAGGAATACTTGTGGGACGAGGTTAATACAGGCAGCTTAAGTTCTAATAGCTTTAATAGGAAACAACCTAATTCCTTAATTAATCAATACGACAAGGAGGACGAGATAGACCGTAGCAATATATATAACAAATTTGACTACTGTCATATGAATGAATATTGAATAAATTCATAACTGGAATGTATATAGTATCTGACAAGAACATCTTGGATCATATGAAAAAACCCAAATAGGGAATCTGTAATCCAAGTATAAATAAAATCCTTTAAAAAGAAATCAGTTAAATTCAATTCAATTCAATATATTATTCATTTGCACCTAAACGTGTACAAAAAAGGGGACATACATCTGAAAAGGTGACTTCCAGGTCTGTCAGTATTTTCCTAGACTAGACCACTGAATTGATTGATATGAGATTTCAACTTTGATTTCAACTTTATACAGTGTAATGATGAATAAGTCTATAACTCACGAAATTTCTCCCGTTTTCCCCAGTGGGTTTGTTGTATTTGTATAAATGTATTACATTACAAGGATTATAATGAGAGCTTACTCTTTACTTTTGTACTTATCAGATCCCAACTGTTTAGTCCCTGTTTGTTGGGCTGGCCAGGACACAGTTATACACAACAGACCAGTGGTTCTAGTATTGGGCTGGCCGGGACACAGATATACACAACAGACCAGTGGTTCTAGTGTTGGACTGGCCGGGACACAGTTATACACAACAGACCAGTGGTTCTAGTGTTGGGCTGGCCGGGACACAGATATACACAACAGACCAGTGGTTCTAGTATTGGGCTGGCCGGGACACAGTTATACACAACAGACCAGTGGTTCTAGTATTGGGCTGGCCAGGACACAGTTATACACAACAGACCAGTGGTTCTAGTATTGGGCTGGCCGGGACACAGATATACACAACAGACCAGTGGTTCTAGTGTTGGACTGGCCGGGACACAGTTATACACAACAGACCAGTGGTTCTAGTGGTGAGCTGGCCAGGACACAGTTATACACAACAGACCAGTGGTTCTAGTGTTGGACTGGCCGGGACACAGTTATACACAACAGACCAGTGGTTCTAGTATTGGGCTGGCCGGTACTCAGTTATACACAACAGACCAGTGGTTCTAGTATTGGGCTGGCCGGGACACAGTTATACACAACAGACCAGTGGTTCTAGTGTTGGGCTGGCCGGGACTCAGTTATACACAACAGACCAGTGGTTCTAGTGTTGGGCTGGCCGGGACACAGTTATACACAACAGACCAGTGGTTCTAGTATTGGGCTGGCCGGGACTCAGTTATACACAACAGACCAGTGGTTCTAGTGTTGGGCTGGCCGGGACTCAGTTATACACAACAGACCAGTGGTTCTAGTATTGGGCTGGCCAGGACTCAGTTATACACAACAGACCAGTGGTTCTAGTGTTGGGCTGGCCGGGACTCAGTTATACACAACAGACCAGTGGTTCTAGTGGTGGGCTGGCCAGGACAGTTGTACACATACAGACCAGTGGTTCTAGTATTGGGCTGGCCGGGACTCAGTTATACACAACAGAGCAGTGGTTCTAGTGTTGGGCTGGCCGGTACTCAGTTATACACAACAGACCAGTGGTTCTAGTGTTGGGCTGGCCGGGACACAGTTATACACAACAGACCAGTGGTTCTAGTATTGGGCTGGCCGGGACACAGTTATACACAACAGACCAGTGGTTCTAGTATTGGGCTGGCCGGGACTCAGTTATACACAACAGACCAGTGGTTCTAGTGTTGGGCTGGCCGGGACTCAGTTATACACAACAGACCAGTGGTTCTAGTATTGGGCTGGCCAGGACACAGTTATACACAACAGACCAGTGGTTCTAGTATTGGGCTGGCCGGGACTCAGTTATACACAACAGACCAGTGGTTCTAGTATTGGGCTGGCCGGGACTCAGTTATACACAACAGACCAGTGGTTCTAGTGTTGGGCTGGCCGGGACTCAGTTATACACAACAGACCAGTGGTTCTAGTGTTGGGCTGGCCGGGACTCAGTTATACACAACAGACCAGTGGTTCTAGTGGTGGGCTGGCCGGGACTCAGTTATACACAACAGACCAGTGGTTCTAGTGGTGGGCTGGCCGGGACTCAGTTATACACAACAGACCAGTGGTTCTAGTGTTGGGCTGGCCGGGACTCAGTTATACACAACAGACCAGTGGTTCTAGTATTGGGCTGGCCGGGACACAGTTATACACAACAGACCAGTGGTTCTAGTGTTGGGCTGGCCGGGACACAGTTATACACAACAGACCAGTGGTTCTAGTGTTGGGCTGGCCGGGACACAGTTATACACAACAGACCAGTGGTTCTAGTATTGGGCTGGCCAGGACACAGTTATACACAACAGACCAGTGGTTCTAGTATTGGGCTGGCCGGGACACTGTTATACACAACAGACCAGTGGTTCTAGTGTTGGGCTGGCCAGGACAGTTATACACAACAGACCAGTGGTTCTAGTGTTGGGCTGGCCAGGACAGTTATACACAACAGACCAGTGGTTCTAGTGTTGGGCTGGCCGGGACTCAGTTATACACAACAGACCAGTGGTTCTAGTATTGGGCTGGCCGGGACTCAGTTATACACAACAGACCAGTGGTTCTAGTATTGGGCTGGCCAGGACACAGTTATACACAACAGACCAGTGGTTCTAGTGCAGGACTTCCTTTTTCGGCCAACCGCTTACATCAACAAAAATAAAAAAACAATATTCACTGCTCAATATGGCAAGATCATGGCTTTCCAGTGGTGCAGTTTGCTTTGTAATCATTAATAAATTGTTGTTAATGACAGTAACAGCCCAACAAAAGGTGACTAAAGGCATTAGATCATGAGGTTATGGTGCTTCGTCTTGTCTAAGGCTCCCGGAACCAAGCCTTGGCTTTGCCTCAGCCTGGTTCCCAGGAGCCTTAGACAAGACTCACAACCATAACCTCATCTAATCGCTCAATAGTACCTACATCTTTTTGCCCTACTGTAACATTTTATAATAATAAAATTGTGTAAGTTCAATGTTCCAAAATACATCATAATTGATTATTTAAGTGGTTGCTATAAGTCCAAAAATCATAGGCACCCTCTCACACCTCAAAATTCTAAATGTAATTATACAACTAGACTGGAGTATATTATCATCTCATCATTCATCTCATCAACATCTTCTCATTGTTTTGTAATATAATATAATTGTATCTGTCGTAAATTAGAAATGTTGTATTATCTATCGTGCTCTCTCTCAATATATATGTTAAACTAATGGTAACTCAGGGCACAACGAAAATTCATCTTCGGATGAGCGTGCTATAATCTTTGTAAAAAATTTTACCTGAATAAATAAATCTGTTAAAAAAAAAACATTTCTTACTAACCATCCTTGAATATTATATCAAATTGCCCGCCATTACACTGACATAGTACAATGCCAGAGGGCGCAATAATAATCAAAAATCATAACCAACTGATTACAATCATTTAACCATTAACCCAGTAGTACAGCTGGGCGAACAATACCATTCTTGACTAGTCATGACTAATCTAAACATAATTATCATTATTGTATCACACTATCCAACTTAATTTTTATTGTGTATTACCATGTGTTGTATCATCCATTGAATGTTTTAGATAGTTGTGTTAGTTCAATTTTTCTAAACCTGTTAAATGTAGACTGCAGCAGCAGGTAGAAGGCCACAATTTACTAGTGTTACCTGTTCTCGACTGTTTTATTGTGATTCATGTCTTGAGATGCTTGATAAATAAAATCTTTAAAAAAAAAAATAATGCGTGGGTGCTCCAAGTTTATCTGTATAATATACGGATAGAGAGATTTCTACGAAAAGAGGTAGAAATCCATATAAGGAAAAGAGGGGTTTCTTTGTCTCACATGTTCTTGGAATTTGTCGTTTTACAAACCATCTTATTCATCTGTAGAGTTCTGTTCACCCTCTCCAGAGGTTTATATATGGTTTGTGAAGGTATCTTGAAAATGTATAGGTGAAAATGTGATTTTGTAACCTTTAAATTGCGATCTCTACACTCTATTTATAGCCTGGGAAAGGCCCTGTGAGATACTACGTCATTTCCCACAACCTACGTCCAGGGGGACCTAACTAACGTTACATGCAGAGGAGTGGGAGAGTGAAGAAGAGGGTGTAGGAATAGGATAAGATAAGATACTACTTTATTTATCCAACTCACACAGTACATTATGAAGTTACGAAAATAGACAAATACAGACAAATAGGTATACAGACTTCTAGATCAGATCCAGTTCTCCCAGACGTTACCATCTCTCTCAAGGCAGAGCTAACTATTAATTTAGATGCAGTTTATACAGTTAATGAAATGAGATAAAATAAAGTAAGATGCAGAGATCTTACGATGGAATTGACTTGATTTAAGATGATGCCGTATGGTAATACATTATACAATAATAGCACAAATTAGGTTATTTGTCCTAATACAATTTATGTTTTACATTTTCAAGGTAGTTTCTGAGCTCCCTTTTTGTGGTTGATTCATGTGCAACAGGGGGAGGGGGAGGGAAAGAAGAGGAGGGGGGAAAGAAAGGAGGGAGAGGATGTAGGGGAAGGGAGAGAGAGGAGGGAGTGATAGCGGGAAGGGGGAGCATGAGGAAGAAGGGAGGGATGGGAGGGAGAGGGGGGGAATCGGAGAAAGGGTTGGGAAAGAAAAACAGGTATGAAAGGCAGAGAAGAGGGAGAGGGAAAAAAGGGTGAGAGGGAAGTATGGGTAGAGAGCGCGACTGTCCTACATGCAGAGGAGTGGGAGAGTGAAGAAGAGGGTGTAGGAATAGGACAGGGGGAGGGGGAGGGAAAGAAGAGGGAGGGGGAAAAAGGGGAGGGAGAGGATGATGGGGAAGGGAGAGAGGGGAGGGACAGAAAGCGGGGAGGGGGAGCATGAGGAAGAGGGGAGGGAGAGTGTGGGTGGGGGTGGGGCAATCAGAGATGGGGTTGGGAGAGAAAAACAGGTATGAAAGTCAGAGAAGAGGGGGAGGGAAAAGAGGGAGAGGGGGAAGTGTGGGGAGAGAGGGTGACCGTTCGGAGGGCGGGTACTTTGCTAGTAGTTTTATAAAATTATCTAAGAGAGGATAGAAAAGGGAAAGAAAGAAAAAAGAAAAGAAAAGTCCCCCTAACCCATTAGTGGAGTATAAAAAGGCTATCACTGTTTTGTTTTATAAGATCAAGGTTTCAAAGTATATTTAGTTACTTCACTGGTAATTGTCCACTCAGAAATGTTGCAAACTTGTTTTTAAATATTATATCAAACATGAAATATAGAAACACTTCTTAGGTGCCCTTAATGTTTACCATCATTAGAATCGGCTTGAGTTCACCTTTTCAAATATGATGATGTCTCAAAATCGTACTTTTGCGACTTTAGACTCCTTTTTTAATAATTTACTAACTGTATATATAATCATCATAACAATATTAATAACGCCGTTTTTCATGAAGAAGGTATGGTTCAATGCATATATATACATATATACATTTATCAATAATTAAATAGGTTTTTATTGTTTAATTACGCTTCAAACACAGAACTACTTTGTTGCCGAACAACGCTTGCGTATGGATATGTGCACTACTTTCGGATTCTCGTTTTTCCAGGGCCTACTTTTGTAGGCCTATTCCCAGATTTCGCAGCACTCGTAATCGGCCGCTTTGCTCGATGTACAAGACTATTCGCCTGACAGTAGACACCATTGGACAGAAAATCGTCCAAGCTTATATTTGATATAAGATATGTTTCTGAATTCGTATTATCAGTCTTTCTGGCCTACCTTTCATCCCGGCCTTTCATCCAGACAATTTTGTCAACAACTATGCCGATCAGGACGCAATATTTTAGGACGTAACGTCCCCTAATTTATACAACGTTAGTAACGCGTCCTTAACAACGCTTTTCCCGCGCACAGAGCTCGGTGTGTGACAGTAATTCTATATACAGTTAGTACGGTTCAACTTGTAATTTACTAACTGTATATATAATCATCATAAAAATATTAATAATCCTGTTTTTCATGATTAAGTGGATTAATATGATATTAATTTGGAGGGAGTGAATCGTTGTTAGGTATTCTTCAATGCATGGGTACATTCATCAATAATAAAACAGGTTTTATTGTTTAATTACGCATCGGAACACGGAACTACTTTGTTGCCGAACAACGCTTGCGTATGGATATGTGTACTACTTTCGGATTCTCGTTTTTCCCGCCGTGTAGACCTATCTATACCACTGTTGCATTAAATGAGCCTTCACTCAACTTGCCATTTGCTGGTGAAGCTGAAACACAACCACACAAATAGAATATTGAATGCAGACCCAGTTTTTACCATTCAGAAATGTTTCTTGACAGCAGGGAAGAGGGCCGGGGAGGATGTGGGGAAACAGCATTATAGGGCAGGCAGATCGAGGGAGAGAGTTCTATAGTTGCAATGCTGTATGTTTCAAATGATTTCAATGATTTTCAAGCCTTTTCGTGCAACTGACCACCAAACAGTACACATTATTGGACAGGAAATCGTCCAAGCTTTAATTTGATATAAAGTATGCTTCTGAATTCGTATTATTAGACATTCTAGCATGACTTTCACCAAAACATGTTCTGCATGTCAACAACACCGATCAGGACGCAATATTTTAGGACGTTACGTCCCTAATTTATACAACGTTAGTAACGCGTCCTTAACAACGCTTCTCCCGCGCACAGAGCTCGGTGTGTGTCAGTCATTCTATATACAGTTAGTACGGTTCAACTTGTAATAATAATAATGATAATAATAATAATAAAATTCTTTTATTTCATGACTAACAGTTTATAATGGAGTAAAATTCAACGAAACTTAGACACATCACATATCTATACATCTATCTTGTGGAACCTCAATTAACGACCACCTCTTTATACAGACCGCCCTTCTATTAAGAACAGTTTCTCTCAGTCCCGAATTAATTTCCTCTTATTAGATTTTTTTAAAACAGATTTTATATTGAAACAAATCTAATTAGATTAGCCCCTCTAATGAGACCACAAATCGTTCAGTCCCAAGGGTGGTCTTAATAGAGAGGTTCCACTGTATATGTCTTGTAGTGGAGATGGATGATAAACAGATGGAGAGTAGGTCAACAAATATAGGTCAGACACTGAGAGCTGTGTGTGTTGTAAAGTTGTAGATAGTGGTAGCATTATTATACAACACTACAGAGTGGTTGCACGAGTTACTCACCTCCTGCTCACCACTCAGCACCGAGTCATTACTCTAGTATAATCTCATCATTTTCTTCTCCACTCATTAATTTAATTAAGAAGTTTTGGGAAGACTTCTGTACTGGATAATTGAAAGAAGAGGCAAGTCCATTCGTGAGCATTTTATTTCTTTAAAATTTTATAATATTTTTGTTTTTTCCAACGTACTGAATGCATAATGGGTCAGATCCTCAGAAAATGTACAATTGGCAGCTCTACAAATTTAGGAAATACTGCTAAATTAAATCTGGGTATAAATTTGGTGTCGCATCGATTTAAAGTGTCAGTTCAGTTCTGTTATATTAAACTGCATTTTGAAGTTGATTTTTGATTAAATGTGGGTTATTTGCGAGGATTGGTGAAGGTGAATTGTACGTTTACTGATAATTTGATCCATATAGCTCCAACCGTCCTACTTACAATCAAACAATCATTATATCATTAAGGACTATTATTAGATTTTATACTGGCCTCGAATGATATTCTATGATGAATGCAGTAAATACTATTATATGTTTTTAATAATTGAAAAGACAACACTACGGGCCAATACAGTGATAATGAGTTGAGTGTAAGTGATTGAAATATAATTCATTATTAAAGCTCACAAATGTTTTAAACAATTGTGTCACCTCAGTTTAAGTTGTAAGTTACCGTAAGTTTGTAAGTTTGCAATGTTTCTTGGTGGTTAATTACCAATAAAGTAACTAAAATAATATACTCCATACGAAGGCCTTCAAAATGCATGGGTGTATTTATTACAATACCCGAAATTTGTTACATGGATTCATATATAATATTATGACTAAGTGCCAAAATCCCTAAAATCAAAACATTTCAGTAAAGAGATCTTGTAAAAAAAACACTTTGAAAAATATCAATTTTGCGACTTATGACTCATTTTCCCGGAACACATCACATATGTGTATGTCTTTCCCCCACTCCCACCCCTACCCCCACCCCACCCCCACCCGCACTACCACCCACACACCCGCACACTACTGGTGTGTCAGAGTACATAGCAACACATTCATGTCTAAAGCAGTTTTTAATAGTAGATTACTTACATCCTGTATGTGTTTACAACAGCAGCGCATGGCTATGATGTCCTCTGTGCACTGGTAACACTAGTAATGTGTTGATTATAGTTAGGATATGTGATGTGTTTCAGGAAAATGAGTCATTTAAAAATAAAAATAGATTTTGAGATACAATTTGATTTGAAAAGATGATCAAGCCGATTCGAATGAGAGTATACAGTCTAATAATTTAATAAGTATTTCTAGATTTTAAGTTTAATATTTCCAATATTTCCAGGGGTTAATAAACAGTAAAGTAACTAAATGTTGTCCATATAAGGACCTTTAAAATGAAAGGATATATTACATACATTGTCCCGAAATCTGATACATCGATAGATATAACTATAAGTGATAAACTCTCCAAAAATCAGGACATTCCAATAATGTAGTCTTGTGAAAAAAAAACTTTGTAAACTATCAATTTTGCGACTTATGACTCATTTCTTTGAAACACATCACATATTAGGAAAGATGAGATTAAGCCGATTATAGTGATAGTAAACATTAGGACATATTTCTATATTTTAAGTTTGGCATTTTGGATTTGAAATATCTCTGGGTGGACATTTACTAGTAAGGAAGCTAAATATATTGTATCAGATGACCTTAGAAATACATATAAATATTATAGATATATTTATCAGACTGTCCGGAAATTTAGTACATGTATTCAGGCTACAACAAGCGTTAAGTAACCAAACAATGGAAACATTCCCATACATACATCTTGTGAAAAAAACACTTTGAAAAATATCAATTTTGCGACTCATTTCCCTGGAACACATCACAATTAATAATGAATCAATTAGTGAAGTTTTTATATATGAGTAAAGAGCTAGGCTTTGTTTTATCATTTCATATGATATTTTCTGTAGCAATATATCTATTGTATTTATTGTATGATATGAAATATAACTGCGATATTGGTTGGATAAGGTGAGCACATGGTGAAGCAAGGAATTATTTATATTAGTTACACTCTCTTTTAACCCTGACTACCGGATCTCTGTCACTGACTCCAGTGGGGGAGTTGAAGGTTCCCCTCTTAGAATTAGAAGTTGTCAATACTTCTAGGAACACAATTCTCTGAAACTATAAATACCATGTGCCCACCAAGAAAAGGCCAGAACTCAAGTTGGATTTCAAGGTTGTTAGAGGTGTCTCTTGTCAGAATAAGTTACTGACAGAACACTGACTATATCTCTGGACTTTTATATCATTTTCTTCACATTGCTTACAATTTAACTTTGGACTATACAATACAATATTTGGGATTCTACTACTATAACTACTGACTTATATTATTTCTTCAATATATCCAACCAAACCAATACTCTCTTCAAGGAATAAGGGCTCTCTCAGGTACAATAAATTAACACAATGAGAAATACATTATATGGGTCAGATGTCCAGAAAATGCACAGTTCACCTTCACCAATTCTCAAAGTTCAAAATACAGTTCAACCTAACCAAATAGATTGCTAGAATCAATACAATGCCGAATATGCCAAATATACTCGAATTTACCTAGTATTGACCAAATTGCAGCCTAATTTAGCAAAATTTACTAAGTGTACACAGCTGCCAATTGTACATTTTCTGAAAATCTGACCTATATGATCTAAGATACCCCCTTTGTTACACATGTAGTGTGCTAGATACAATGTACTGAATGCAAATACTGTGTATAAAATATATTTCTGATCTGTTTTAGGAAAATGAGTCATAAGTCGCAAAATATAGATTTTGAGATATCACCATATTTGAAGAGAGGAGATCAAGCCGATTCCAATGATAGTAAACAATAGGACACCTAATATGTGTTTCTATATTCTAAGTTTGATATTCATAATTTTGAAAAAAAAAGTTTGCAATGTTTCTGGGTGGGTAATACCAGTAAAGAACCTAAACATCATCGATTTGAAGGCCTTCAAAACGCAAGGATATATCTAATACTATGTCCTGAAATGTAGTACATAGGTTCATATGACTAAGTGTGCTAGACCCTTGAGAAATAAGAACATTTCAACAAAGGAATTATTCGAAAAAGTCACTTTGAAAAATATTAATTTTGCGACTTGTGACTCATTTTATTAAAACACATCACATTTATGTATATATCTAAGAAGTGTATCTAATCTCGTTACTCCAATAGGGACAAGTATTCTCATGATATGATTTAATCATTAATCAAACATTTATTTCAATCCTTTTCTTTTATTTCCAGTTGACCTGCCGGGGTTGTGAAGTTGAAGCAGGGGTACAGCTCTCCTTCCCCATCGTTGTGAACTACAGTGAAGTATGTATTGTTTTGTCAACTTTTTTTTAAAAGAAATTTATTTTCACATTTAACAGAAAATTGCAGACGAACACTTCGCCTAGAAGATAATTTAAGCAATTTTCAAGGCGATCTGATTACCAAGGTTCGAATTAATTTATATAACTTCAATCAATAGAATAAATTGACCGCATCAGATGTATGATATGAAAAAGGAACATAATAATGAAGGATGAGAAGGAAGACAAATAACAAATAATATTTATTTGCTGTATAAAATTAAACAATTCGAGAGGACTGACGGATAGAGAGAGGCCGAGCAAGCAGACTATCGATTTTCATCTAGGTAGAACTTTTTTATTTATTTCTTAAATTCTTCATGATCTTGTATTTTTCGTAATCTAACGGGTAGATCACTCCAGGTAGAGGCAACCTTGTAATGGAAAGAAGATTTGTTTTTTCTTTTTTTGTTCTAAATATCGGTCCCTATCTTGGATAGCACGAAAAAATGCTATCTGAGCGTCACGCCACCTAGTTTTTCTTTTGGCAGAGATAAAGCTAAGGCGGAGGCTTCCAGTTATGGCACCCCAACCAACGAAACAGAGTAGGCCTAAACATTTATTTTTGTATCGAGGTGGGTAAATATCGTATTTATACCAAGGGGTCCGGTGGTTATTGGTAGTTGAACTTGATGTGAGGTTGGAAATAAAACCCTTGTGTTATGGTTTTAATGATTTTATTCCACTATATTTTATTCCATAGTTTATTTTTGTCAGGCCGCTGACTATTGGTCTAGTACTTGCAAAAGAAACCTAGAAAATATCCTTTCATGGCAAATGTAGTATGGGTTAAATGACCCAAAGATGAAATGTCTAGTAACTAAAAAGTTTGCCATGCTGTTATTTGTTGCATAACAGAGTAGTGCCGGAAGCTTCCGTCTCAGCCTACTGGGAGATCTAGCAGTCATCAGCGCCGCTGGTGTTAAATGCGCACGCTATCTGGCTAACTGGGTTCAGCAGAATTGGGCCATCATATAATCAGGTTGCTCTTACAATAGTTGGCATGTCTCCATTATTACTCAATCTTAATATCTTTAGAGCAACACGCATTAGCACTATGTTTAAGACTCTTAATGTATTAGGTAAAAAAGAATAAAATAATCTTTATTTGTTAAAAGTTAAAAGTTACATATAGGTTGACAAACAGGTCAACAGGCTTCTGGGAGGTTCCCAGGTCTTCCAGTCATTACCTTTATAGTAAAAAGTTATCTAGTAGGGTGGCTATAGTTACATACAATAGTGGTAATAACAAATATATAGTAGAATGTCTAATACATTAAAAGTAGTAGTATTAAAAATAATCGTTATATTTGACGTGCTGGCTGCACAAGCTTTGGTTCGAATATGGCGCCGCTGGGAAGCCAAGGTCACACGACCCATGACAACTTCCATCATTAGAATCGGGTTGATCCCATCTTTTCAAATATGAAGATATCTCAAAATCCTTATTTTGAAACTTGTGACTCATTTTCATGAAACACATCACAAATTTCATCCATCCAAGATGACTGTTCAATGTCCACTTTTCTCCTTGACAGAAACCCCCGAAAACCACCATGAATTCACAAGCAGCCGCCTCAGTCTTTTCTGTCAGCTTCATCATCATCCTCTTCCTCATCTTCTGCTCCATACTACTTCTCTGGAGAAAGAACCGTTTTGCCACACCCAACCAACTCGCTGCCAACATAACAATTGGACACACTCTGCTGTTCTCGTACAAGTTCTTCTGTTTTCTCCACCAGTTTGTCCTGGACAGACCCTTGTCCCCTGCCGCGTGCTGGCTCCTGGAGCACACAGACCTCATGATTGAAGTATTCATGGGCACCTCACTCTTCATATTCACTGTGGAGCGTTTAATCTTCATCAAAGATCCAGTAGGTTATGCACAGAAACTGGGTAAAATTGGGATCATTATCATGCTGGTATTCCCCTGGGCTTTCTCATTGATCTACTCTACGGCTTCCATTATCTCCGCCACTGATACTATTGTTGTTAAACACGCGGCTCGGTCTTATTACGAAGGGAATTTCACTTACCCAGCGCATAAGCATAACGAGACGAGGAATACGTGTTTTCTGAAGGGCGAGGGAATGGGGTTCATGATCCATGCAAAGGTCAATGGGTTGGTGTATCTGCTGATTGTATTGCTAACCCTGGCCTGCACAATAACCGTGTTAGTGATGTGGTGCTGCTACAAGCACAAACACGCCAGGGGAACTGATTATTCTGTCATGGGGGAGGAGATTGTACATTCAGTCAGAGATTCAGTCATTGCAGTCAGTATTCTCAACTTTGTATTTGTCTTGGCAGGAATTATGTCATTAGTTGTTGATATGAAGATCTTCATGTTGGTTTATGCCTTTATTCAGGGGCTTGTTTTCATTACCACACTGAAGAATGTGCGCGTTCTCCTGGCAGAGATTTGTTGTTATTTCTGCAAGAAGAAACAAAATAAAGACAGCGCTGTGGGTTATAGTGCCAATGGCACTGATGATAACCTGTAGTGTTGGATATACAGTCTAGGTCCAAAGTTCAGAGCATCCCTTCAAATGAAGGGAAAGCCTCTCGCCTCAATCCACAAAGTGCTATTATAATTTATTTAAGGCCCCAAATTGTCATTATATTCCCATTAAAACGCTGAGTCTTAGACAAGGAGACTGATTAGCGAAGTAGGCTGACATACCACTCTTATCTGATCAGGGGCCCGTTGCTCCGTTTCTCGCTAACTATTTCCCCATTGAAAGTGTATGGGGAAATAGTTAGCGAGAAACGGAGCAACAAGCCCCTGAGGGTTTGGACCTAGAGGGTATAAACATTTGTTTTACTGATGAAGGGCCCAACCTGAGTAATCTTCAAATAAATCAACAACTTCAAATAAAATCTGATGGACTTGTGATTATTTGTGATGTGTTTCAGGAAAATGAGTCATAAGTCGCAAAAAATAGATTTTGAGATTCCATTATATTTGAAAAGATGTGATCAAGCCGGTTCCAATGATAGTAAACAGTCTAATAATCCAATAAGTATTTCTAGACTTTAAGTTTGATATCTTCATTTTGTAATAAAAATGTTTGCCATATTTCTGGGGGGTAGTAAACAGTAAAGTAATTAAATATAGTCCATATAAGGACCTTTAAAACGAAAGGATATATTACATACATTGTCCTGAAATTTGATACATCGATCGATATATATATAAGTGATAAGCTCACTAAAAATCAGAACATTCCAATAAAGTGATCTTGTAAAATAAACACTTTGAAAAATATTATTTTTGCGACTTATGACTCATTTTCCTGGAACACATCACATTTGAGAATTTTGTCACTTACTCATCAACCTAGAATTTCTTTTTATTATTCAACATTTGTATACAGCAAGACATGACTATTTGTCAAGACCAAAGCTCACAGCATCTGTAATGATATTCTGCCTGGTGCTGTGTCTAGTCTGGTCCTCCTTAGTAGACTTGCACAATACTGCTGTGAAATCCTGACACAAAGTTAGAGGATTTATTTTCAAGAGTCTCTTTCAGACATACATCTACCATGCCCTCTACCGACTCAGAGGCTAACTAACTTTCTTCATGTTTCTGTTCATTGTTAACCTGTGGTTGATTGGATCCCTTATCTAACCAGGGGCCCGTTGCTCCGTTTCTCGCTAACTATTTCCCCATTGAAAGTGTATGGGAAAATAGTTAGCGAGAAACGGAGCAACGAGCCCCTGGTAATTAATTGGTCCAACCATGATAAGCCAATCAGCCCAGGTCCTGTGTCCTTTGTTGTAATCTGTCTAGTATATAAGCAATAAAATTGATTACAGTCGTCCTCTTTTTACTGGTTCGGTTCTGGCTCGAAACATACATTTCTGTGTATTGCGTTGATTAAATTCTTGCTCAACTACTGACCCTAAATATTTCGGGGAATGACTCTGAATTCTTCACTGCGATTTGTTTACTTTCATAAAGGAACTTATAGTTATTCAAGGTTATAATTTACTAGGCCATTAATTATGATAGAGTCTATCACTTTCATGTTATAGTTGCAGAATATGATAGTGATGAAATAAATATTAATTGAACTGTAATCATTTGCATATCTCATGGGAATGTTTTCATTTCTAGAGTGCTTAAAGCTTATTGTAGCATGAATTACATATATCCAATTCCAAGACAGTGTACTCAATACATATACATGCATTCCTATGGTCATGTTATAGAATATAATTATTTGGTTAGTTTGCTAGTAAATATCCACGCAAAAATATTGCAAAGATAATTTTTTTATCAAAGTTAAAATATAAAAATATCTATTAGATGTCCTAATGCTTACCATCATTGGAATCGGCTTCATCTCGTCTTTTCAGATATAATGATATCTCAAAATATTTTGCGACTTGTAACTTGTGACCCTGAAACACACCATATATGTGATGTTTTAGAGGAAAATGAGCCACAAAATGGATATTTTTCAAAGTGATTTATTTGCAAGAAGCCCTGCTCAGAATGTCTTCAGTTTTGGGATGTTTAGTACTTTTATTGTATTGTATTGTAATAACATTGTATTAACATTGTGTCAGCACCAGTCCACCATCATAGCACCAGAATTAGATAAACTAGAACCAGTGTGAATCAGTAGTTAGACACAGCAGTGGACAGAAAACCATGGAATTCAGCAATGATATACCAGTGAGCCCATGTCTAGGTTAAAATTGATTTGCGAAATGTATCTTCAGTGTACCTGACTACTTGTGAAATGATTTGACTTTTTGATTTGCTGTATAAGCATTCTAAATAAAAAAAAACATGTACACAATGAAGTTTAATATACATATGGGTCAAGAATTCCGAAAATGTACAATTGGCCTTCACCAGTCCTCTCAAATAACCCACATATAAGACGGAAATCAGCTTCAAAATACAGTTCAACATAACCAGACAGATGTATTGAATGAAAACAATACGGAGTACACTCAGATATACTCAGTATTTATCATTTTTTACTCTAATTTACTCTAATTTTAGAGATGTGTAGAATTTTAGATTGTGCATTTTCCAAAAATACAACCTATATCTGAGGTCATCCCAAGGAGTATATTTAACAAGTGCTTGACCAATAAGACTATGGCAAACATGTCTTTTCATGCATACAAATAAAGAAACTGTACTTATTAGATGTCCTTAATGTTTACCGTAATTGGAATCAGCTTCATCTCATCTTTCCAAATATGATGATATATCATGTAAACATCTACCCCCAAAATAAGGGAACCCCTTACCTGTATATAGAACCGTATTATCATGTCTCTATTGAGCCCTTTTAAATTATGGGCTTGTCCAACAGGGTAAAGTTTTTTTTTAAATATTCTTATTGGCCACAAACATTTAAACAATCTTGAATTTTAACAATTTTAAACAGGGTAAAGTTTTTTTTTTTTTTAATTATTTTATTTTTCCAGGTATTACAGAGAGGGTTTGGCCTTTGCCACCCTTGTTCAAACGAGGATCATTCTCATAAAATACAAGTATGATTTACACCTCGCACCTGGCTTGAAATGTCATTACATAGTTCAGGAAAAAATGGGATAAAAAATTGATATTAATATGGTGGTTTGGTGGAATGAGATGAGATGAGATGGAGGATTGTACATGGTGATTATTTATGAAAAATAGTTCAGTTCTTATAGCTTAACGTTATACTTTGATATTAAAGTTGTTATTGTTTTCATTATTATTGTTTAAATGTTTAAATGTTTAAATGTTTAAATGTTAGAAAGTAGATAAAGCTATATCAGCTAATATACTGTACGATATTTTATCAAATGTTCTTGTACTACATGAGAATACCATGATTTCCTGTAATTTTGTGCAATAAACACTTTTATAAAACAAAATCACAAAATCTAGTGTCTGTGCCTTATGACCGGTGACTCATTTTACCTGTAACACATCATGCAGGGTCATTAATTTTTTTTCAACGCTTATATTTACTGACTGGAACATTTTTGCAGAAATACCCGCCGCCGACAATGAGCGATAAATAGGTTATCTGCATACGTGTCTTTGAATATTTCCACATAATTTACCAAAAATGAATTACATTTCATGCGGATTAATGTACAAGTATATGTGATCCGTTTCAGGAAAATAGGTCATAAGTCGCAAAATTGATATTTTTCAAAGTGTTTTTTCACAAGATCACATTATTGGAATGTTCCGATTTTTGAAGGATTTATCACTTATAGCTATATCAATTGATGTATCAAATTTCAGGACAATCTATTTAATGTATCCTTTCGTTTTAAAGCTCCTCATATGGACTGCATTTAGTAACTTTACTGTTTACTAACCCCCAGAAATATTCGAAACTTTTTTTTCAAAAACGAAAATATCCAACTTAAAATCTAGAAATACTTATTAGATTATTAGACTGTTTACTATCATTGGAATCGGCTTCATCTCATCTTTTCAAATATAATGGTATCTCAAAATCTATTTTTTGCGAATTATGACTCATTTTCCTGAAACACATCACATATGTTATAATGTGGAGGTTTCGTGCCCCCCAATTCGGATATCCTTATTAATCCGATCGGACTCAAAGTCAAAGGACATGCCTCAACGAATAAAGTTGAAGGGACACAGATGTTTATATACATTGTTTCCCTTGTGTCTGCTCTCTTTACTAGTAATCGATATGAATAAAATAATTAAAGTATAAAGTATAAGTATAAATACTTATTAGATATCCTTATGTTTGCCACCATTAGAATCGGATTGATCCCATCTTTTCGGATATGATAATATCTCAAAATCCGTTTTTTTTGCGACTTAAGACTCATTTTTCTGAGTCTGAGAATTATTCTTCTGATGAGAACTGGAGGGTACGTGGTCCACAGCAGTGGATTCTCCTGCACCAGTTCTTTTGATGATGTCCGAGGAGTAGTATAGGGACATGGCATGAACATCAAGCTGGGGTATAGGTGATGAGTCACAAGTCGCAAAATTGCTATTTTTCAAAGTGTCGTATTCACAGAATATATTTGTGGTAATGTTTTCATTTTCGGGATACTTAACGCTTCTCGTAGCCTGAATACATGGACCAAATCTCAGGACAGTCTAGTTAATACATCCGTGCATTTCTAAGGTCATTTTTATGAACATTTGTAACTACTGTACTAATAATTATTCACGCAAAATACTGCGCAATTTTTAAAAAAAATATAAAATATAAAATATAAATATAAAACACAAAATGAAATTCATACTAGATGTCCTACTGCCTAATTACAATCATTAGAATCGGCTTCATTTTTTCTTTTCATATATAGGTCAGATTTTCAGAAAATTCAACTTCGCCAATAATCTCAAATAGCCCCAATTTCAGACCAAATAGGTTCCGAACCAACCAGATTGCTAGAATCAATTAATGCAATGCCAAATATACATGGATTCACCTAGTATTGACCCCATTCAAACCTGTTTTAATAATTACTGATTTTCTGAAAATCTGATCCATATGACGATATCTCAAGTTAAATATCATTAGGACACTACCAACGATCCTATGTGTGATGTGTTTCAGGAAAATGAGTCAAAAGTCGCAAAAATAATACTTTTTAAAGTGTTTATTTGACAAGGTCACTTTGTTGGAATGTTCTGATTTTTGGGAAGTTTATCACTTATAGGTCTATCAATCGATGTATCAAATTTCAGGACAAAGTATGTAATATATCCTTTCGTTATAAAAGTCCTCGTATGGAGTATATTTAGGTACTGTATTATTTATTGTCCCCCAGAAATTTTGTATTTTTTTTCATTCAAAAATACAAATATCTAACTTAGAATCTAGAAAAAGTTATTAGATTATATAAGACTATTTTCTATCATTGGAATCGGCTTGATCTCATCTTTTCAAATATAACGATATCTCAAAATCTATTTTTTGCGACTTATGACTCATTTTCCTGAAACACATCATATATGTGATATGTGATGCTCTTTTGTCTATGGTATATTGATGTTATACCCTGGTGAAGGTTCTTATAATTTGTATTATTTTATTTTATCACCTTTCTAAACTTTAAATACGTCTGTAATGATTGACCATTTTTCTCTAATCAAATAACAATATTATTTATATTTTCTTGATGTACGACTCTATGAATGCTAACTTTTCCCTCAGCTAAAACTGAGAATAGTGTATGACAACATAATGTCTCTGGCTGAATAAAAACATTTAAAACAAAACAAACTATAGCTTCGTTACGTTACCACCAACCCAGTGGCTGTGAACAGGGAACTACTGGCGCCACCTGGTGTTTCACAGTCCAACTATTTATAACCATATTACTCGCAGTAATAGACATCATGCACACGTTCAGAAAACTCACTCCCGCGGAGGTTTGCATAATCCCACGAATCTGGAAATTCCTGATTAGGCCAAAAACAAATAGGTGTGTTTCCGATTTAACCCCCATACCTAGAAAAACCTTACCCTACCTAAAAGATTTTTTACCATACCTGATTTTTTCCCCATCATATCTTACTTTTTTTGGATTTTTTGACAAAAAAAGCTTATAAAAGCAGGAAAACGGGTTTTCCTAACCAGGGGTGGGTTACATAATCAAGTTCACGCAATATTGCGTCTCCAATAGTCTAAATGGGTATGCAACAAAAATATTGCGTACCAAACTGTCCAAGGTAATATAGGGTGGTATTGGGTCTCCACCTGCGTCCCCACCAAAATATTGCGTCCCCACCAAAATATTGCGTCCCCACCAAAATATTGCGTCCCCACCAAAATATTGCGTCCCCACCAAAATATTGCGTCTCCACCAAAATATTGCGTCCCCTTGAGCCGCGTCCACTGGTCCATGACGTCACGTCATGCCTCGCTGCACATGTACATGTACCCACAAACTGGTTATGATCAGAACTTAGTAGTAGCGGCGGCGCTGTAGCCACAGCATTGCAGTATCCTACTGTAGAACCAGGAGCTAAGTATGGTTAGAAATACCGTTTTGCTGATCCAAGTCATGAACGTAACTCCTCCAATACCTCCTTCAGTATGTCCTCCAGTACACCCTCCAGTACGTCCTCCAGTACCCCTTACACTACGTCCTCCAGTACCCCTTACAGTACCTCCTCCTGTAACCCACATAGTACACATGTACAGATACATACAGTATGTACATGTACATACATACATACATACATACATACGTCATACATGTATGCACACATATACATTTGTATACATTCATATACATACACACATACATACAAATATACATATACATAATATCAATGTACATAATTATATACATAGCCTATTAATCTCTCTCTGTCCTCCCTTCCCCCTGGCGCTCTCTCTTTATTCAATTCTCTCTTCCTCCGCTCTGTCCCTCTATTCTTTTTGGACCATAATTGATTGATATATTGAAATTCGCGCTCGGTGGCCGCTATTATTGTTGTACGTTCTAGCTCGCCCGCCCTGTCACAGCCGACTGAACTCCAATCAAAACATGATAACACAACACCTATAGTGTATGTGCGTGCATCCTCAGTCACAGAGCTTCATGCGGTACCCCTCCACCCCTATACTATACTAGTAATTAGACCCATGCATATTATATGTAGTCGATTCCAGGAATTTAATTGCAATTTTGATGTTTTTCACCTTTTTCTGTTTATGTCATATCACAAACTTGTAATGAGAAGTCTGTGGTCACATCTTTGTCAATTCAGAACGTATAAGCCTACAAATGGTATGTATGATTCTATTCCTTGGAACACTCCGCTTATTTCTAGATATATTCGAATATTATATGATGTTTTTGATTTCCATAATCGTTGCTAGTACACTATTGTAATTTATACTTGATAAGGCTGTAATAATCTACCTTTCGGTGAAATAATATTCGAGATCGATCAGGAATAAAAGCAACAATATGGAAAGTCTCACAGATAAATCTAGTATAGTCACAGAAGTACAGGAGCTTGTATAGACTGAATGGCTTGGATGGCCGCACTCATGCCTTAAAACGCTAAAAACGAAGAGTTTCTGAAAAGGTAATATGGGGGGAGGGGGGGGGGGTCTGGTAGTCATGGCTCTGTTTGTCAAGCCTAGTTTTAAAGAATATATATTTCGGATTAATATATCCGGTAATATCATAAGGAGAGTTTGGTGGAGTCTGGAGATCGATACTTTGCTAATATATACATGTATGTAGAAATATGACCAGAAATGTCAATACAGTATTAAACCAAAAGTCTGTACAACACATATGAAATCACATATGAACATTTGAGAAAAGTACAGGTGGGGGATGAAACGATATCGCAACAGCGATAACAGCCGGAAGAAATGTACTCTAGGTAGTACATAAAGGTATGTCGACCCTTTTGTCTATTTACATAGTACTCGTTTGTACTCATTTGTACTCACCGAAAAGACAAATGAAAATGAATGAGTGGAATAGTATTTGGTATATACCAAGACAATCGTTGATTACATTAATGAATTCACTGACTTGATTGTGATTAGTTCAATTTGAAATAACTGTTTATGTTTGTACATGATTTGGTGGAAGAAGAACATAATTTTGTAATATGTTTCTTGAATGGCAACGCTTGAGAGGAATTGCATTAAGGTTACATATATAATAGATATAATATCTAATAAACCAATACAAAGATAGTTTCGTTCAGAGCTATTTTGATCACTTAGAGGTGTTATTCTTGTTTATTATTTTTGTTTATATTTCTTTCAACAAGGATTCGATCTGTTTCTTAAAATTGTTTGCCGAATCATTAGACTGAATGTGGGTTGGTTCCATTATCGTTTCTAGTTGAAAATGTATGGTAACTAATATATATATCCAAATGGATGAAGAAGTCATGCCTGGATGCGCACAAACAGGCCCAAGTAGAAACAGCGGTTATCAGTTATTACGTAACTTGCAAAACATACATGCATCTCTCTCAGGTGCGCATCACGCACAACTAAAGGTAAACTAGTACGCCTATAGATCTATACTATAGGGGGTGGAGCGGAGCTCTGTGACTTGGGGGGATGCATGCACATACCTTATAGGTGTTGTGTTATTATGTTTTGATTGGGGTTCAGTGACCCGTGATATGACTAAGTCTAAAGGTTTAGCTATACAGGCCTGGTAAGTAATTGGGCCATGTACTAATATCAAGGACTGCCGTACAGAGGCAGTTATAATATGTTTCATATCCTGGCAATGAGCTCCATATTGTTTAACGAAGAAAAGAGCATTAGATAAACTATTCAAGTTTTTTCAAAAGAAAAACTGCTTTACATAGCTACATATGTCCACTCGATTCTTTGAAGGTAGCATTATTATAGATCTATTATTTCTACCTTTTTTCTTGATTGTCGCACAGACACTATATAGCATATTTCTACAGAGTTAAAACACCTCCAGGGAAATAATTGGTCTAAATGTCCCGGTGTCTTTCTACAGCGTTAAACCCCTTCCGCGAAAATAATTGTATTGTATGTCTGAGAATTTGGCTTCACTCACTAGGCTACCCACTGGCAGATTCTCCAAATGAGAGCTGCATTCGGGAATGTCCAAGCTCGGCTGGTATTAGCAGTTGTTTGGTTTTCATGTTGGAAAAATCCAGAACCCAATAAGTACAATTTTTGTTTTTGCAACTCCACCAAAACAGTGTTAGGATTTTAATAATTTACCCTCTATTTCCCAATTAGCTCTAAAAATGAACCTACCATTATACTGTGTAGTTTTGACGGACACATCGAAAAAAACATAATAGTGAGAGTGTAACTCATTACTGTAAACGTTTTTTGCCCAATAAAATAGGTTGTAAAATAGGCCGTGTGGTGTTTAGTGTGGGTTAATATACAGACCATGGATACTACAGGCCGATTTTGTTGAAAATCGTGGAGAATTTAAGATATTGAAAGGCGGAATCTCAGGTCCAGAAAGTATTTGATTCAATGTTTTAATGCCTAATTATTTTTAAAATTAATAATTAAAACAAAATGCAGATGATGGATAAACGTTGGTTTTGCCAGATTCTTAGGGTATCCATTTAATAAAGAATAAATGATTTTTCTGTAACGTCAAGACAGGATACAAAATGCATACACTTGGTTCGATTTTAAGTTGATATGAAACAAAAATAATGTGGAAGAAATTAAAGATGGCAGGTTGTAGGCAATAAAATTGAAGAGATTTTCATAATCGTTAACGATGCTTTGAAAATAGGAATCAAACTAGGGATTTTCAAGATTTCTGGTAAAAATAAAACCATCATAACCTTGCTGTAATTATAGCTTGCCCGGGCGGTATCAACACCTAGTTATAATAGACCTATATATTGTCACTAAAGCAAATATTTCATGTACTTTTCATCATAAGTAGCTCATATAGCCACACTCCCGCAATGCTATAACCCTGACGTGCATTCGCTGGCATCCCCCCGTTTGGTATGCTTTATCGCCGCCACCGCCCACTCAAGACAGCCATATAGCTAAGCCTTATTACTTATAGTCTTGTCACCGGTCACTGAACCCCAATGAAAACATTGGTCTAGCCAGAGACAGTCCAATACGGACTGTCTCTGGTCTAGCATTGGGTGAAGACCCAATGCGCTCGCATTCCACTGCCTCTGCCCTACACAAACAAAACAATTATACACTTCATTGCACTCACCCACTTACTCCCCTCACGCACCACTCCTTACACATGCACACACTCACATACCCGTTCTCTCACTTTCCACTACTCTCAGCAGTCACTTCTGCTTCGACCTTCGACACCTCCACACTTCTCAAAATTCCCACCCACCCACAAACCTATACCATATACTAACAACCATTATATAAGTAACATTCTTCATATTTATTACCATTTTTCATAATCAAAATCACAATTTTATTATTTAATTCTTAGAAAGTCTACAATTTTACAATCATGACCCTCCTTTCACACTTTTACATTTTATATAAAATAAAACATTTAGTATTATTATAATAAATCTTAATTCCCCAGACCTGCTTTGACTTCCATCACTTAAGTTATGATGTTATGATAACACAACACCTATAATGTATGTGCATGCATCCTCCCAAGTCACAGAGGTACATACGGTACTCCTCCACCCCACTCCACACTCAGTTTACCCTCAGTTGTGCGTGATGCGCACCTGAGAGAGATGCATGTATGTTTTGCAAGTTACGTAATAACTGATAACAGCTGTTTCTGCTTGGGCCAGTTTGTGTGCATCCAGGCATGACTTAGCCAGGCGCCTGTTATGTAATGACACTGATAATGGGAAGTCTGTATCTACTACCTTTGTTTTCAATAACAGCCATTCACCTTTGGAAAGTGAGACTGGGAGAGAGAGAGAGTGAGTGAGGTACAGAGAGGGGGGGCAGTGGGGCGAGAGGAGGGTGGCAGAGAGAGAGGGGTGTTGCACGTGGGGGGGGGGGGGCAGATATGGGAGAGACTTAAGTTGTTGTGACAAGTATTTAGAGGCATTTTTTTTGTGTACTGGAGTTTCTTACATATTTCAACACTTACAAAAAAAGTGATTCATGCTAATATTAATTTATTAATCAATGAAAACTAGACCCCCGTTATGGCGACATTTGTATTCAGGCCCGACCTTTCTTAAATTCCTAATCACAGTGTAGAGCTAGCAGGAATCCGCTGGAGATTTCTCCATGGATACAATGGATGTACTAATCATGGACAATAATGTAACTAACTTTGGTTTGGTTTTAAATTATTCAAGGCCCATATATTCTAAAAATGATTTAGACCTCCATTACGGCGACAGAGGGTTTCCAATTAAATCAAACTTACATTATTTCATAGAAAAATTAATTCAAAAGTTAACTAAAGTGAAACAACATAATATTTCAGAATAATAATCTTTTTCACAGGAATAACAGGTTAATATTTTTAAACAGTGGTTTGGATATGATAACATTGTTTTTTAGAGGTGCTGGCATGAAAATACGCTTTTAGTTGGCCTCATGATTTAAAAAAATACAAGAAACTTTGCAGGATACCTTTCCCCTAGCCGATTTTTCTCCCCTGGATCAAAAATACCAAAGAAAATAATGTCTGAACATAAGTTTGTAGAGGTACTTATATGGTTTATAAGTATAAGTACCTCTACAGACCTTGCACATAGATTATCCGGTTGTTTGCTGATCGTTTCTCCTCACCATTTGGAATTGTAGTATTATATTGATACCTCTCGTTGATTAATATTAATGAGAATAGATCACAATCACAGTCTGGTTCTGCTAGAGGTATCCTGATACTCTCACATGAGACATGTATTACTTTCTCCTGACTCTCCTGTCTCTCTCCTGCTCTTCTCTCCTGTTCTTCCCTCTCCTTCCTTTGCCTCCTCTTGTGAGTCATTTAGTCGGGACGCAATTAATATTTGAGTGAGGACGCAATATTTGAGTGGGTACGCAATATTTCAGCGGGGACGCAATATTTCAGTGAGGACGCAATATTTCAGTGGAGACGCAATATTTCAGTGGGGACGCAATATTTAGTGGAGACGCAATATTCCAAATTAGTACCCAAAACATTTTACAAATACCCAACCCAAGAGAAAAATATTTTGACCCGACTTTGGAGACGCAATATTGCGTACTTTTGATTATGTAAGCCGGCCCTGGAACTGTCAACTGTACTAAAAAGGCACATTTCTCATGCTCAAAACAACTATTGTTATGAAAAAGACATTTTTTTCAGTTCCTGGGAGGTGGTTTCCAACCCCCCCCCCCCCCCAAAAAAAAAAGTTACCACCCCCAACCTAGTTTTCAGCCAGATAAATCGGAAACACACCTATTTTTTTTGGCCTGAATGCGATGGAGGAGATCTATAGATAGCTCAAGGCTAAGGTCAAAAGGTCAAGAACAGCGTCAACATCTCAAATAATATGCAAAACCTGTTTAAGTTCAGTAAGAATTTGACACATTTATTACTGTATAAATGAATAATAATGAGCAGAGAAATATGTGACCCTGATGTATGTATAGAGGATTTGCATGACCGCCATTTTGTATTAGCCGTCATGTTGAGCATGGAATATAAATTTTATCAATGCTCTAATGTCAATATCCATGTGTTATACATGTTTCCATGTCACAATAGAACTAACCCCGAAGAGGGGAGTTGGTAACCAAATGTAAAAATAATCTTTAACAAAAAAAAAGCCTCTATCTTTCCCATCATGCACTTTCTTTTCATAGATCATTTGTGATCCGTTTTAGGAAAATGAGTCATAAGTCGCAAAAAATGGATTTTGAGATATCACCATATTTGAAAAGAGGAGATCAAGCCGATTCCAATGATAGTAAACAGTATAATAAAATAATAAGTATTTCTAGATTTTAAGTTAGATATTTTCGTTTTTGAAAAAAAGGTTTCCAATATTTCTGGGGGTTAATAAACAGTAAAATAACTAAATGTAGTCCATATGAGGACCTTTAAAACGAAAGGATATATTGCATAGATTGTCCTGAAATTTGAGACATCGATTGACATACCTATAAGTGATAAACTCCCCAAAAATCAGAACATTCCAATAATGTGATCTTGTGAAAAAAACACTTTGAAAAATATCAATTTTGCGACTTATGACTCATTTTCCTGAAACACAACACATTTATAAAAGCTATGATATCGGTGAAACTATTCCTGGCATGTGTCACACATGTTCCGTGACACAATCCTCTATCCTTCCCATCATGCATTTGGTTTTCATAGATCATTTATAAAAGCTATGATATTGATGAAATCATTCTTGCAAGTTTCAATGAAAATTTGTATATCAGATTCAACCAGAATCCATACCCAGACGCTTCATAATTTAGAAATAATATCTTATTTCCCAGATACCATGTGTTATCTAACATCCCACGAGCTATATCTAATATTCCAGATAGCATGTGTTATTCCGACTGTTATGAATCTGGCATGCAGTGTAACAGACATGCACAGTGGCACATGCAACTTCCCTATTGTTTAGTACTGCCTCATTATATTCATACTGGCCATAATGTGTGTACAAATTAGGGTCAGATTTCAGGAACACTTGATGTATGAGCTTGATGTTTAAATGGGTAGTCATACAGGTGGATCAGTAAGTCATTTTATATGCACTGGAGATGGATATCTGGGTCAGATTTTCAGAAAATGTACAATTGGTAGATCTAAACATTCAGTAAATTCTGCTAAATGTGGCTGAAAAATGATAAATACTGGGTATAACTGAGGTTATTTGGTACCAGATTGGTTTAAAGTATACGTTTTGTTACGTTAAACTGTGTTTTGAAGCTTATTTCTGTCTTAAATGTGGGTTATTTGAGAAGATTGGTGAAGGTGAATTGTACATTTTCTGAAAATCTGACCCATCTATAGGTTGTAGCCACAAAAGATAAACAATTCATATTGCTATAATTATTTCAGAGTAGAGGGCGGTAGTCTAAATGATCGGACGGCCTGGTGTCATTTGTTGGATGATTCTTATTGTTTGTTTTTCTGACATGTTTCCAACTATAGAAAGTTCTTCATCGAAGCGTATAAATTATATGAATCACGGTGCCTGAGTCAAAATTAAAGTAATTTGAATAACTCATTAGTGACATCCCAATAGTGATATAAAGTAGGCAGTGATGAATTTTTATTTTAGTTTAGTAACTCATGAGTTTTGAGTTTTGAGTTTAAGCGATTTGGAAAATTTTGAGAGGTTAAATGTGTTAAGTTTTGCTTTGTCGATGGAGATCTATAGTCGTAGTCACCAAAGATAACCAATTGATATTTCTGTAATAAAGTTTAAAAATGTGGCGAGTAATAATGCTTAATACAATAATATAAATAGAATGGCACCAGTTACTAATAATTAAACATTTTATTAGAGGACAAGCGAATTACCCCCTGACATAACAATAGCAGAAATTATTTTAAAGTTTTTCAAGAGCATATACACTAAATGTGTAGAAGGCCCCATTGTGGGTCAAATCTTCGGAAAATGTACAATAGGGGAGTTGCATAGCCGCCATTTTGAATCTTGATTCGCATGGAATTATGGGACTAATGGTACTGTGTAAAATCTATAGAAAACATCTTATGTTCAGCATGGAATGTTAAACAGTAATTTCATGCAAATGTCCATGTGTTTTACGTGTTTCCATAACACAAGTTCCCACCTTTGCCATCATGCATTTGGTTTTCATTCCTGATATGTACAAGCTATGATATTGGTGAAAACATTCTTGCAATTTTCGATAAAAATGTTGCCAAATATTTGTATGGCAGATTTTAACAGAATATATCCCAGCATGCACTGCTGTAGACATGCGCAGTGAGACATGCAAATCCCCTATTGGCAGTTCTACATATTTAGTAAATTCTGCGATCATCTATGATTTAGTTCCTCAAACTCCCGTCTGGAGCAGTGTCTACACATGGAGTCGAACTCTGAATGAAAACGAAAGGTGAATCTTGAATAACAGAAAATGTACAATTGGCAGCAGTACACATTTAGTAAATTCTGCTAAATTAGCCTGCAATTTGGTCAATATTAGGTAAATTCGAGTATATTTGGCATTGCATAAATCTAGCAATCTGTTTGGTTAGGTTGAACTGAGTTTTGAACTTTATTTTTGTCTGAAATTTGGGTTATTTGAGAAGACTGCCGAAGTTGAATTGTACATTTTCTGAAAATCTGACCCACATATGCTTTGCTATGTAAATACAGGCGGGATTACCATAGAGAGAGCATTAGGTAATGGGTCCGATTTTCAGAAAATGTACAATTCACCTTCACCAATCTTCTCAAATAACCCCCAAATTCAGACGAAAATAAAGTCCACAATGCAGTTCAACCTAACCAAACAGATTGCTGGAATCAATGCAATGCAATGCCGAATATACTCGAATTTACCAAGTATTGACAAAATTACAGCCTTATTTAGCCTAATTTGCTGAATGGGTACAGCAGCCAATTGTACATTTTCTGAAAATCTGACCCAAATACAGATGTGATTACCATAGAGAGAGCGTTATGTAAATACAGGTGGGATTACCATAGTGGAGCATTAGTCCCATTACTGCTACCGGTGGCAGGGCAATGACTTCACATTAAGACATCATAGAAACACAACGTCTTGACTTTTATCACTACCAGCTCCGGACATTGACATGTATTTCGCTACTCATTACTCCAGGACAGGATATAAGTGTTTAATGCGGAAGGTAAAAGATTCATATGTAATGTGTTCCAGGAAAATGAGTCGCAAGTCGCAAAATTTATATTTTCCAAAGTGTTTGTTTTACAAGATCTCTTAATCGAAATGTTCTGATATTTAGAGCGTGTAGCACTTATAGTCATATTAATCTATGTAATAAATTCTGGGACATTGTAATCAATATATCCATGCGTTTTGAAGGCGTTTGTATGGAGTATATTTAGTAACTTTACTGGTAATTTTTTTTTCAAAAATAAGAATATCAAACTTAAAATATAGAAATACTTATTAGGTGTCCGAATGTTTACTATCATTGGAATCAGCTTGATCTCCTCTTTTCAGATATGGTGATATCTCAAATCCATATTTTGTGACTTATGACTCCCTTTCCTAAAACGGATCATATATTCGAACTCAGTTCAATTCAATTCAATTCAAGACATTTTTCATTTGCATATATAAATGGTGGCTACCAAAATGCAGGCTCAGCTTTGAAACCTAGATTCCAAGTCTTCCAGTGGGTTCCTGGGTGGTTGGTAATTGCCGAAACAGATTTCCTTGATCGTGATTACTCCCGACCATTATAACTGTTGATACTATGCTGTCCTAAATATCAATATATCACTCCTACTGCTGTGATGATGGTTTACCACTTAATGAGTCACACTTGCTGAAAGTGATTATCCCTCAAGTTATTATTCCATTTAGTACATGAAACTTACTCATTATAATTGATATTAGGCTCACACTCCGGATATTGATTTAGCCATTTGTTAGTTGTTCAATATTCAATTTCAGGGCTATTTAATCTGATATTCAAGGGCTATTTTCTGCTGGTTTAGGTTTAGCTGTTTGTTTATGGGTAGGCTTAGTTGAATAATATAATAACTAGCTAACAGTGAGTTGCACTAACTAGAGTATGAGGTAAAAATTAGGGTATGACTTTTTTTTTAAATAAATTTTATTGACAAAACATTTACATTTTAGATAGTTCTCATTCTGCCAATGGAAAAATCTTGTTAAGTGTAATATCCATAATTGCACGTTTTAAACAATTTAAGTTTAAAGATCATTATATAGTATAAATGTACATGTGTTATCTATGTTATACAACATTACGTTACATTAAGCATCTGTCGGATTACAGTAAAATGTGTGAGACAGCAGCATTTGAGAACAACGTTTTTTTGTATTTTTTGCCCAGTTAAAAATAATAAATAACAACAGTGTAATCAAACAATGGTTCGTAGCTGGTACGGTTGGTCAAGACCAAGAGGTATTAATATAGACTGTAACTCGAGCAGTGTCTAGGAGGCTGTATACGATGCCCACAAGTTGTTAAAAGGTAAACGCGTGGTTTCTCTGTGAAGTTATACAATGGTCGGATTTCACTCTGCTCCAGGGTGAACAACCCCCGATCATGATATAATATACATACACAACAAAATACATAATTGTGATGTGTTTCAGGAAAATGAGTCATAAGTCGCAGAATTCATATTTTTAAAAGTCATTTATTCACAAGATCTCCTTTTTGGAATGTTTTCATTTTTAGAGTGTCTAGTCAGATAGGTCTTATGAATACATGAACCAAATTTCGGGATAGTGTATTAAATATATCCATGCATTTCTAAGATCATCCTATGAAGTACATTTACCTACTTTAATAGTAATTGTTCACCCAAAAATATTGAATTTTTTTTTCAGAAATAAAGATATCAAACTTAAAATATAGAGATACTTATTTAACGTCTTTAATGTTTACCACCATTGGAATCGGCTTGATCTCCTCTTTTCAAATATGATGGTATCTCAAAATCTATTTTTTGCGACTTATGACTCATTTTCCTGAAACACATCACATATATTAAAAATGTAATAGCTAAAAGATTAGAAATAAAATGAAATACAATGTAAGATCCGCTATAGATCATGAGATTATGATTAAGCTAATTTCTCTTGTTTAAGTGTAATAAGTTTAGGTCTAAAATGTTCTTCATCCACACTGTGTTTTTTCCCAAAAATGATTCGAAGTGCCAAGTTTTGTAAGGACTGGAGCTTGCCAAGTAGCGATTTGGGTCTGGAATCATTAAATAATTGAAGTGCTAGAACACCAAAACCAGACACAGGTAGTTTTTCATGAGATTTTATTTAAGTTTTACTGATGCTGATGTTTACACAAGTACAGATGTTTGATTCCTACGTTTCGATCCTAGGTTGGATCTTCATCTGGGAATGATTTTATTAGATGAGTAAAAAATGTGTTTAGTTTCCGTGACAACTGTCAACCAATTGGATGCAGCTTCCTGATGAATCAATATATACATAGCAATAGTTAATATACATGGTACAGAGACGAGGTAAGAACTAGTTATTTCATCTCGATAAGGACATTTAGGTACTCATTGAAGGTTTTTAGTTTTTAGTATGAAAATAATATAATAAATCATTAAATAATAAATGATTAAAATAATCACGAAAATCAAAATGTGGGATCATGGTCCATTTTTGCTCTTTTTGCTCTCACTGTTAACAAATGCATGACTCTATACAATAGCGTTAATGTTGTACTAACCTTATTTCTGATGATATTTGTGATCCGTTTTAGGAAAATGAGTCATAAGTCGCAAAAAAGGGATTTTAAGATATCATCATATGATTCCAATGATAGTGTAAACTGGGACAGTTGATATGTATTTCTATATTTCAAGTTTGATATTTTATTTTTGAAAAATAAAGTTTGCAATGTTTCTGGGTTACCAGTAAAGTAACTAAACATCATCAATATGAAGGCCTTCAAAACGCAAGGATATATTTAATACCATGTCTTGAAATTTGGTGCATATGTTCATATGGCTGAGTGTGCTAGACTCCCGAGAAATCAGAACATTTCTATAAAGGAATCTATCACAAAACTCACTTTGAAAAACACCAATTTTGCGACTTGTGACTCATTTTCTTAAACATCACATTTATGTTTCTTGAAGGAGGGGTTTGTGTCCATGGTTAAGCCCAGATATTTATATTCGTCTACTGAATTCAGGATATTATTCCCCAGTTCTACAGGTTTTTCTTCTTTATTTTTGTATTTGACATAGAATAGTGCATAACATTGCTTTTGGAAGTATTTATGGATATTTTATTTAGCCTACACCATAGGTCAATCCTTTCCAGGTCCAGGAGCGTGTGGGGTGCTAGAGATGATTCTTTGGCTATTCACTTCTCGATTATTTTGTTTTAAATTTATAGTATATAACGCTACCTTCCCCCCTCCACGCCCTGCTGTTAAAAGCTGGGTACTGCTGCTCCTATAGTGCAGCAGTACCCAGCGCTTGTAGTGGAGGTAGCGCACCCGAAGTTTACACGAGTACAGCCGAGTGCGAGGAAGAAGGCTTAAGCACTGGAGATCGCTAGACATGCGTTGGGAAATCAGGGTATGTGCATTACGAGTACAATATAGACACTATGAACCCCGACGTTTGGCTTCTTAAAAATGTTGAGGATGTCAAATCTGGCATTGGTTTCTCACCTGGATGGCGAAAACATAGGAAATCAGGACATCGAGCCAACTTTTATAGACTAATTTCGTCGCTCCAGGTGGCTGGTGGCGCGCTCTTGTGCCTATGGGAGAATCAGGATTCCAAGGGAACCCACTGCGCCATTTCGTCCAGTTGTATGTTTTGATTGACACTCTCACATTCCCTAGGTCACCTTTATGTGGTGTCAGCATTCTGAAGCAAACTACTGGCTTAAAAACATCAAACATCAAAAACATTACATTTGTATTAAAGCAATATTAACATAAATATTTTGTTTCCGACTGTATCATATAATTATATGGCCTAGAAAATGTCAAATGTAATGTTCTGGGCCCTTGCATTTGGACTCACATTGGCTGCTGTAATTCAATGGTGAATGAATCAGAAATGTTCCAAAACGTGGCAATACCCCCGTGTACGCATTAAAGAGTCCTCCCTTCTATAGTTTTAATGTCTAAAGCAATTATTTGTTAATAATCCAATTTTCCAACCAATCAATTGACTATTAATCTTTTTGTAAGAGTTCAACAAACTAACCTTACCAAACTATGTTGTTAATGAAATTGTACACCTAATTATTTATCAGGTTATTTTCTACATGTTGAAAGGTATTTTTCTATGTTTATTGATTGTAGACATTGGTATCATGTGTACATGCTAGTATCATGCAGTCTAGTTTAGCTGGGTTTTTTTTGCAGAATTTAATATTTATTATTAGATATATGATGGGTATTGGACTGAATGGTATCTAAGATGTCTGATATCACATATCATAATCCTGAATCCTGTATTATTATCACCTTAAAATATATTAGACTAATTTCTCCCTCATGTCTATTCTGTCATGTCTTCTCTCTGTGTTTTCTTTCTCTCAGTCTTCTCAGTCTTCGCTCTCAAGTTATTTTGTTGTGGGTTTTTTTGTCATGTCTTTTCTCTGTCAAGTCTTCTCTCTGTCATGTCTTCTCTCTCTATCTTCTCACTCATGTGTTCTCTCAAGTCTCTCAATATTTAGCACTTATAGGACGAGTTGCCGCACGGCGCGTAAATAAAGGACGAGACCGCAGGTCGAGTCCTTTATTTACGCGTCGTGCGTCGTGCGGCAACGAGTCCTATAAGTTGATTATTATACATGCCTTATAGTAAATTGATTGCGTCGGCAACCTTGCGTCGGCAATCTTGCGCCACCAAACTTGCGTCGCCATGACAACGAGCTGGTAATGTACTAGTCCAATACCACGTTACAAGTAATGTGCGGCTGTCGGGGCCTCAGTATTGAATGCGTGTATAATAATAACTATTATTATTAGATTACTCAATGAAACTGATCTCATCCAAATGATAAAATCAAAAACTTAATTTCTACTTGCAGATCATAATACTTTGGAACATGATACGTAGACTTTTGCTCCTCTACACCCTCTGCATGGGGTGCATCCTGATTGGCATCTGTTGTGTAGTTCAAGAAATCACAGTGGACGGTAATATATATATTAATGTACCCTTAGCAGCACATGTTCACATAGCTTCCAGAGAAGCCAACCACAGCAGCTATGTTGGGTCAGCTATGACCAGAAAACCCAACCACGGTAGCTACCTTGGCTCAGATTTACAGCTAAAACACAAATTTTTCATCAAGCCAACAGAAATTGTGTTCTCTGACAATGAACATGAAGAGTATGTGGCAAGTACACAACAGTTTGTTCATGCAATGATGGACCTCGGGGAGCAGCAAGTTATCTTATTCAGCAGAGGAATCACTAAAAGGCCTAGTGCTGTACAGAGCTGTGCAGTAAACAATATAACTGGATATGCTGTTATTGATGTATATGGGGACATGCACACATGTTTGTTCAACACCACACTGGTGGAAAGTGATGAACTCTCCCTTGAACTGGCACAAGGTGGAGTAGTTTCAACCCGCGTGACATGGAGTCGACGATTTGAGTACAGGAACGCCATCAGTCCACGGCACACCCTTTGTATATCTACTGTAGTGAGGAATGTGGAGGATGAACTAGCTGACTGGATAGATTACTACACTTACCATGGAGTGAAGTTGTTTGTTATATATGGCAACAATAATACTGATCAGACCAGGGACATTGCAGCAAGATATGATTCAGTGCTGTGGATTGACTGGCCGTGGCGTAAACCCCAGGAGGCAACCATGAAACATGGCTTAATCCTGACTGAGAATAAGTGCATGTGGACACTGTTCAATGATGTTGATGAGTACCTGTTCCCTCTGGCTAACAATGCATCACACACCCTGCCCCAACTCATCCTGCAAGCACCATCATTTGCAAGACGAGCATCAGATCGTACACTGCCCTTGCATCAAATCTCACAAGTATGTTTCCTATTGAAGAACATGGGTTCATCAAACCTGATTGAACACCCAGGGAAACCTGTATGGGAAGCTTACACAACAGTTCACAGATGGATGAATGTGAAGTGTGCGGTGCGGGCTGGGCACACCACAGGGTTGAAGCAGTGGATTCATAGTTTCACTGTCAGGGCGCGGACTTTTTGGCTTGACCCTGCTGCTGCACACATTGTGCATTATAAGTACAAGTGCTGGAAGTGTTACTTTAAGAAGTTTGTCATGGGGCGGGTCTCAGCTACTGTAAGTGACTGGAGGATGGTGGATATTAATAAGCCAAGCTCTCTCTTCACAAACGATACAGGACGGATTGACACAGCTTTTAGGGACTATATGAGGACAATTATTGTGCATTAATACTTTAGTACTAAATGGGTTTTTTTAATACTGTAGTTGTCTCATTCATTATATTCTATAGTAGATATGCTCAAGGAGATCAGATGTTACCAGGATTGATGTGCTGGAATATACCGGAATAGTTTCTCCTATAAGGCAAAAGTGGCCTGGAATTCACTGGGGGGTGGGGAAAGCAATTGACAAGTGCATAAATATCTTTTTAAAAGAACCTGAATTTGTTTCCAACTGAACCAATTTGCGGCAGGCACAAACATGATATTGGAACTCATCTGAGCCCTAAGGTCACCCTGCGCACATTTTGACCCACATTTTTCCCCCTCTTTCCGACACCACTCCTGGAAACTACATTTTAAAATTCCTACCTGTGATACACAGGGGACTTCTAGTCGCAGAATTAATACTGATTGTCCATTTCCTAACCAGCTGACCAATATCGCATTTCTATAGGCACATAATTATTATATGTAGTGAACCTGTCACCACAACAATTGCAGTGAATCAGGCCTCACCCAAACTCAGGTTTGATCTCAACATGGCAAAGTAAAACCAGACACAGTTCTGTTAGTATCACCGGTTTATTCACCTCTTGGACGATCCTGTGACACCAGCGGTGTGCAGTAGTCAGGTCTCAATGTCTGGTACATTGGGAGACTCACCATTGTAGGCAAGCAGTACAAAAGGGAAGTACAAGAGTAACATGGCAATATGATATAATGTATAAAACTGGTTACAATAGCAATTTAGTACATACAGGGATGAGGTAGAACATACAATCTGTAGTTATTGTAATAGATATAATTAGTCCAGTAAAAATAAGGTTTGACCTAGGAAAAATTGCAATAAAAGGTTTCTCAACGGTTTTGGGTAGTATGAGTGCCCCTTATTAACATACTCAAAGTCTAGAAAAATCTAGGTAGGGGAACATGCCCAAAATCACAAAAAACAAAATGGCTACCGCTAAAACTTTGAAATGCCATAACTCAGTGTAAAATCAACATATATTCAAGTGTAAATACATTTTCTTAATGTTCACAGGCATGGGGAATGCAATGAAATAAGAATATAATCAATATAATCAATATTTAACAAGTTAGTGTTCTGATATATGAAAGAAATGACAAGAAAGCAGTCCTGCAAAAGCATCCTGTGAAGTGAAAAATCTAAGTCTCATTTAGTCAGATTGTACTTGACCAAGGCTATTAGCCAACATCTTTCCACTAAACAAACTATCATAAGTACCATTGTGATACCTGAGATAGGGAACCTACCACAAGAAAAATCAATTGGTCATGTATATATAATGTATATGTATGCAAAGCAGAACACACTTTTGCGATCAATCACAAAGCAGATTAACTTCTCCCGATAGACTACATATCGCAAACAAATATTAAACATGTCAAATAACTTTGCGATTAACTCTGCGATTTTTTTCCGTCGCAAAACCTATCGGGAATTGGCACAAACTGCTGCAACAGGATTATTTTTGTGACACAAAATGTTCCATTTCATCGCAAACCTTATTGCAAAGCTTATCACAAAGCCAATCGCCATCAGTGTGGGCCCCCTATAAACTTCCATCCCCAATCCTCTCAATGGAAATGAACTCCCTTCCAAGTTTTGATTTGGTAGCATACACTTTGGCTGTGGTAGTTATTAGCAGCAGATGGATGGAGATGCATGATGAGGTCAGAGAGCTAGTTTTGGTACTATTGATAATTTACAAAATTAAAATATTGTATTCTCCACCTTTCTCTATTATATCCATTTGGAGTGGATTGTTATCAAAGAGCACCTCAGCTTGTCTTTGGAACATAGTCATACTGGCAAACCTCTGCATGCAGAAGGGGATGCAGATTACCTATATTGCAAATAGCAGTTGAATCTCCTAGACTAAAAGAATTTAATGTTATATCACATTCTACTATTGCATGGACAGGAGCAGTACTCTGCTACCTGTATAGCAGGAATAAGATGATACATAGACTTGGATAAAACATGGACAGGTAGGCGACCTGGTGTAGAAGAGAGTTACTAATGACAACTCTATGTCCACTCTAAATCTACTACAATATATATTATATATGTGAATCATTCTCATGAAATAAACCCAATCTCTATCTTTAGCACATTGTTACTTTCTGTTGGTTGGAAAAGCTTGAATTATTCAGCTGCATTTGTCACTGAATAGGGCACTTCACAAATTCATTCAGTTCCGCAGTTCAAAATTGTGATATGTTTCAGGAAAATGAGTCATAAGTCGCAAAAACTGGATTTTGAGATATCACTATCATTGAAAAGATGAGATCAAGCCGATTCCAATGATTGTAAACAGTCTAATAATCTTATAAGTATTTCCAGATTTTAAGTTTGATATTTTCATTTTTGATAAGTAAAGGTGGCAATATTTCTGGGGGGCAATAACCAGTAAAGTATTCAAATATTCTCCATCTAAGGACCTTTAAAACGAAAGCATATATTAGATACATTGTCCTGAAATTTGATACATCGACTGACGTAACTACAGGTGATAAACTCTCCAAAAATCAGAACATTCCAATAAGTGATCTCATAAAATAAACACTTTGAAAAATATCATTTTTGCGACTTATGACTCATTTTCCTGAAACACATCACATATATTATATATGTGAATCATTCTCATGAAATAAACCCAATCTCTATCTTTAGCACATTGTTACTTTCTGTTGGTTGGAAAAGCTTGAATTATTCAGCTGCATTTGTCACTGAATAGGGCACTTCACAAATTCATTCAGTTCCGCAGTTCAAAATTGTGATATGTTTCAGGAAAATGAGTCATAAGTCGCAAAAACTGGATTTTGAGATATCACTATCATTGAAAAGATGAGATCAAGCCGATTCAAATGATAGTAAACAGTCTAATAATCTTATAAGTATTTCCAGATTTTAAGTTTGATATTTTCATTTTTGATAAGTAAAGGTGGCAATATTTCTGGGGGGCAATAACCAGTAAAGTATTTAAATATACTCCATCTAAGGACCTTTAAAACGAAAGCATATATTAAATACATTGTCCTGAAATTTGATACATCGACTGACGTAACTACAGGTGATAAACTCTCCAAAAATCAGAACATTCCAATAAAGTGATCTCATAAAATAAACACTTTGAAAAATATCATTTTTGCGACTTATGACTCATTTTCCTAAAACACGTCACAATTCAGTTTAACATAACCAGACAGATGTATTGAATGAATACAATACAGAATACACTGAGACAGATATACTCAGTATTTATCATTTTTCACTCTAACGTCAAAGTGACCAGTCTAACTGTCAACGGTCATTTCTGAAGAACTGGGCGGAACTAGATTCCCCGAACTCGTGGCGCCCTCTGCCTCCTCACAATGACGTCACATCCGCTTTGGCCAATGCTCTCATAATGTTCCCTTTTTGGCAGTGAAAAGTAGAAAAATACAAAGTTACCCATGGGTGACATAGGAATTAAAAACAATTTGTCAAAAAGTTAAATGAAATCATGGATATGCGGACATTTTAACAATACCCATAGTGTTGTACAATAAACCCTATGTAAACCCTTTACAATAAACAATTCGTGGGTTGCCTAAAACAAATAGTGTCAAATTTTGGTCCACACTGTCCCACATTCAAAACTGAATTCATCCTATGAACAATCATTGTTAATATAGTATAATTGTGGTGCGCGGCTATGGATTAGCTTTGCTGAACCAGAGCGGCTGTCGCTTGGAGACCCTTGGTTTTGTAAGATGTGTATTGGTGCTGGCCGCGCGGGTCGTGGTTATGGTTTTAGTCACCAACAGAGGTCGTGCTGTGTAATGTATCTGTAATTTTAAACTTTTTATTGCTGTATGTTGTACTTATCTTATGTATGTCTCACACTTACATATTATACACCCTTTTGTATTTACATGTCATTGTCATGTACTGCTTCCTTTATGTATGTCGGTTGTTGTCGTCACAAGCTGTGATATTTGGCAACCCGGGTGTGGATAGAAGAATATAAACGTTGAGTGCTGGCGAGGTCCATTAGATCCTGTCGTTGTCGTTGTTCTTGATTAGATAGATTAAGTTCCCATAGTCGCTTAAGGCTGTCGATCGGACATTACAATTTGGTGCCGTGACCATTTTTTGGATTTTTGCTCGCTAGGGTGAGACCTGTGTCAGCTGTCGGTAGCCTCTAACGGGGAGTGCCGATGGGTGACAAGGGGAGAGATGTCCGGCTCTCCACTGGAGCGCCGGATGACCTGATGGCTGTGGATGAATTTCTGCAGCAAACGAATCAGACTATTCAGGACTTAGAAAATCAGTTGGCCCAGTCTAAACTGAATTTGAATCGCTCGCTGGAACCTCATGTTAATGCTAACGTGCGGGTGAAAGCGAGCATAGAAGCTAATTCGAGTAGCGGCGATGAACATGTACAAGCGCCCGACTTGAAAGTGACCATGAGGAGGAAGTTGTCAAAGCTTCCTCGTAGTGCTTTGAAGAAGGCACCAGAGATTGTAGATATTGGCTCGGACGAGGATGAGTTTTTGCATGGTAAACTGCCTCCCATGACTCCAGTGATTCATGCGGATATTGGTCAGTTACAATCCGAATGGACTCAGGACCGTACTAGGAATAGGCGCATGACCTATGATAGAATGGATAAACTCATCTCTACGCAAATGAGTACTTTGAATTTGATGAATGATTCAGTATTGGAGTCTGCAAGGAAGGGGAAGGAGGCCCTGGAGAAAGCGGCTTATACTGAATCGGAGTTGACTTTAGCTAAGAAAGAAGAAGCTCGTTTAAGATCTGTAGTGAAAGATCAAAGTGAGAAATTGACTTCACTGGAGGCTAAGCGCGCTTGGGAACGTAAGAATAATGAGCGTATGAGAATGAATTTGGAAGAATTGAATAGCCGCTTTGACTTTCAAGTCCCACAGAACAGACCTAGGGGTATTGCTTTTGCTGACGAAGTGGAGAAGGTTAGCACTCCTATTCATGAAAATCCGGGTGGTATAACTAATGAATCATACACCCGAATCATGAATGATTTACCTGACTTTGATCAAAAGAGAGGAAGTCCAGATAATGTAGTACCATTTCCACCACATTATACGTCAGTCATGCCGGACGCACCAACTGGCGGGCGGGCGTTTAAAGGTGACAGGAGGAGTGCTTTAGAAGCTGCGCGTGGTTTGCGCACTTCTAGTCCTAGTCCAGTCTGTTATGGGATTATGGGCGCGGTTAGGCGATCATTGCCGGCCAATATGAGTGGAGTTAGGCGGTCAATAGATCCAGCCGCGGGTTACTTGCCTGAAGGCAAGGGACCTGCATTTGGCATGCCTAAGTTTAAACCATCTAAGCCAATTCGCAACCCTAGAACTGTGAACTTCCCTGAATGGGATGGTCGAGAGGATTGGCGTGACTATCAAAGACGCACAGTAATGATAGCACGTTCAAATAATTGGGATGACGAGACTTATAAAATACAACTGCTAACCGGAGTAGGTAAACAGCTGCCACAAGCTATGATGCTGGAGCCAGATGATTTTTCAGTCGATCAGCTGCTACAGATGCTCGAATATGACTATCAGGCTGAAAAGTCTGATAAGACGCGAAAGCGGGAATTTTTCGAATGCAGGCAAGATCCTGGGCAGAGTCCGGCTGCTTTCAGCCAGAACTTAAGTTTGAAGGCAGTACATGCTTTCGGTGAATGGGATGGCACGTTGCATGATATGGCGGTAAAAACATTTCTTGATGGGCTGGTGGATAAAGGCATGTCGCAATATGTTGCAATGCAGGAGCCGACCGATATAGTTTCGGCTGCGGCAGCCGCTACTAGATATAGGGATGTATTTGGAACCAGTGGAGTTTCACACACGTCTTCGCATTTACACTCGATTAAAAGCGGGGCGGGTGTGTCAACGGTAACTACTGTGACCAAATCAGAACGGGAGTGGGATGATAACGAAATGGCAGAGTTTCAAGCTTTTCGGGCGTGGCAGAAAAGGCCAAAACCGCAACTAGAGGCTTTACCACCACCACCACCGCCCGAGTCGGGTGAGGGGGGTAGAAAGGTTTCTTCTGAAGGAAATTATAGGAGAAGACCTGGTATGCCTCGAAAATGCTACTATTGTCAGCAAGAAGGACACATGTGGGCAGATTGTGCTAAACAAAAAACACATGTTAAGTCTTTTGATGACTTTACAGCTCAGGCTGCGGCAATTAAAGAACAGTTGGCTCTGCTGTTAAACAAGGTCGGATCTTCTTAGGCGGTGAACAGGAGATCGCGACAAACAGCATACACACCGCATTGTCGATAAATCGGACTTGTAAACCAATTGGATCCGATGTTCTTGTGCCCCTGGATCAGCCTGGGGACGCCCGTGGAGAAGGTGATCTTGGAGGTGAAGTGCACGAGAGCAGCGGCAGTGGCGCAATTGGGCGCGCCACATGCTCAGTGATGGTGGTGAATGAAGGAAATCCTGAGTATGTATGCTCACCCGGGCAGATTCTAAAAGTATCATGGGGAGAAGATGCTAGGGTGGTGAGTAAGGTTATGGTGTGTGACTTGTGCGATTTTGAGATTTGTGTCTCAGACCGCAATCGCCCGCTTGTGGCTGAGCGCATGTATGCGGATGTGACTTTAGTGAATGTAACTGGACAATTCTTGATTGACTGGGGAGCCCAATGCACGCTAATAAAGAAGCGCGTGTATGATGAACTCTCGGTCAGGCCTTCTCTCATGCCATGTGGGGTGACGTGCTATGCAGGAACTGGACATGATCTAAAGACACATGGGTGTGTGCGTCTGGCGCTGGGGTTGGGAGGCGCGTGGTATGCTCTCAATTGCCTGGTGGTAAGTGGTTTGGTTGGTGCGGAGGCTGGAATCATAGGGATGGATTTTATCTATCTCCATAAATGTAACTCTGATTGGTCTGGTTTATTCACCCTCGAGGCAGGTGAACAGTCGATCATGTGTCGGGCATTGCAAAGTGGACCGGTGACGCGGAGCGGCTGTGAGAGTGTTTTTATAGATGCTTTTTCTGCCATTTGCAGCGGCTTTGGTCCAATGTCCCCCAATGAAGACATGCTTTTTGAACCAGATGGAGCAGGGTTGGGATGCTATGTTGCAGGGAGTTTATTGGTTGCTGGCGACCGATATAATTGCACGCTGTCTGTATACAATCCTACCAGCTCTCCTGTACTGATGGAACTTCAGACTGCTGGAGGGGGGGATCTCATGAATGGTGACTCCCCTATTGTTGATGTGGAATTACTGGAGCCTGAGGTTCCAATGCCTCCGGCTGCAGAATGTCCACTGGAAAAGTTGGTGAAAGGGTCTGATTTGTCTAAGACGGAAGATATAGTCAGACTTAGACACCTGTTGACACAATATAAGCATTGCTTCAGGTTGCCAGGTGAAACGCTGGGACACACTAATAAAGTGCGTCATGTGGTCGATACAGGGGATGCTGTACCGATTAAAAGTGTGTATAGGCGCCTGCCTCGAGCACGTCGTGAGGCTGCTGAAAAGCAAATTCAGGATATGCTTGATAAAGGTGTTATAGAACCTAGTAATAGCCCGTGGGGATCTGCAGTGGTGATTGTTAAAAAGAGTGACGGTACTGACCGTTTTTGTGTCGACTATCGTCCAGTGAATGCGGTGACTAAGAAAGATTCTTTCCCGCTACCAAGGATAGATGAAAGTATTGAAGCATTGGGTGGTAACCTATGGTTCATTACATTGGATTTGGAGAGCGGCTATTGGCAAATTGCCATGGATGAAGCAAGTAAAGAAAAAACTGCTTTCGTCTCGACTATGGGGCTGTTCCAATTCAAGGTGATGAGCTTTGGTCTATGTAATGCGCCGGCCACATTTGAACGAATGATGGAACAAATGTTGGCTGGTTTAAGATGGAAATGCTGTTTAGTATATTTGGATGATGTAATCATCTTTGGCTCCAGCTTTGATGAAGCATTGTCTAATGCAGAAAAAGTCTTGCAACGACTAGCTGATTATGGCTTGAAATTGAAACCAAAGAAATGCGAATTTTTCAAACTTAATGTCAAGTATCTGGGTAGAATAGTCTCTCAGGAGGGGGTTCGCGCTGATCCGGGTAAGTTGGAAAAGGTTCATTCGTGGCCAGTGCCGACTACTATTAAGCAAGTCCGACAGTTTCTGGGGTTTGCCTCTTATTATAGAGAATTCATGCCTAACTTTTCTGAAGTTGCGGCCCCTATTCAAGCATTGGTGTCCGGAGCAGAATTGAAAAATAATCGGCGGGTGACGTTCGATGAGAACTGTCATAAGGCTTTTTCGGATTTGAAAGACTTGTTAACATCACCGCCTGTGCTAGGTTACCCACAGCCGACTGGAACTATCATCTTGGATACGGACGCTAGTGGGTATGGAATGTCTGGCGTCCTATCTCAGATTCAGAATGCTAGGGAAGTGGTTTTGAGTTACGCCAGTAATTCATTGTCCAAAGCACAGCAGAATTATTGTGCCACGAAAAGAGAATTGTTAGCTGTTTTAACTTATTTATCTAAGTTTCAACACTATATCATTGGCCAGCAAGATTTTAAACTGAGAACTGACCATGCTTCACTTCGGTGGCTGATGAATTTCCGTGATCCGTCGGGTATGCTTGCAAGATGGTTAACCACCTTGCAGCATTATGGGTTGCGTGAGGATCAAATTGTTCATCGGCCAGGCCGCAAACACATAAATGCGGATGCGCTTTCAAGACTGCCAGTAAAAAGATGTCCTCGTGACGATTGCTTAGACTGTGGCGCGCATGATGCAGTGGTAGCCACAATGACTGTCAATTATCATATCTTCTCGTCATTGGCGGGTGATAGATTGAAGGTAGCGCAGGAGGAAGATGATGTTTTGGCAAGGATTAAGTCTATAGTACAGGGTTTGACTCCGAAGCCAGACAATAAAGCTTTGTTGGCTGAGGGGGGAGAGTTCTGTTACTATATGAATAGAATAGAATTTCTAAAGGTGGATAAAGAGTTGCTTTGCTTAGATTGGGAAAGCGACAACGGAGTTGTATATACACGCGTATTGGTACCTTTGTCTCTGAGAAGAGAGTTATTCCGTACTTTGCATGGGAGTAAGCTTGCAGCTCACTTTGGCGAGTTTAAAACTTATCAGGCGGCGAGACAAAAGTTTGTTTGGCCCCGGATGAAGAGAGATATCGCCGACTGGGTGCGCGGCTGTGAAGTTTGCGCTTCTTGTAAGAGCAGGGGTGGTAAAGGTATAACCCCGTTGAAGAAAGAAATCCATGGTGTGCGCTGGAGCCGCATTGCTTTGGATATTATTGGTCCATTTAGGAGAACCCCTAGAGGAAATAGCTGTGTGATGGTTGTCACAGACTATTTTTCTAAGTGGACTGAAGCTTATCCGCTTCCTGATCACACAGCCGCTACCTGTGCGATGGCTTTGTTTACTGAATGGATATTGAGATATGGTCCACCAGTCTCTCTCCAGACAGATGGGGCGCCTGAATTTCGTTCAGCACTGTTGAAGGAATTGTTGCTTCTGTTAGATATCGAGCAATTGATGTCTCTACCCTATAGACCTCAGGCAAATGGACAGGTAGAGCGTTGGAATCGAGTCCTTGTAGAGCAGCTCTCCTGCATGACACAGTTTGAAGATCTGAATTGGGATTTGTTGGTGCCTTGTATTGCGCACGCATATAGGGGCGCTGTGCATAAAAGCACTATGTGTACTCCTAATCTGGTAGTATTTGGCACCGAACTAACCGTTCCAGCTGACATTATTTATGGTACTCTGACAGGAGATGTTGATTTTCCCTGCCGCAGTGTGTTTGTGGAGGAGATCAGGTCCTTGTTGTTAAGAGGGCATAAGTTTGTCAGAGAACGCTTGGGGCATTCGGCTGTATACCAGAAGAGGTATTTCGATAGACGGGCCCGTCCAAAAGTATTTAGAACTGGAGATGTAGTTTGGAGATATGCGACGCCTATGGCTCAAAAGAAATATGGTCCCAAATGGGATGGTCCTTTTGAAGTTGTAAGGCGCGTGCAAGGCTCTACCTATGAACTCAGAACCGAAGAAGGGATTCTCAGATGGAATGGAGATTTACTCAAATTGGCTTTTGATGCAGACGGTACTCCCGTCCAGGCGGTAAACTTGCATAGAGCTCCTGAATATCAAAAGCAGCAGGTAGCAGGGAAAGACTACTTGAGGATTAATCCTCAGGGACGTGTCATACCCGGTCGGCACGCTCCGACAGTGCTTCCTGCAGATAAGATTGTGAGACACGTGAAGAAGCGCGGCCGCCCACCTAAGAAACCATCTGCTGTGGCAGACCCACCGTCGGGTGTGGCCGCGGGAGTGGGTGAGGGCGAAGCGGCTGTGGAATCTGAGAGTTCTAGTGATTCAGGTGACGAGGAAGAGGAAGAGGGCTCACCATTAGCTAAGACTATGGGTAATCTGTTAAGATCAGGGTATTTGGAAGACAGGCCTAAGCGTCATAGGCAAGCCCCTGATCGACTTGGCTACGAGTGAGTGAATCAGTTGTATGAGGTGCAGAGGAAAACAAAAAATGACACAACGAGAAGTACTGGTAGAATGATATCTCACATCAAACATGGTGAGGGGATTTATTCCTCTCTGGTGTGATTTTTGTGTGAAATAATAACAACAGTTTCAAGCTTACTATACGTGGTTTTGGCATTGAAATTGATTTGGAAAATTGACTGACTGGTAGGGCATGTAGCCTCTCATTGTCCTTACACCTACTGGGATATGTGACTGGGCCGAAGCAATACACCCCACGGAAAGTAGGGAGAAACTGCTTAGTTGTGTTTTCTGATGATATTTTATGCTATTATTGGTAGTGTATTGGGTTCTGCTCGGGAGCCCAGGTGCCTGGATGGTGTGTGTGTATGCCTGCTAGGTAGCGGGGCAGGCAGGGACAACACTACTCGTGGCACGTGCACTCTAGTGTGTACCACTCGGCGACAGGGTGGCGATGCTATATTTAGACGGAAGAAAGACCTCTGATTGGATGGGGCGTCGCGGGACTAGGTCACGGGAACTGGTGAGAGCGTAGGTCTGCAGAGTACGCTCGGTTAGTGGACACGCCAGACATGTTTTCACTGCCAGTTGTATGTGATCTAGATTGCTTGGTTTATCCCCCCGATAAAGCATTGTTTTCCCAGATTGTTGTTCGGTTGGTTGACTAGGTGTTTCAAGAGAACTTGTAACCTGGCTTGGATACTCTGGTTTGAGTGATCAAGTCAGGATGTCTGATAGGGAGGAGGCGACGGCCATGGAAGTTGACTCGTCAACGGCTGGCGTGGAGAAGGTACCCGAAGATAGACCTTGTACAGGTGGTGAACAGGAGTCCACAGCCGCGGACGCGGCGGCTGTGACTTCTGAGACCCGCGCTGAGACCCGCTCTGAGGAACATTCCCTGAAAGAAGACTGGTATCAGGAGATGACCGCAGAGATTGAGGCTGACTATGAGAGAGTTGAGAAAAAGAGGATGGAGCTGCAGAAGGCGCAAGATCGTCAAGATGCAGCAGAGAGGATGGAGCTGCAGAAGGCGCAAGATTGTCAAGATGCAGCAGAATGGCAGCTTCAAAAGACTAGGCGAAGGAAGTCTAAGCCTGTCAAGTCTGCCAAGATCGTGGAGTCGGACGAGAGTGAGGGGGAAGAGCAGTTGCCTTCCAAAGGCGCTGCTGCTTCCAGGCCTAAGAGGAAGACTTTGAAGAAAGCTGGTCCTGAACCAGTAGTTGCCCCTGAGTCTGAGAAATCAGACAAACAGACTGTAAAGAAGGACGAGAGTTCGGATGTTGGAAAGGCTAAGACTACGTCTGCGTCGGGTAATGCCAAGTCAGGAAAACAAGATGACAAAGCAAAACCTGATGGCGGTAAGACGAGGTCGAAAAAAGAATTTAATTCCCCCAAGGGAAAACCAAAGTTGGAAGTTAAGAGAGGGCGGGAGAAGAGCAAGACTGTGGTCAAGGAGAGTGGCAGTAGGGACGGGAGTACTAGCTCTCGCGGCTCTTCTACTGAGTATAGTGACCAGTCACGCGCTTCCCACTCAGGCGGCCCTGGACTTAACTCTGTGGAGGATGTGAGACGGGCTTTGGCTAAGCCGGCTTGGAAAAACACCCCCAAGAAGACTTCAGATAGTGCGAACCCAGTTCGCCATCAGGCGCGCTGGCGATTGAAGGATAAGTTGGAGGTGGAGTTAAGCCCTACTAACATGGCGAACATTGTTCCGAAGCAGGGTGATGGAGTCCTTGTGAACCCTGAATCGGATGATGAGGATGAGGTTCTGGGTAATTATTGGAAAAATCCTCCAATAATGCCCCGCTATGAGGATAAGTTCCACTACCTCAAGTCCCGTACCGGGAAAGCAGATGGCCATCAGGAAATTATAGATCTTATTATGGACAAGTTGAATGGAGCCCCTTTGCTGTGGAAACCTGGCTATAGGTGCCCATTTACTTGGTGTAGATACCTGGGTAAGGAAATTAATCCTAATGGGATTAAGGTCTACCGCACCCGGGAGAGGTTCTATCGCCACTTGTGTGAGGAGCATTGCCCGGCGGTGCAACTTTACAAGTGTCCACACGCTCACTCCTGCAGTGTGAGATTGGACAGGCGTTCTGATCTTGTGCGCCACTTGGTCAACCGCAACACTGGCCATAGGAATGGGCTAGAGTGGGCAAAGGATATGGCAGGGAGTTTTAGAGTCTTGGAGCAGGAGACTGCAAACTTAGGTTGTGTACGTTTTGCGCGGATGGGGAGGTATGACTTGGATCGTGTGATGACCATTGGTCGACATCGCGCGCAACTGGAGATGAGAGCCAGTGCCTCTGAAGCAAGGAGGGCTTCTGCTAGGAAGGTAATCGATGCCCCTGCTCCTTCTAGAAATGCTTGGTCAAAGCCTGGACCCTCTCAAGCTACCATTGCGGCTGTCTTGACTGGTGCACGGCCGAAGGACAACTCTACTGTAGCGGCGCTAAATCAGCCAGCTGCTGCTGCGGGAGCCCCTGGTGAAATAGCCACTGATCGGTGTATGTTGGATGGAGCGGGTGTGACGGACAATGTTCCTGCGCCTGTTTTGCCTTATCTGCCAACAGATGAGAATTTAGCGACAGCCGCTATGGATGTAGATAGGAGCTTGAAGAATGTCTCCGATTCTATTAGTCAGGCCGTTAATATTTCGGTAGAAGCGGTTAGGCTGGCTGTGATAACTGCTTTGGCGCCTGTGGCTGACATTGTGGAAATCAGAGCCGCGGCTGCAGAGATCCCCGCTATGCGTGCCCGCATTGAGGATCTTACCAGGCAGCTGGATTACTATAAGAGGGAGGATAAGATATCAAGGGAGACAATCCTTGATCTGAGGTGTCGCTTGACCGCTTATGAAAGCGGTGACGGAGAGCCTGAGAAGAAACGAAAGAAAGCTGAGAAAGTGAAGGAGGACGTTGAGTCTGATGTTGTGCGGAAATCAGACTTGGCGAAGATAATGGCTGATCTACTCCAACAGCATACTGCTTCTCTTGTGAGGTCGCAAGCCGTGACCACTCAGGCTGTACAGGAAGAACCCACGAAGGAGGAGGTTATTGTGGCTTTGGTTCAGTCGTCCCCTAAGAAGTTGTCGCAACAGCAGTTGCAACAGCAGTTGCCGCAACAGCAGTTGCCACAGCAGCAGCGGACGTTGCCGCAGATTATTTCAACTGCGCCAGCAGCTGCTGCAGTCAAGGAAGCTACTCCACTTAAAGCAGTAGCGGTAAAGGAGTGTGTGCAGCCAACTCCTGGCTTTGATAATTGGGATTCAGTAATGAATCCTAATGTCCAAATGAATGTTGTTTCGCCTAGGCGATTCAACCCTATGATGCTACAGACTCTGTCCCAGTTGCCCGCTCAGCAGTTACACCAGCAGCAGTTGGATGAGCAATTGGAACAACAACAATTGTTGCAGCAACAACAGTTGCAGCAGCAACAGTTGCAGGAACAACAACAGTTGCAACAGTCCTTGGAGCAACAGCGGCAGTTGCAGCGTTCACTGAAGTTGCAGCAGCAAGCTTTGCAGCAGCAGCAGTCCAGTCGAGCGGGGCCTCTGCCTATGTACAGTCCATATGCGATGACAGGGTTTACGCCACTGTCAACAAGCAGAGAGTCTGAGGCTCAGCGACGAGCTTCGGCCTTGTTAGGGGAAAACCCAGCTGCGGCACAGGGCTCTCCCGGCGTGCTTGGTCGAGCTGCGGGTAATGCTCCTATCGCTCCTCCAGGTTTTGTAGGTGTTACACCGGTGCCTGGTGGTAGCGCTGTGTCTCTGTCTATGGTGCCTCCGCTCTTCTCTTCTCCCGTGAGAAAGATGAGCGGGTTGTTCAATAGACTGATGAATACCTCTGTTGGCGAGGAGCAGCCAGCGGCTTTCGATGCTTCTGATTATGTCCCTCAGTCGGACCCAGACCGTTCAGCGCAGGAAGATGGATTGGATGTGTCTGGTTCATCTCATGTTTCTGGCGAGAGGAGCTTGACTGAGGAAGATAAAAATATGGACATTGACGAGGAGGAACTGCTAAAAGATGAAGAAAGTGATGTTAGACGCACTTACGATACGATCTAGTTTGATGCGTCTGTAGTCTTTGTATGACTTTGGTCTTTTTGGATAGTAATTGTTTAGACTTTGGATACGAACATGGAATGGAGTCGAGCCGGATGCAGCAGTGGTTAGCCCAGCTGTGATGAGCCCAGCGGTGATGAGACGAGATGAGCGATATTGGATAGATGTCCCTTGATAGTCTCTAACGCTGGCCAACTCAACTCTCAGGATACAGCTATATCGGATACGAACAATTTTTACCACAGCTATACATCGACCTACTATATATGTGCCTCAATCGGACAGTTTCCAGAATTAGGATGTTACCGGACATTTGTGTGTGTTTCTAAAATAACCAGGACACTCGGATTCTTTATACACGGACTAAACGTTTCAAAATGGACAGAGTTACTTGATCAACAGACTTCAATGTATTTGTGTGTTTGTTCTCTCCATTGTTCGTGTGATTCCTGCAAACCCGGTATGGATTCCTATGTTTTATATTTATTCTGTGATTTTTATAATGTTTGATGGCGGATGTATTGTTGATTCTTACTTATTTTACCTTCTTACTTTTGTATTAACCTTATGGTTTAGTCTTTTCTTGATGAAAGCCTAAAGCGGTTGTGCCCTCCTTTCAAAAAAGGGGGAGGGGCATTGTGGTGCGCGGCTATGGATTAGCTTTGCTGAACCAGAGCCGCGCCCGCGCGCGTCTCAAGCGGCTGTCGCTTGGAGACCCTTGGTTTTGTAAGATGTGTATTGGTGCTGGCCGCGCGGGTCGTGGTTATGGTTTTAGTCACCAACAGAGGTCGTGCTGTGTAATGTATCTGTATTTTCAAACTTTTTATTGCTGTATGTTGTACTTATCTTATGTATGTCTCACACTTACATATTATACACCCTTTTGTATTTACATGTCATTGTCATGTACTGCTTCCTTTATGTATGTCGGTTGTTGTCGTCACAAGCTGTGATATTTGGCAACCCGGGTGTGGATAGAAGAATATAAACGTTGAGTGCTGGCGAGGTCCATTAGATCCTGTCGTTGTCGTTGTTCTTGATTAGATAGATTAAGTTCCCATAGTCGCTTAAGGCTGTCGATCGGACATTACATAATCATGATTTGTTTATTTCAATCATGAGGTGGCATGTAAATTGCCTACACAACATTTTGTAAGCTTGTAAGACCCCCCCTCTTTAAATATATGTAAACCTACTGCAAGGCTACATAACCCCCACAGTAAATGTGGTAACGTGATATGTTGATTTAGATATTTTATATGTATTTCTTGTGTATGTATAATGGGAACACTTATGTTATTGTTGTAATGAAGTAGAAGGTTCTATTAAGGCAGAGATATGTGATCCTTTTTTCTGGGTAAACATATGTAAAAAGAATTGGAAAAATAAAGTTTTAATATATTGATACACCTTTGATATGTTTCACCTATCGTCTAATCGTTGGCCCATCAGCTGGTCTTCCCCCACTGGTTGATCGTCCCACAGGTGCTCAAGTGATGGAGAAGTTGAATAAGTAATATGTGATTTGTTCCAGGGAAATGGGTCATAAGTCGCAAAAATGATATTTTTCAAAGTGTTTATTTCATAAAATAAGTTTATTGGAATGTTCTGATTCTTGGAGAGTTTATCAATTATAGTTTCATCAATCGATATATTAAATTTCAGGACAATATATGTAATTTATCTTTTCGATTTAAGGATCCTCACATGGAGTATATTTAGTTACCTCAGGAGTTATTGCCCGTCAGAAATGTTGCAAACTTCTTTTTTTCAAAAATAAAAATGTCAGACTTAAAATCTGGAAATACCTATTAGGGTATTAGACTGTTTACTATCATTGGAATCACCTTGATCTCCTCTTTCCAAATATGGTGATATCTCAAAATCTATTTTTTGCGACTTATGACTCATTTTCCTGAAACAGGTCACATATTGTATTTGTGATGTGTTCCGGGAAAATGAGTCATAAGTCGCAAAAAAAACATTTTGAGATATCATCATATTTGAAAAGATGAGATCAAGCCGATTTCAATGGTAGTAAACAGTCTAATAATCTAATAATATTTCTAGATTTTAAGTTTGATATTTTCGTTCCTGAAAAAAACATTTCCAATATTTCTGGGGTCAATAAACAGTAAAGTAACTAAATGTAGTCAATATGAAGACCTTTAAAACGAAGGGATATATTATATGGATTGTCTTGAAACTTGATACATTGATTGATATAACTATGAGTAATAAACCCTCCAAGAATTAGAACATTCCAATAATGTGATCTTGTAACAAAAACACTTTGAAAAATATCAATTTTGCGACTTATGACTCATTTTCCTGAAACACATCACATTTGTCTTCATAAATGATGTTTGCCTTTTGTCTCAATGTTGTAGTTGCTTCTCGCCTTCTATTCTTATTCACAAGCATCTCTAAATCGGCTTCTTAGCAGATACCTTAATCAACTAGATTATGCTTCGGTCAAGTTTTCTCACTTGAGTAGTACAACAAAACAACCTTCTTGTGTCACAGCCAGGTTTATTCTGCTACAACTTATAACATGGGTCTTTTTCATAGAGAAAGCACGGACCTCAAGCAGGCCAATCTCATAAATGCAAATACCATAGTACAATACAATCACTCTTCATCTTTCGCCTAATAATATAATCTCTTTCATCTTGTACATTCGTCTGATACTCTAGTAATTACATCACAGTAGGACTAATCGTAATAGCAAATTGATAATAATTACACAACTAGTTAAGTAAGTGACAAATGGTCAGAAGGACGAAAAACCTCAGGCCTCTTTTTAACTCTATAACAATATATATACAATTTTGATTCAAGTCATACTAATTCATGTAAGTCCCAGACAACCTACTATATGGGATATGTGGGCCTCTGCCTGAATTGTTGTAGATATCAATCATATGCAACAATATGTGCTCCGTTTCAGGAAAATGAGTCATAAGTCGCAAAATATGGATTTTGAGATACCATGATATTTGAAAAGGAGACATCAAGCTGATTTGAATGATAGTAAACACTAGGACATCTAATGAATATTCCTACATTTTAAGTTTAATAATTTTATTTTTGAAAAAAATGTTTGCAATTTATCTAGAGGTGGGAAATAACCAATAAAGTAACTAAATACATTCCATTTGAAGACCTTCAAAACTCAGGGATATATTTGATTCAATGTCCTGAAATTCAATGTCCAAAAATCAGAACATTCAAACAAAGATATCTTATGACTAAAACACTTTGAAAAATATCAATTTTGCGACTTGTGACTCATTTTCCTGGAACTCATCACATATGTGGACTGCCTGCATGTCTACAACAATATGCGAACTGCCTTAAGACTTTCGAATATATCCAAAAGTCTTAGAGAGTCCACAGAATTGCTAAAAGAATATTATTGTATTGCGAAAGGCTTGAAGAAATCCATGCTTCTGCAGAATAATATCTCGAGGTCATTTCTCAAAAACTACTTACAATTCAAAGGGCATTAACCCCTTTTATGACCAGTCATAGAACTCGATGACTAATTGCAAGGCAAATCACTTTTGCCATACACACTCACAATCTCAGCATATGACAGTTTGTATAAATTGGATTTCAATCATACAAATTCCGGTAAAAACTTAAAATTATATGCAAATATGTAATTCCTTATGAACAGTGATAAGAAAATCTGTAACTCAATTTCTTACTGCGTGAAGCAAACATGAATTTATGAGATTGTAGAAGCTACACAATCATACCAATTAGGTCACAACTTGTCATAACAGGTGAACCTGTTTGACTTCTGAATTCTTATATATTTTCTAGCAAAATACCCTTGTAGGAAATGACGTAGTATCTCACAGGGGCTTTTCCCGGCTATAGAGTGTGGAGATTCCAATTTAAAAAAGGCTTCAAAATCACATTTTCACCCTAGATACCTTCAGAAACTACATATAATGTCCTCCAGACAGACAGGGTAGACAGACCTGCACAGACCAGAAAAACAGATGGGGAGATCATAGATTCCCAGAACATGCCTGACAAAAAATCCCTCCTAAGCTTTATATACTAGATATGTCTCCAGGATACCATATTTAGGCCATGAGATTTTGTTTGTATACTATGTTCAAGTGTAATATGCCTATTCATGGTATGTCCAGCTATTATGTCTATTCATTTTTTTTTTTAAATATTTTTATTGGCTGATTCATGGCACAGCCCCTGATTTCTCCTCACACACACAATACATAACAACGTTCAACTCATCTGGCTCCAGACAGTGCACAACAGAAGCATAAGAATTTGTTCGCATGACAGGATTTCTTGGATTAATCGCAAAAACTTTCTCTATTTCTTGGAAATCAAGTGTAACTTCATACAAAGCATCTCCAGGTGATGTTTGGAACTTCACTTCATATTGATTGCTTCTGTAGCCTTCATCTGTCATCACCACTCGCCCTTCAAGAATAACTTTCAACTTTATTTCATAACATTTGTCCCGCAGATGTGCAGTCATGATGTTTATCATTCCAATTGATGATTCAACAGCCTTCTGTACCATTAAGTCATCCAATGACAACTGCTCAAATTTTCTACACAAACAAACTGATGGGGAAATTTTTGACATCTCACATGAACGATTGAGTGGAATCATATCGAAGAGACTCCAACCTTTTGAACTGCTCCTCTTGTAATGTTTTAAATCCATGATATGTAATAGAGTCTGGTGTATGTCATGGGCAGAGGTTAACAGTGGGGCATTTCTCAGTAGATTTTCATAGAGCTTTGGATATGTGGAGCTAAACCAGGGTGGGATGATGATGCTAGAGTAAGGAGACATGTACTCCAGTTTACCCTGCTTGGTGTTCCTAATGGAGGAGTACTTGTGTCCATGATCTGAAGCCATGAATACCACAGTGTTGTTAAGTATCCCTCGCTCTTTCAAACTACGCAGAAAATCAACAAGATCTTCATCTCCTGTTTTAAGATATTCCAAATGTTTGTGCGCTAACTCACTATTATGCAAATAAGCAAATATGGGTCTTGGGTTGTAGGTGTCAACAACATCCAGCAGATAGTCAAGGGCCACCTTGAGTGCACTCTTTCCTCCAATACACAGCCAGTTGTTCTGTGTAACCAACTGATAAAATGGCCGCATATAGTGTTCCATTGGTTTTTTAAAAAACCCTCTCCTGAGATATGTCCACAGTCCAGATTTAGGCTGGTCCTCAGAATAAACTGGTACATATCCAGATTTTGTTAGAGCTTTCCATATAAATGGGTAGCCATCTATATTGACTCCTTCTGGGTTACTTCTGTGGGAGTCTTGCAGTTCATATTCATCGCACCCGGTTAGTACTGGTATGAGTTCCGCAGGTGTCCCCTCCATGCTCATGACACTATGGCCTGTAAACTCCACCCCCTTCAGACTATTGGTCATGAAATCAATAGTTTTAGCTAAGCTGCGGTGCCAGTGTGGTCGCGAGACACTATCGAAATAGATCAAAAAGATGTTCATGCTATGTGGAGCTCTCACAGCACTTGGTACATCCTTGAAGGCCAGTTTTGCTGCCCCGGCGTGATAATTGACGTAATATTGATCCTGGCTTGTGCATTCTACTTTAAAGAAATTATCATCTATGTCAGAACCATTCACTATTGACTTCTCAGGATGATATTCTGCCTTGAAATCTGTAACAAATTTAATATAAGCAACTTTACAATCAATGGGACCAAGTCGCTTTACTATATCACTGTCAATGTAAAACTTTCCACGCTTAGTCCAAGTCCAATCTTCGCTCGGGCATTTCAAGTAAGAAAACATTTTGTCAATTATATTATGGATTGATAATTGGTCATCAGAGTAGAGTTCCATTGCAGGGATGGTACAGTAGGGAAGGTCTTTGTTGTTGCTTAACCTGTGAAGTACCGGGACTTCACTGAGGGTTGTATGGAACTGTACGTTCTCAGTCTCATGTAGCAGAAAGTAGGTCATTAATATAATCAGAACTCCTAATGAGGTCAGCTTCCAGCCAATCATCCTCCTGAATCTTTTGAATGGTAAATTCATCTCTTTTGGTTTTGACCTGAAAAGTTATTTGAATAATATCAATAATAAAAAATTGTTATAGCAGTATCAATATTATTGTCATTGTAAAATGTTTGGGCCATTTAAACAACCCAGGGACAATGTCTATCCAGTTGAAATAAAACTTTTTTTTATTAAAGATAAAGTAATATTCATTGTATGTATATTATATACAGACTAATGTGCTAATTCCATGTGATACCCTCAACCCTTAAAACTCCTCACTGACCAATACTTTAAAAGCAATTGAAGGGGGTTTGTGTTTGTTTCTTTGTTTAATAAGTTTACTAGCAAATGCCCGTGCTTCGTGTGGGGCCCACATCTTCCCACTCTCCTTGTTCCCTCTCCAACCATCTTTCTCTTTCAAGTTGTCTCTGTAAGTTAGTATCTGTATTAACATTCATACCTTAAATGGAACCGTTGTATTGTTGTTGCCTCCCATTCTCACTCCCCCCTGCCCTCCCCCTCCCCCTGCCCTTCCCCCTCCCCTGCCCTCCCCCTGCCATAGTTTTGCCATAGTATACAGTATTCCATAATATATCCACTCCCGTCCCGTAGTGAAGCAACGATGACGTCATGCTTTGGGTGATCCAGAAACCTGGTGTAGGGGCACTGATAGGTTTGTTTTCAGGCAGTGCTGGGGGCCCTGGATGGGGGTGCTCGATGTAAACCCATTTCTAACCCCTTTCCAACCCTAATTTGTTAATGAAACATAGTGGAATGGTTCGGCACCATTTTTGGCAATGTGCATGTGAAATATAATGGAGATCTGGCCAGAGGTTTCAGAGAAGATAGCCGTTTTAGTCTCCAAACCCTTATTTTATTAATATAGAGATTCTACCGAAAACATAACAGTTACGTCTGGGTAACATTTAACAAATAGAGAACCAATTAATTTTAGATCCTAGGAAAAGCATAGTTTACAATCAGTCAATTATTGATAATTAAATGGTGGTTTCCACTGGCTGCGGTATGCTCTGTGGTAAGCCTTGAATGGTTTGTGCTGGTTTGCGGCTAGGTATAGACTATATTTATAGGGTAAATAACCTTCATTCCAGGGCTGCTCTGGAGTCAATCTAATGCCCCCATAAGTACTTATACCATGATCGGGGGTTGTACATGGGCCAAATGAGTGGATACATGCCATTGTATTTTGTTGAATGGATCCACGCATAAAAATATGACCCTTTTTTAGTCTAAAAAGCATTCTTATTGGTTGACGTTACGCTTGCTACTGATGTCACGCCTATATTTGTATATAAGTATATAATTATATACATAAACATAAACGCAGAGAGTACTCTAATGTCATTATTTCTAAATTTCTTTGTATTCTTTAAATTCGGTCCAAAACGTATTCTTTATTTTCTTTTTAAATCTATGTATGCATTGATTATTATAAATAACCTATCTTTCACAACCTACCAATATTCTCCTCCAACCTGCTCCATGTCTCACTATATTTGCAATGACAGTGCCCCACAGATTGATACTGCACCAACCGCAGAGGGAAAGCCTTCAGTGGAGTCAAGCCTTTTCTCATAGCACCATGCTCTGTATATAATATATATGATGAATATTAGTTTAATTAATATCGTTATAAAGTATAGATTGTAACATTCTAAAAACGTTTTTCTGTAGCACATTAATATTTTCAGCACACTGGAATCTTTGTGACAATAACTTTTGAAAAAAGCTGCCTACGTCAAATTAATAACTCACAGAACCATCGTACCCGTGATAACGGTCCAACGTAAAAGGATCTACAGAAACAATACTTCTTCCCCTCTTTGCCCCATGATCGTGTTCATCCGCATATTCAAACTACAATAATGACAAACTTTTGCTTAGTTTGCAATGTAATAAGCCAGGGACTATTGCAACTTTATTGTCAACAAAATTAATGAAGATATAAGAAGATGGATCTTTCAGGATTCGTACCGATTGCCATTAAATATATAAACACGGCCATGCGTATGCAAAGCTGATAGAACAGCCAAAACAGAACAGCCAAGAGCTGTCACATGATCTACAGCAATGACGTCATAGCGGGGGACCGGGAAAACCCCATCTTTCGGCAGAAAAACAACTACAAAATGTTGCTGTGATATTCAAGTATGGAGGATAATTGGTGGCAGGGTGGAAGGGAGGCTACATCATGTCCTCTCGCCAACTGTTTTTCTTTTCTTTATTTTCATTCTCTTCTAACCTAACCATAGCAAACCCTACAAATTGTAATATCTCGCAGCGGTTGTACTCTGGACGAATGGGCGCCCATGTCGGCTCGGAGCTGCTAGGCCAAACCAAAGACATTTCTCTGCATCATACCCAATACATTGGTAAATCAAGATAGAGAGAACTGCTATTTATTGCCCTTTTTCCAACATCACTGTATAGAAATAAACATTCTCAATTCTATCCACTGTAATCGCATCTTAAGACATTTTCCTCTCAATTGCGTCAGGAATTGATGCATCATTAATGCTCACAAAGGATGCTAGTCAGGTTTAGCCATCAGAAATCTTTGTGGAACTTTTGAACATTTCCCACACCATAGTACACATGTATGCACCACCACTATATTTGGGCCTGCCACTACTGCTGCTATATATAGCGCTGTTTGTTTATGCATGCTTACACAGGCTGCATGGACAGTGTATTAGACACTGACACAAATGTATTTTAAGGTAGGATGGAGGGAGAGCAGAGCTGGTGGTGGGCAGTGTCATTGAAACTGAGAAAAACAATCCATATTTATACAAGTAAATAGCCTAAGACTTCCCCAAATTGCCATCAAATCTGGCGGTTATACTTCTGGATCTGTCATACATGTAGCCAGCATTCTCCTGTCAACACTTCACCTTCCTTTTCTTTTTTTTTTAGAAACGTTTATCAATCGATACACAAAATAATATGACAATATACAATCTATTCTTGCAGAGTACAGTGACATGTGTATAATTGGTAGGAAATGAGCCTCAGTTTTAACCATTTGAATGGTTAAATCTGGTTGAGTGGCTATTACCTTTTGGTTTGATAAACTGTGACTTGTTTATGCATGTAACAACACAAATAGAAAGAGACTTAAGGTTACGATTACTAACTTGCTGAGAATCTTTAAAAGTCACATTCTACCATTGTTTGACTATGGTGACATTACCTATAGTGCTTGTAATATGCATGAATTGAATTCGCTCCAAATCCTTCATAACAAATGTATAAAAGTTGCTTTAAAATTACCTATCCTAACTGATACCCTGTTGATTCATAGACTGGCCAATGTGCCCAAACTAGAGGACAGAAGAAAAGCACATATTTTGAATTTTGCCTTCAGGAGAAGCAAAAAGGACAGATACTTAGATAATGAAAGAAGAATTACAAGACAATGGGATGGACCAATATTACTTTCTCAAAGACCAAACACTGTGAACTTTGACTTAAATTGTATACAAAGGAAGACAGCAAAGCTATGGAACAATCTAGACCCTGAAACCAGAAACATTGAATCATATGAACGTTTTAAGGCCCTAACCAAGGCCGAAAGCTTGTTACCCTTATATATTTAATGTTACTAATGTGCTCCTATTCCCCATCACTTCATCCATCACCTTAGCATCTATAGTCCTTAGATAGTCTCTTTCTCTATACAGCTACATGAAGAAAGTCAAGGTCGATAAGGTAATGGCCAACTTACCAGACTTAGCTAGACTAAGACTGAGGCTATTTCCTACTGGCTCAGTATACTATCAATGTTATCTATTTTGATTGCCTGTATGTCTGTATTACATTGTTATTTATGTATATTGACTGATAAAGACTCCTAATAAAATAAATAAAACCTACATCCACAGGTGGCTAGTTTGTAACGGTTGGAAATAAGTTATATATCAAGATTAATGATCCTTGAATGACATTGGATGACCTTGACTACCCTTATCATAGGTGTGTTGGTAACCAGGCAAGTACAGGCCCATATCTACACATGATTAGTCTCTTTTTTTTTTCTTTTTTTTAAAACATATTTTATTTCGACAAACAAGTCCACACAGGTGGTATGTTTAATGGCGGACGGTTTCAAGTCATCGAAAACAATATGTACTGAACAAATATAAAGAAAACAAATATCAGAATCAGAATTTCAAAATTATACAGATGGTATATGCGACACCCTTAAATTCAAACATTACTTTGTCAATTTAATGTAAGATAGCCATGAAATATAATATAGTTGAAATGATGTATCTCATAGCTTAAATCTTATTATCATTATAAGATTTTATTTCCATTTCCCATATGTAATTGTTTCATACATATTGAATAAAGAAGAATGGAAAAGGAATATTGTCTGTGACTGTCACAGCTGTTCCGAACACCCAATAAGTGTTTTATTACATAGTGATAGTGAGAACGGTACTAGGTGATACAAGTGGACTAGTAAACTATAGTAAATTATCAGGTACAGAATAAAAAAAAACAAGATAAAGTTCAAGGTACATTCAAGGTTCATGGAATATTGACTTTATAAATAATTTGTGTGGTTTATGTCCTTCTCCTCTTCTCTCTCCTCTCTTCTCTCTCCCTCTCCCTCTCCCTGTCTGCCTCTCTGCCTCTCCTCTCTGCCTCTCCTCTCTGCCTCTCCTCTCTCCCTCTCCTCTCTCCCTCTCCTCTCTCCCTCTCCTCTCTCCCTCTCCTCTCACCTCTTCCTGTCCTTTCATCTCTCCCTTGTTTCTCTTTTCCTCTCCTCATCTCTTTTCTCTCATCTCTCATCTCCCTCTCCTCCTTTCTCCTCTCCCTCTTTTCTATCTCTCCGTTCTCTCCCTCTTTTCTCTCCGACTCTTCTCTCCCTCTCCTCACCCTCTCCTCCCCTTCTTCTCCTATCTGTCCTTCCAATCTCCCCTCCCTCTCAGACTCCTCTCTCCCTCTTCCCTCCTCCTCATCTCTCCTCCCTCCCCCTCCTCTCCTATCTGCCTCTTTTCACTCTCCCTCTCTCTCCTCCTCCTCCTCCCCACTCCTCTCCTACCTCCCTCATTTCCTCTTTCCGTTCCATTTCCCCTCTCCTCCATATCTTCCTCTCCCTCTTTTCTCTCTCCTCTCCCCTACACAGCATCTAGTTCATTCATGTGCTTGTATGACCTGATCACTCCGGTCACACAAGGCCGATATAGCAACAAAACCCCAAAATTAATAGGGCATGTTGGGGGACAGAGGGAGGGCCGGAGTAGTCCGGATCAAGGCCTGTAGTCTAGTCTAACTAAAGGGATTTGTCTGTGGGATCTCTACACTTTTCTCTAACTGGAGCCAGAAATGCCCCCCCCCCAAGACTCCTGAAGAATTAACGATTATAAATGATAGGTTTTCTGTTTACATCACAACACGTTATCAATAACAACTGAAAACCTGCTGTACATATATATGATCAACTCTTCTCTCCCTCTCTCCCCTCTCGCTCTCCTCTCTCCCTCTCTCTCCTTTCCCCTCTCTCTTCCTCTCTCCCTCTCCCTCTCTCCTCTCTCCCTCTCTCCCCCTCTCCCCTCTCTTCCCCTCTCTCCCTCTCTCCCCCTCTCTCCCTCTCTTCCCCTCTCTCCCTCTCTCCCTCTCTCCCTCTCTCCCTGTCTCTATCATTTCTCCCCTCTCTCTCAGTCTAGCCTCTCTCTCTCCTCTCCCATACATTGTTTTGGCACTGTTGAGTTGTATGACAAGTTGGGTGTATTTAATATATACTCATACTCACTAATATCTGGAAACTCTAGATGTAATGTTTATATCATCGAGTCCACAAGGTATAATCCACAATATATCACAGGTTTAGATGAATCAATGTCGAATGTCTCCACACCATGTATTCACAAGTTGGTTCCAGGTTTAGAGTGTCAGGACACTATACACACCTATACTATAATGACCTATAGCCTCCCGCCAGCTATAGTATATTGACCTTAATAAGTATTGAAGCATCACCAAAGTGTCCCAAGGGTAGTGGGTCACTGCGTCAGAGCTTTGTTTTTTTATTAATCAATTTAAGGCCAATGATTATTTAACAATTGTTTAACAATTTAACAATTGGGCCTCACTATTGATAAAAAACATACAAAACACATGTGAAAAAGTTAATAGATAAGCTGAAGTGGAAGGTGAAACTATTGTCATACGCTCGCCATACCTCCTCTCTCTCTGTCTCTCTCCTCTCTCTCTGTCTCTCTCTCCTTAAATCCCCTCTCCCTCCCTGTCTCCTCTATCTCTACCTCACTCCCCTCTCTCCCCCCCTCTTTCCTCTCTCTCCCCTCTCTCTCTCTCTCCTCTCTCTCTCCTCTCCTCTCTCTCTCCTCTCCTCTCACCCTCTCTCTCCCTCTCTCTCCTCTCTCTCTCCCCCCATCTTTCCTCTCTCCCCCCTCTTTCCTCTCTCTCCCCTCTCTCTGCCCCCCTCTTTCCTCTCTCTCTCTCCTCTCTCCCCTCCTCTCTCCCTCTCTCTCCCTCTCTCTCCCTCTCCCTCTCCCTCTCTCCCCCCCTCTTTCCTCTCTCTCCCCTCTCCCTCTCTCTCCTCTCTCTCTCCCCCTCTCTCCCCTCTTTCCTCTCTCTCTCCTCTCTCCCCTCCTCTCTCCCTCTCTCTCCCTCTCTCTCCCTCTCTCTCCCTCTCTCTCTCCCTCTCTGCCCCCCTCTTTCCTCTCTCTCCCCTCTCCCTCTCTCTCCTCTCTCTCTCCTCTCCTCTCTCTCATTTATCCCCTCTCAAGGAAAGGTCAAAACAGATATTGTAAAATCAATAATAATTCCCAATATAGATCAGGGAGATATTTTCTATTCCACGACGGATGGACAGTTATTAAAAAGACTAGACGGTGATCTGTTTTAGTTGAATGAGTCATAAGTCGCAAAATATGGATTTTGAGATATCACCATATTTGAAAAGAGGAGATCAAGGTGAATCCAATGGTAGTAAAGACTATGACACCACAAGGTACAATTTTGGGTCTCATCTTATTTACAATTTATATTAACGATTTACGCTCAGTTGTTTGTCATGCCATAATTCAACACTATGCAGACAACACTGTCATTTACTATCATACTCCCTAAATTAATTCCCTAGATCAGAATCTCCAAAAAGATCTCAACAATATAGATCTATTTGTCATGCACCAGGAACAATTTATCTCTTAACACTTTCAAATGCAAGGCCATGTCTTTCTCGATAAGCTATGTATCTGGGTCAAAATTACTGAACTCTGCTATTGACCTCACCCTAGGTACCTCCACGTTGGATGTAGCTCATGAGTATAAGTATCTAGGCTTTGTGCTTGACGATCTGCTTAATTTCAAGTCGCATGTTCATAACACTCTAAAATTAGTTACCTCTAAAGTCAGACTATTATACAAAGCCAGGGATTCTTTGACTCACAAAGCAAAACATGATATAATTATATAAATTAGCCATCCTCCCTAACATTGCTTTCTGTGATTTTATTCATGATTCTGCCCCAAAAGTGTAGTAGCAACAAAATTTAGCATTGAGGATAATTTTTAACAAATCCAAATATGACAATGTGTATCGTGAACATGAAGCCCTGAACATATTTCCCCTTCAAATAAAAAGGGATAAACATATTTTAGACATAGCTCTGTATTTGACCCAAAATGAAAATAATATTGATAGTAGAGAACTACCTACATGAAGTCACACAAGAGGAAAGGAAACATGACTGTTTTTTATATTGTATTATTATCTCTCTATAGAGTGTTACTGCCCCTGCCTAAAAATGTGTGTTTATTCTTGTTACCTTTGCCTAAATCAACACACTGCAACTATTGTACGCTTTGAGGTATCCCCTTTATAATAATTTGTGTTGTGTTTCAGGAAAATGAGTCATAAGTCGCAAAATTGATATTTTTCAAAGCGTTTTTTTCACAAGAACACATTATTGGAATGTTCTGATTCTTAGAGAGTGTGTCACTTATAGTTATCTCAATCGATGTATCAAATTTCAGGACAATCTATATAATATGTCCTTTCATTTTAAAGGTGCTCATATGGACTGCATTTAGTTACTTAACTGTTTATTGACACCCAGAAATATTGGAATTTTTTTTTCAAAAACGAAAATGTCAAACTTAAAATCTAGAAATACTGATTGGACTATTAGACTGTTTACTATCATTGGAGTCGGCTTCATCTCATCTTTTCGAATATAATGATATCTCAAAATCTATTTTTTGCGACTTATGACTCATTTTCCTGAAACACATCACATTTGTAGCAACCCATTATATGTTCTTAGTTAATAACTAACACCTATCACATCGTTGTGAATTACCTGAAATAATATGAATATTAATTGTTAGCTACTACCCCCATCTGCTTTTCTCATTGTACTTACTCATCTCATCCAAAGTTGACGCATTTGTAATTATTAAGCCCTATATGGGGATTATTAACTTTGTAACAATCATTTCAAAGATATGAATATTGGAAGTCAGTGGAAGACCTTGCATGTCCTGTGTCAGAAGTGTGCGACCTGTTGTTACCAAGATCACGCAATAAAGAACTTTTGAATAATAAGATAAAATAAGATAAGCAATTCTTTATTTTCCGGAAAGATTGTACATGGAAAAAGCAGGTTATGAGCTTATCCGAGGATCTCTTCCAGCCCATGCCTTCTACGTTAACCTTAGACTTGGCTGTTTGTTTCCTAAAACTACATCAAGTATAACAGTTATAATACAATAGTAATATAAAATAAAATGTCATAAACCAGAATCAGGTTTTACACTTTTCTACCGTTATGTTTGTTGGTCTTGTTAAGATGGATATTAGGTAATGGTTCTATGTAAGCTAGTTTTGTCACACTGGAGTTTAAAATTAAGGTGAATTGAAATGAATTGAATTGAACAAGTAAAGTAAACCTACCACACTGAGGGTTGGGGGAAACTGCATGTTGTGCCACAATGCTGCTCTACTTGACCTGCCAATCAAATATGCATGACTCTGAGCCGCTCCTCCAGCACTAGACTTGTGCAAGGCATCCATTAATCATTAAATACTGCAATTGTGATGTGTTTCAGGAAAATGAGTCATAAGTCGCAAAATTGATATTTTTCAAAGTGTTTTTTTCACAAGATCACATTATTGAAATGTTCTGATTTTTGGTGAGTGTGTCATTTATAGTTATGTCAATCGATGTACCAAATTCCAGGACAATCAATGTAATATATCAGTTCGTTTTAAAGGTCCTCATATGGACTACATTTAGTTACTTTACTGTTTAGTGACCCCAAGAAATATTGGAAACTTTTTTTTTCAAAACCGAAAATATCAAACTTAAAATCTAGAAATATTCATTATTTTATTAGACTGTTTACTATCATTGGAATCGGCTTGATTTCATCTTTTCAAATATAATAGTACCTCAAAATCTATTTTTTGCGACTTATGACTCATTTTCCTGAAACACATCCCAATTGTGGTGTCTGGGGTTAGTCATGCTGGCTGGCCTTGGTACAACTCCTTCCCTATATAGGCACCAGGTGTAGTGACTGTATATTCCACTGGGGTTTCCAGGACAGTGCTGTATATATAGACCACTAGAGGTCACTCTGATGCACTGCAGTCTTGTATCTGTGATTACTACTGTATTGTCTTATGTTATGTGTACTCTGTGTTCTCTGTGTAACATGTATATTGCAATGTGACACCCTATGTGAGGTGTATGTGTTTTAGACACTAGTCCCTCTGAGGCAGACATTACACAATAATCATAAATAGGGGGTTTGCATGTCTCACTGCGCATGTCTACTGCACTGCATGCTGGGATGGATTCTGTGGACATCTGACATACAAATATTTGGCAACATTTTTATCAAAAATTGCAAGAATGTTTTCAATAGTATCATACCTTGTATAAATGATCTATGAAAACCAAATGCATGATGAGAAATGGGGCCATGTGTCATGTAAACATGTATACCACATGGATATTGACATTAGAGCATTGATAAATATTCCATGCTGAACATAACATGTTTTCTATAGATTTTATACTGTACTATTAGTCCCATAATTCCATGCGAATCAAGATTCAAAATGGCGGCTATGCAAATCCCCTATTGAACCTGGTTTCTTTAATCAATCCATCCAACAGAAAGACGGTATAGACAAACACATAAGACAAGGATTATCCCTGTTACAGGTTTTGTTCCCAAACCAATAGTAATAAAGATCATACCTCAAATTGCTGGCCAAAATGATTCAGACTCAAAAGTGAATTTCATTTTGTATTGTTGTTGTTGTTGATACTTTATTTAGTCATTAATACAAAAAGCGACAATATCGATGGGAACTCATCTCCGTAACTAGGGAGGATGTCAAGCCCTATAGGAAAATATTGTTTTTTAATACGCAAAGGTAACAATGCTCCCTAAGGTCGACGACAGTAGGGAGGCCTTTGCAAAGATGGGTTTAATTATTTAAGTTTGTGCAAGCAACACTACGCGCAAAAAAGGAAAACAATCAATATTTACACAGCTACTCAGCATAAATTGAGCAACTGTACCCTTATGAGTCAATTAGAAGCACGGTTCTAAGCAATTCGTTGTACAATTAGAAGGGTATACTAATAATATGCTAGCATGTGATAAGAACAATCATTTATATTCAATATAAACAAATACATGTTTCGAATCAGTTTATCACAGTTAAGTAAAATTACTAGTTTGTACTGGAGAGGGGAGTTTTATGTGTTATCTATAGTATTGGAATTAGTAGAGGAAATTTTGATCAATCTTGATAGCTGCTTTTTTGGCCAGTTCCGAGAAGGCTTTGGGAGTATCAGCTTTATGTAAATTAGTATCAAGAGAGTTCCAATAGTATGGTATTTTGTAATAAATAGATTTCCTTATCTGCTCAAGTCTGGGCACCGGACATCTAAACACAATTCTACCTAGACCGTGCTGCCTAGTATTCTGATTTTTTGGGGCTATGGTTTTATCACTAAGTCTTAGACGATATCCCTGTTGTAATAAGTGCAGTCGTCTCCTTTCCTTGAGTGGGAGCAGGCTGAATTGCTCATGATATTCATCGGTATTTTGGAATCTATTACTTCTAGTTATAATTCTTAGTGCTCGATTTTGAAGAGTTTGGAGAGATGTGAGTTTAGACTTAGTGGCCGAATCGTAAAAAATATCAGATTGATCAAATAGTGGTAATATAGCTGTTTTGTAGATTTGGGCGCTTAAGTTCACATTCAGCCTGCCCCTCAGATGCCTAAAGAGCCAAAGTTTATGTACAACTTTGCGTCTTGTGTTCATGAGATGTTTCTTAAAGGAGAGGGGGCCGTCGACGACCGTCCCCAGATACTTATAGTCCTCTACATCCTCAAGGATCTTTGGTCCTAGTAATAGATTATGGAGATGAGACGTATTTTTCCATTTTGTCCTCCAGGAAGGCCCTCCATGGAATGTCATGGACTTGGATTTGTCCTCATTCAAGGAGATCTTATTTTGTCGACACCAGAGCATGATGTTATCAAGATCCTGCTGCAAGTGTTGGGTGGCAATTTCAATATTTTTGTCAACTTTACTGATGATGGTGTCATCAGCAAAGAGCTGCATGTCAGTATTTTTAGTATGGTTATGTAAATCGTTAATATAGATAGAGAACAAGATGGGTCCAAGTGTAGTCCCCTGAGGAACACCACATGTAACCGGTTGTTTTGAAGAAGTTAAATTATTTGCTACAACATGTTGTTGTCTGCCATGCAAGTAATTTTTAAACCATTCAAGTTCATTGCCCATAATTCCAATTGTACCCAGTTTTCCCAGTAAAATCTGGTGATCAACGGTGTCGAAGGCCTTCCTGAAGTCCAGGAATACGGATCTGCAGACTAGTTTGTCATTTAATGCACCATATACTTTGTTAAGAAAGGAAACGACTGCATCATTGGTAGAAAAGCCCGACCTGAATCCATATTGGTCTTTATATAGGATATCATTGGTTTCAAGATGCGACATAAGTTTTTTCTGTACGACTTTTTCAAGGACCTTCGCCGGCAGACAGATGCTAGTGATAAGTCTGTAATTACCCGGGTTTTTCGAACTTCCAGCTTTAAATAGAGGGGTTACTTTGCCCAATTTCCATTTTTCAGGAATACGACCAGTGGTCATAGAAAGTTCTATTAAGTATTTGAATTGGTCAATAAGTGTAAGCAGAATCTTTTTTAGAAGTGGTGTTTTTAAATGAATAAGGCCGGAGGATTTATGTTGGGGGAGAGAGGATATGATTTTAAACAGGTCATTAAGGGCAATTCCATCAAACTGGAAGTTTGGAAAATTGGCTTCGGGTCCTTTATTATTGTCATACCTGGTTGACTCGTCGGGTGTGAGTGGATCGATGTTGTCAGCCAATTTGGAGCCAATTGTGGCAAAGTACTTATTAAAAACATTTGGGACCTCTTTGGTATTAACTGCATCTCCATTTTCAGACTCCAATTGTATGTGCTCCATGTTACAAGCCTTTTCAGGACTAATCATGGGCTTTACCTTCTCCCAAAATTTGTGAGGGTCTTCCGAACACTCAAGGAGGGTATTCTTTATGTAATTATTTTTTAGGGTTTTAGCCATTTTATTTAATTGTCTACGGAGTGCTTTTGCTTGATCTAAGAGGTCTGCAGATTTATATTTCTTGGCTAACTTGAAAAACTTGTCTGTATGAAGAGAGCATTTTACTTATTATAGTTTGTAGTTTGTGTACCTACCAACACATATTCTCTAGCGAGGCAGTGGATGATAATGCCCATGTATGATATATATTGTATGCATTGCATGCATTGTATAAATATGTTTAAAGGTTGAAAGGCTTGGCCAACTTATACACTGTAGAACTCAAGCCACTTTTACCAGACTGGTAGCAACTTTATTCTCAAGTGTGCAGCACAAAGGGTAACCAGTTGTATCAGCCAAATTAAATTCCTTGTTTACCAAATCTAAACATGCAATTGGTACTGCTTTATATGAATAATTAATTAGTTCCTTAAGTCCAGGCCAGGCGGAACAGATACAATATTGGGGGGGGGGGCAAACTTTTATGTGTGTGTGTGGGGGGGAGTTTTTTTGGTTGTTTTTTCTTTTTTTGGGGGGTAGAGGGTGACTTTGCATTACCAGCCAATAGTATTTTTTACAAATCAAAACACCAAAAGAGATCTTGTAAATAAATCCTTTAAAAAAATGTAAACTAGTGACTCATTTTCCTAATCACAATGTATTTATTTAGAGTATTCACAGCAGCAAACCAAAATATAATTTCATAATAATTTGGATCATCCATATGAATATCCAGATAAGTTCTCACCCATTTGTTAAACTTCAATAAACATGGCCCAGCCTTTCCTAATATCCTTTGGGAGGGGGACATTGATATAGAAGGAGGGTAGGATGGAGAGAAGGGTCCTGTGGGGTGGGATCGAGTGGTGGAAGGTGGTGGTGGTGGTTAGAACCATTGAGAAGGAGAGTAGGATGGGGAGAGGGGAACAACAGGAGCGGGAACAGGGGTACAGAGTGTGAGGGGATAGTATGGTGGCCCATGAGTGATGATCAAAATAATAACCTGTTTAAAAAAAAATGTCATGCCCTCGTCCCTCATCTCTAGCGTCTCATCCCTAATTCACACCTCTCCTCCCTCATAACTCACCTCTCCTCCCTCATATCTCACCTTTCCTCCCTCATAACTCACCTCTCCTCCCTCATAACTCACCTTTCCTCCCTCATAACTCATCTCTCGCCTCTCCTCCCTCATACCTCACCTCTCCTCCCTCATCTCTTATCCCTCACTTCTCGCCTCTCACCCCTCACTTCTCACCTCTCACCCCTGATCTCTCATCTCTTGTCCCTCACCTCTCATCCCTCATCTCTCGCATCTTGTCCCTCACCTCTCATCCCTCATCTCTCGCATCTTGTCCCTCACCTCTCATCCCTCATCTCTTATCCCTCACTTCTCACCTCTCATTCCTCATTTCTCGCATCTTGTCCCTCACCTCTCATCCCTCATCTCTCGCATCTTGTCCCACACCTCTCATCCCTCATCTCTTATCCCTCACTTCTCACCTCTCATTCCTCATTTCTCGCATCTTGTCCCTCATATCTCTTCCCTCATCTCTCGCCTCTCATCGCTCATCTCTCACAGCTCATCTCTCATTCTGAACTCATATTTTATGATTTCATTGGTCTTACCACTGTATATGTTGCATAAGCGTTTGTGAGGGACATTCTTTGGCATATAATTTTTTCACATTTTAACCAAATTATTAGGGGGGGCGGGGAGTGCAAGGGGGGGAGGCCAGGCTCCCCCTTACACCCCCCACCCCCACCCGGTTCCACCGCCCCTAATAACTAAACTGGTATGGGTTTGTTTGAACTTAGATGGTTTGAAATGAAGCCTGTACATTATTAATATGATATTAATTTGGAGGGAGTGAATGGTTGTTAGGTATGGTTCAATGCACAGGTACATTTATTAATAATAAAACTGGTTTTAATTGTTTAAATACTCTTTGAAGTTTAAGTCAAGCTTCAAGCTGTCTGCCGCTATGGCCGCCATCTCTGCCGCTATTCCAGTAGCTGACTTCCTCCCATGCAGCTGTCAGTGTAGTACAAGGTAACAGCATAGCACTAGCTGTATGTTTCAAAGGGCCTACTTTCATATTCCCAGATTTTGTGGCACTCGTAATCGGCCGGTTTGCTCGATTTTCAAGACTTTTGTTTGAACTGACCACCAAACACTACATATTATTGGACGGGAAATCATCCAAGTTTTCATTTGATATATTCCTGAATTTCTGCCCTACCTTTCATCCGGACATTTTTGTCAACAACTAAGCCGGACGCAATATTTTAGGACGTAACATCACCTACATTAGTAACGTGTCCTTAACAAAGCTTTTTCCCACGTACAGAGCTTGGAGTGTGTCTGTCATTCTAGATACAGTTAGTACAGTTCAACTTCTAATAATAATAATAATAGTAGGGAGTAACTGAGTATAATTAGCACATGAATTGTGTGTATAATATATAGGATTATTGGTACATTATATGTAATGATTACTGTATCACTGAGTCGCTACATAAGATGTGTAGAGTGTTGGTTGACTGTTACTGTATCTAATGTGAGAATAGATAAGAAATAGAGGACAGGTCCTCCTCAGGTAGTATATACATATTGATCTCTATAGATTCACGCCCATTTCTATTAGCTTATTTTACTCTACTTGTATATGGGTCAGATTTTGCACAATCTACAGTTCTACACATCTGTACCCTAAACCAGGGGGAATCCACCCTAAACCAGGGGGATTCCACCCTAAACCAGGGGACTCCACCCTAAACCAGGGGAATCCACCCTAAACCAGGGGAATCCACCCTAAACCAGGGGAATCCACCCTAAACCAGGGGGAATCTACCCTAAACTAGGGGAATCCACCCTAAACCAGGGGAATCCACCCTAAACCAGGGGGAATCCATCCTAAACCAGGGGGTATCTACCCTAAACCAGGGGAATCCATCCTAAACCAGGGGGTATCTACCCTAAACCAGGGGGAATCCACCTTAAACCATGGGAATCCATCCTAAACCAGGGGAATCCATCCTAAACCAGGGGAATCCATCTTAAACCAGGGGAATCCATCCTAAACCAGGGGGAATCCATCCTAAACCAGGGGGAGTCCATCCTAAACCAGGGGGAATCCACCTTAAACCATGGGAATCCATGCTAAACCAGGGGAATCCACCCTAAACCAGGGGGAATCCACCCTAAACCAGGGGGAATCTACCATAAACCAGGGGGAACCCACCCTAAACCAGGGGGAATCCACCCTAAACCAGGGGGAACCCACCTTAAACCAGGGGGAATCCACCCTAAACCAGGGGGAATCCACCCTAAACCAGGGGGAATCCACCCTAAACCAGGGGAATCCACCCTAAACCAGGGGAATCCATCCTAAACCAGGGGGAATCCACCCTAAACCAGGGGGAATCCACCCTAAACCAGGGGGAATCTACCATAAACCAGGGGGAACCCACCCTAAACCAGGGGGAATCCACCCTAAACCAGGGGGAACCCACCTTAAACCAGGGGGAATCCACCCTAAACCAGGGGGAATCCACCCTAAACCAGGGGGAATCCACCCTAAACCAGGGGGAACCCACCTTAAACCAGGGGGAATCCACCCTAAACCAGGGGGAGTCCACCCTAAACCAGGGGGAATCCACCCTAAACCAGGGGGAATCCACCCTAAACCAGGGGGAACCCACCTTAAACCAGGGGGAATCCACCCTAAACCAGGGGGAATCCATCCTAAACCAGGGGGAATCTACCATAAACCAGGGGAATCCACCCTAAACCAGGGGAAATCCGTAAACGAACATGTTTGACATTGGGTTGATTAAACATACCCCTTATGTTGAACTGTGTTTTGAACCTCATATCATTCACAGATTATTTGAGGGATTGGTGAAGGGGAATTGTACATTTTCTGACGACTACACCCTTATAAATGTTTCACACCGCTAACTTGTTTAACATGGGATGACAAGGAAAGAATTCCAACGAATGATCTTACTGCAAATATCCAAGATAAAGCTGCAAATCTGGTATCAACTGGCGACAAAATCCAACAGGTGATATGTATGGAAAGCCGTTTGAAAGTACCGCCTTAGCGACGATACTATCGGCCGATTATCCGATAAAGTCGGTACAATCCTCCAAATGTACTCCTAGTCGGCCGACTACTTCGGCAATTTTCCGACCTTTAGTTTAGTACACCAACATCCTCGGTAACAGAAAAAAAACGCGTCGGGAAATACCGCTCACTTCCCCGATTCCTCGGACAAGTAGGCGGACATCGGAAAGTAGTACATGCATGTATGCATTATACATACATGCATGTACATTATTATTATATAAATAAACTGGGCCAATAGCTTGATTGGTTGATGCAAGGAGATAGAAACATATATTAACTAGAAAACACTTGGAAAAATCTGTATAGCACAAATGATTTTCTCCAAGGGAGGCAAATCTTTCTATTCTGTCGGAAAATGACCACCTTAAAGGCCTACCATATATTTATTTCTTATTTCTTGACATGACACTATTTCTCCATCTGGCAACAATATATCAGAAATGGCATTATAATATATATTATTCAAACAATGTTTATAATTATCGCAACTAACTTATCAGCAAGTTGCAAATCGCATTTGAGAAAGATTTCATAATAATTATGTATATTGTTAAAATATTTCTTGGTAGAAATAAGCCTAAAGAGTGTCTGAATGACGATCTCCATATTATTTGATATTGATATTTACCTTCGCCATGATAATTAGTTAAATCATTAATCCGAATAGATTACATATTTAGTCTGTTTGAGCAGAGCTATACCAGGTAGTACTCACACGTTGGAAACGTATTTGATATAGGCTAATATATAGACACTAATTGAATGTGTATGTATGTTTACTTTTGTGACGAAACTTGATTTATTTGTTAGGCTTTATTTATGTTATTGTTGCTATTGTTCTTGTTATGTAACATTGCGTAACATTGTGTAACCTCATTATATTTATATCAATCAATAATTATCACCCATTTATTAATGCCTTACGATCATTCCCCCAACCCAAATCGGTGAAGCAGGTGCATTCATTTGCAGGTCTTGCTAATTCTTGTATTCATTCCAAATTTTAGCCACATAAGGAAACCATTGTATATGCTCACAAAAAGGGACATTAAAAATGTATTTTCTGCGTTTGCCAAAGCCAATATAAAATTCAAGAAAGAGAAAATGTTCTTTTGGTCTAACAAGGGTCCCATTCTTAGGCTTTATTGTAGGCAAGGATGGAATTCATCCCGATCCAGCTAATCAAATTCCATATTATTTAACATTGATATTTACCTTCCCCACGATAATTAATAATCACCAAAAGATATCAATAAATGATCATAAATCAGTAGCAATGATAGCAAATAAATGTACAAATCAACGACATGTCTGTTGCTTAGAAATGTCGGCCGACATACACCCCGACATGGCGGACACCAAGGCGGCAAAATTTCCGACATCCTTGGACCGTCGGCTGCCTAAAAGCCAAGGTCACCGACATTTTCGAAAAGTTACCGCTAACAAAAAATGTCCACCGACAAATAAAATCACTTTAAAAAACATCGGCCGACGTAGTAGAAATATCGGCTGGTACGTCGCAAAAATTTCCGCTCATTTTTCCGATATTTCAAATGTCGCTATGTTAAACCTATGGCGATTTCCGATATTCCCGAGTAACACGGCACCCGCCGTCCGATGCGAGTATGGTGCGAGAATACTACGTCTGCTGCCCAGATGTACGGGCCTCGCACCAGGACGGTAGTCTTTAGCTTTAACACCTACCGCTGGTCTAATGCGCCCGGCGGCTGCGCTAGCTTTTTTGTACAGCCGTACTAAATGTTTTCGCGCGAGGGGGCTGTATTCTCTCTAAAATAGCCAGGCAATGTACATTTCTCTATTTATACTCACAGTAATACAAATACCTCTAATAGGCCTTCAACGGCAATGATTGACCCTCTGCTTATATACACATATAATCCAGTATAATAATATAGAATATTCTTCCCGTCGTTTTCCTATTAAGATGACTTAGAATATAATAGAATAGAGTAATCTTTTATTCATCAAGGGGTAACAAATCTGATGAAAGGATTATGCATCTAGACATAAATATATTCGAAATGAATGTTTAGTAACTTAATAGAACTAGCTAGACAAGTTGATAGTTTGGCCTCTGCTCCCGGTAGTGGTGTACGGTGAGTCCCCCCCACTTGATGCAGGCCGCCACTGCCACTACCACTGGTACATAGCTCTCCCGTATATTCCAATGCAAGGTTTGGGTCAACTCTGGGGTAGATGGATATGCTATTCAGTCAGTACATTGACGACCAACCCTTTTCAAGGTTTTAAAAGGTAATTCGACGAAATTAATTACACATTTTGGTAATGAGGAGATTAAAGGAAATCCGTCAACTGACTGACAACTTGCATCCCTGCATTAGGCTATGTAAATGGTTGTGAGAATAAATGTGATACTTACACATTCTTTCCCTCCCCCTCCCCCTCTCCTATACCTACGCCCTCTTCTTCACTCTCCCACTCCTCTGCATGTAGGATGGTCACCCTCTCTCCCGTAGTTCCAACTCTCCTTATTTTCCCTCCCCTCCCCCTCTTCTCCGTCTTTCATACCTGTTTTTCTCCCCCAACCCCATCTCCAATCCCCCCCTCTCCGTCCCCTTTTCCTCATGCCCCCCCCTCCCCTCTCTCCCTTCCCCAACATCCTCTCCCTCCTCTCTCCCCCTCTTCTTTCCCTCCCCCTCCACTTGAATATAATACAACCAATCATTCTCAATACATGGTGCATCTTGTCATAGGCTCCCTATTGTGCGACTTGTACTCACCAGGTGGCAGCACTAGGTCACTGCATTGCATTTATAATTTCTTTAACAATAAAAGTACCGCTAATACACTAATGTGTCATTTATACACTATTGATTTTGTCCAACAAATACTTGTGAATATCATAAGTGATCTTCTTCTAAAAGAGTTTATATGTATAATGTATATGTATGATGTTGGGAATCGATCTGATCAAACCACCCATTTAACTGTACATATGATTGTGCCTAGTCAGCTGGGAGTGTCCAAACTCATAAACCACTGAAATGATTCATACACAGAGGTCTGTGAACATGCAGGGCCAGTACTGATGATAAATGATGAATAAAAGGCTGCAACCTATGCTGTTGTACCTTTAAAAGTTATCTGGGCTGTAGATGTTCAATCTAAAGTTGCCTTCAGTTACTCTGACTGAATATATCTGGCAAGCAATACTTCACCCGAGTCACACGGCACCTGCCGTCGGATGCGGGAAAGGTGCAAAAATACTACGTCTGCTGCCCAGCTGTACGAGCGTTGCACGAGGACGGCAGTCTTTAGCTTTATCACCTATCGCTGGACTAGTGTGCCCGGCGGCTGCGCTAGCTTTTTTGTACAGCCGCGCTACATGTTTTCGCGCGAGAGAGCTATACTCCCACCATAGATCTATATATCTATTCATATCCTTGCTCCTTGACTGGAATCAACATGATGCGGTAATAGTTTGAGCATAAATTAGTCTAACTATCTCTTGATCATCACCCCCTCTCTTCTCCCTTCCCGCCCAATATTTTTTTTGAACAAATTTATTAATTCAGGAAGTTTTACATGATTATAGCAGATGAATTTTCACTGTCTCCTGAAAATACAGAATATATTTAAACATAGAGTTCGCCCGGCGGCCGTATTTCGGTTGCACGTCCCTTGCACAGCCAAGGAATACACTCCTACATTGTAGTAGATTTCCCCTACATAAGCCACGCGAAAACACTTTGGTCTATAACAATAGATGTCTGTATTTTTAGCTCACAAGAATACACAAGTCATATCTGTAACAGTGGGCCATTAGGCTATATGTACATGGTTGTGAGAATAAAGGAGTAATGACCGACTTTATACTATTATAGTAGATGGAATTAATTTGTATTAAATGTTCAGTTAAATATCCAGAAACAATAGAAATACGTCTACAATCTTTGGCGTATATTTAGCGGGTAATATCAGCATTATACACCCTTATTTCGGCCATATTAATGCAGATTTATAGAATAATATTGTGTAATTCTGAAGTAAATTACCCAGTAGTTATGCCAGCGAAATTAAATGACAAAGTCAGATGTAGGAAACCGATGTTGGCCGCCACAATAAGGCCTGCTTGTAATCAGAAGATTGACTACCTTTTTGTCAAAATATTCGTTTCTTTTCTAGACAATAACCATGCGAACAGAGTTCGAAATTAGCACCCGCCCACCGCCAAATGCGGGTAAACATTTGTGCGTGCGGGTAAAAACCACTAAGTTACCCGCCCTCTTTGGCGGGTGAATGAAAATGAGCTACACACAAATTGATAAATTGAAGAATTAAAAGAGAAACAAATAGATTCAACTTTTTTCCATATGGCGTATTTTTTTACTGTGCCCATAGATCTATTCATGAACGAAAGATGTCTCTTATTATATAAAACATTTATTCTGCCAATTGTTGAGAAATCATGTATTTTTGTGGACCTTGCAACAAAATCTTCATATATTCGACTCCAGAAATTACAGAATACAGCCATGAGAATTATCTATGGTGAGCTTTATCATAGGAAAGGTTTATTCGACATGCATATTCACTGCAAAATTTTACCTCTTGCAGTTAGAATATTTTTTGGACAGAGATCTTAAACTCCAGTATTTTGTTGTATTAATAATGTTCAATGTGTGAGAGGACGGCACTGGTGGATGGGAATTGTTATACATGTCTAAACTAATATGAAGAGTTGTAGCGATATCCAGTATAGTATCCAGTACCTCGTGACCAGAATGGTCATTTTGCTTCGTGCCCACAGTGTGTGAGACTTTTTAATCATTAAAGTGTAATTTGTGGGCGGGTAAATTTATGTGTGGGTGGGTAAATATCTGCATTTACCCACCCACGGTTGGCGGGTGGAGAAAAACGTTAATTTCGCACTCTGGCTAACATAGGAAGATCTCTTTATTTCTATTAATTATAGCATAACGGCGACGCTATGTTGTAATGGTGACATTACAACAAAGGCTCACTGCAATTCAACAGCATTTGTATTTATTCATATCAATATGCCATATTCAGGCAGGCTTAAACAATCATTAGAAAAGATGAAATTGCATTAAAAAAAATTATTTTAGATATGGTAACAAATGGATGTCATAATCCGACATAAAACATCAATTCAATGATATACTTCACTAGGTAATAACTTCATTTTTATCGAAATATACATACATATATGCATCTTCCCTCCGCAAAAACTAATATAGTCTGATTAGAATTTCAAGCAACTATTTTTTAATTTATTGAAATGCTTCATACATTAAAAAAAACTTGCCTATATACTGGATTTATCAATATATTTTCGGAGAGCAGTGGTAAGGCACATAATGATACATCCTGGCATTACTTTACTCATTACAAAAGTTGTGACAATTTATGATTATACATAGTAGCAGAGACACAGGTCATACCCTGAATATATTGGACTATATTGTGAAATTATCATATCCTATTTGTTTCTTTATGCTGATCATAGACTAATCAATAGGCCTAATCTTACCATTCACTTACTATTGCGCCACCTTTCACACTAGGTGGCGCCACTTTAACACTAGGTGGCAGTAAGAGCAAGCCCTTCATTATTCCTAATACATTTATATTGAAAACTTTTCTAATGCATTTATATGCGTTTTAAGCACTGTAATGATTAATCATTATATATCTAGTGAGTTTACACATACGGTTGTTCTTTATTCAATTTCTGTAAATTATCTATGTATTGTGTTAGAGAGGGTGTAATCATAACACCCTTAGTCCTGTACATCCATTTTAGTACAAGCCCCATTGGACCCATGTCTCCCACAATCAAATTGAAAAAGTCAGAGGTAAATAGGCCTTCACTCTAAGGGCCAGCCACTGGTGACAAATGATGAATTAATGGATGAAACCAAAGCTCATGGATGTTTAGTCTCTTTCAGCTGTAGGTATTTAGTTTTAACTTAATACCGGCAGCTGTAGAAGTAGCCCTTGCATCATAAAGTGCCAAACTCACCTTGTTCATGTGCACCTCATACAAACCGTCATGCCCTTAATTCCTAAATTCCCTTAATAATAATTAATAGACTCCTATGCCCTTGCCCAGGTATACTAAAATAAAAGATCTAAGTGCAGCCCAATGTGCAACCAAAGTGCAGCCGGATGTGCAACCAAAGTGCAACCAAAGTGCAGCCAAGCCAACTGCAGCCAAAGTGCAGCCGGATGTGCAAGGCTGGCTTACACTGGCTGCACTTTTCCCTGAATCCGGATGTAGTCCATGGCTGTGCAAGGGCTGCGCGTCCAAAGTGCATCTGTGCAACCTGGGTCATGGGAAAGGTAGAGGAGTACATTTATACTAACAAATTTTCATAATAACAATTAGCAAATATTTAAGTTGATCCCAAGTAATCTGAGCCCCACCTGCAATACCCTACCTGCCCTAGGCATACTAAAATGTGCTGCCGGATGTGCAACCAAAGTGCAGCCAGATGTGCAACCAAAGTGCAGCCGGATGTGCAACCAAAGTGCAGCCGAGCCAAAGTGCAGCCAAAGTGCAGCCGGATGTGCAAGGCTGGCTTACACTGGCTGCACTTTTCCCTGAATCCGGATGTAGTCCGTGGCCGTGCAAGGGCTGCGCATCCTAAGTGCATCTGCGCAACCTGGGTTGTCGGCGACAAAGCGGTAGTTTCAAACAGCTTTCCATAGTATGAACACTATTCTCCAGGTGGGTGTTGCATACAGGTGTTGTGTACAGGTGTTGTGTACAGGTGTTGTGTGTACAGGTGTTGTGTACAGGTGTTGTGTACAGGTGTTGCATACAGGTGTTGTGTACAGGTGTTGTGTACAGGTGTTGTATACAGGTGTTGTGTACAGGTGTTGTGTACAGGTGTTGTGTACAGGTGTTGTGTACAGGTGTTGCATACAGGTGTTGTGTACAGGTGTTGTGTACAGGTGTTGTGTACAGGTGTTGTGTACAGGTGTTGTGTACAGGTGTTGTGTACAGGTGTTGTGTACAGGTGTTGTGTACAGGTGTTGTGTACAGGTGTTGCATACAGGTGTTGTGTACAGGTGTTGTGTACAGGTGTTGTATACAGGTGTTGTGTACAGGTGTTGTGTACAGGTGTTGTGTACAGGTGTTGTGTACAGGTGTTGTGTACAGGTGTTGTGTACAGGTGTTGTGTACAGGTGTTGTGTACAGGTGTTGTGTACAGGTGTTGTGTACAGGTGATGTATAAGGTGTTGTGTACAGGTGTTGTGTGTACAGGTGTTGTGTACAGGTGTTGTGTACAGGTGTTGTGTACAGGTGATGTGTACAGGTGTTGTGTACAGGTGTTGTGTACAGGTGTTGTGTACAGGTGATGTGTACAGGTATTCTGTACATAGGGTAGAATGTAATGGAGGCGTATAATGCTATAGTATTGGACACTTAAGATTTAATCATTTTAGTTGATAACACTGCACTGTTATCTATTTAAGGGTCAGATCTTCAGAAAATGCACAATATACATTTCTACACAACTCTCAAATTCTGCTAAATTAGAGTGAAAAATGATAAATAGTGAGTATACCTGAGTGTATTCTGTATCATATTTTGTACCCCTAATAAATAAATAACCGATCACTGGTGGCCCTACCAGTTGAAAATCTGTCAAATCATTTAGTCAACTTGTCTCCGCTCCAACTAACTTATATGCGTCAGATTTTCAGAAAATGTACAATTCACCTTCACCAATCCTCTCAAATAACCCACATTTAAGACAAAAATGAGTTTCAAAATGCAGTTTAACATAACAAAACTGATACTTTAAATCAATACGATACCAAATATACTCAGATATACCCACAATTGATCATTGTTTTAGCAGAATTTAGCAGAAATTACTGAATAATGTAGAGCTGCCAATTGTACATTTTCTGAAAATCTGACCCATATACCACACTGAAACTGTGCTAAGACTTACTGGACTCTCCAGTGTTGCTGTGCCTTAACATGTTCCGATGTACGGACTTGTTCCCACATATTTTGTGATAACTCTACTCTACCAAACACCGAAAACATCTGCTTACAACTTTGATTGTGAGGTACCCTACTGTCGGTACAACCCCAAATTTAAATTTTATTATTATTGGTCAGTCCTTCCATTATTACTATTATTAACAAATTGATTACCCTATTCATGTGTATATACTCAATGCATCTAAAAGTTGGCCATGAGTCATTAAGTCATTACCCACTGTCTGAAGGTATTTTTACTTAGGTAAAATGTGATCTGTTTTAAGAAAATGAGTCATAAGTCGCAATATATGGATTTTAAGTTATCACCATATTTGAAAAGAGGAGATCAAGCTTATTCCAATGATAGTAAACACTAGGACACCTAATAAGTTTTTCTATATTTTAAGTTTGATTTTTTTATTTTGAAAAAAAAAAAAGTTTGCAATTTTCCTGGGGAACAGTAAAGTAACTTAAATATGTTCCATATCAAGACCTTTAAAATGAAACGATATATTACCTACATTGTCCTGACATTTGTTACATAGATTGATATAGCTATAAGTGAGAAACCCTCCAAAAATCAGAACATTCCAATGAAGTGCTCTTGTAAAATTAACACTTTGAAAAATATCACTTTTGCGACTTGTGACTAATTTTCCTGAAACACATCACAAATGACCTTCTGAAGATTGCTGCTTATCAGCCCTGTGGACCTTGATATCTTGTCTTACTGTCTGTATCGGGTATTGTCCTCTTCCTCAAGTGATGATACGATCACCTACTTGTTGTTTTATTGTTATTCTACACATCGTCGCCTAAGAAAATAATGTAGTGAGGCATTCATTGGAAGAGCTGGCACGCCAGAAATGACCAACCATTGTTTGTAATGATCTGACAATAAAGAATATTTAAATTGAATTGTATTTATTCAATAAATCTGTCTGGTTATGTTGAACTGAATTTTCAACCTGATTTTCGTACTAAATTTGGGTTATTTGAGAGGATTGGTGAAGGCGAATTGTGCAACCTGCCTTAACATTAATAATTTAAAATTTAATCTTTTTCTTTTCATTTGAAATTGTTGATAATACTGCACTGTTACTTTAAAAAAGCTAACAACTCGCCTACGTCACAACGCAGAGGTATTAGTAAAAATAGCTTTATCTATAAAGCAATTGAACTCTGGAATGCACTCCCAGCAGAACTCGAAAATCTCGAAACAAGAAGAGTTTTAGGAGGAACATTCAGGAAGAAATAAAATAAAGTAATATAACAAAATAGTATATCCCACAAACTAACGAGAAGAGCGAATTGCTTGGATATTTTTATTGGGGTCTGTGGCAATGTTATTTCATATTTTCAATATTCATTTCAAACCAACTCAATACATAGAAGGATAGAAAAAAGAGAGAAAACAAAACAATGTTCGTCCGACCGACTAAAGCAGCTTTTTTCGAATGTCAGTTTGTTTGGCGGGGTATTATGATGAGCCTGGTTGCTAGGCAAGGTCAATATGTTGGGATCCGGTTCAAGTACACACACACAGTCCGCAGATATAAACGTATATGAAATATATACCTTCCATAAATTGCCAACAATAAAAACGGACACCCCCACCTGGGGTGTGGACCTTCACCAATCATACAAGGTTCAATTTCCATTCTTAACTTTGTCATGTCTCTAGTAGCGTGAATATCATAATATATCTTTCATGCCTTACATAAAAACTCCTGAACATCTTGCTTAATTATTAGTTATTGTCAATTAGTATATTAGTTATTGTCAAACCCCATTCCATTAAGTGACCTTGACCTTGACCAATGACAAATGCATGACAACAGAATAAAAGTCTCCTTAGAAGCTAACTACATACCAAAAAAAAAGAAAATCGCTCTGTATTTCACAAAGCTACAGTAAGAAAAGTCATTTTTCACATTATCCTTATATTTTGGTGAACTTTGACCTTTGACCCCTGATAAAAGGTCAAACGGACACTTTTTAGAATGTAAGATCATCATAGTTGGAATGTTCAGTATCTCAGCTTTCATTTGATATCAAAAAACCTTTGTTGTACTACTTTTCACCAAAAACCCCCGTTTTCAAAACCCGCCCCAGGACTACTACCAGAACATCTCCGTTATATTTTGGGCAACAGTAGTCAGGTAGATTGGTGCAAGAATTGTTCAAATTGGTATGAAAGCATGAAATTTGGTACAGTGATAGATTTTGGTATGCTGATTAATTTTGGATATTGACCCATTCTGAAATATTGTTTTCTTGGGTTCTGTTGCCATGGTAACATTTTTTCAGTGAAATTTTGGCCATTCCCTGGAAATACTGAATTCTAACCAATAATTTGATATGGTATACCCATATAAAGTAGTCTATGGAATAGTTCTCTAATTGTTCTAACTATTTCATCTAATTATATGGTTGCTAGGCTATGTATGGTTGCTAAGCAACTGATAATATACTGAAATTTCTCCAAAATGGCTTATTTTATTTATATTTTATGGGGTAAGGCAATTATTTATGTTCTAAAATATAACATTTATTTAATGATACCATTTTCAGTGATATGCTTCAGCTTTTAGAATTCCCAAGATGGCTGCCAAATGGTTCTAAGATCCAAAATGGCTGATCAAAAGACCCTTCAGGCCCACTTCCTAGTTGACTTGACTTTAGTTTGCAAGCTCATTCATTGTTAATATCAGTATGTACTTCAACCAATTCTGAACATTAGAATAGATCTGAGAACCTGAAATTTGGTACAGAGATACATTTTAATATGATAATTATTTTTTTATATTGACCCATTCTGAAAAGAATTATTCTCTTGGCTTCTGTTGCCATGGTAACATATTTTTAACTAAAATTTCATCAATTTTCCTGGAAAAACTGATTTCTAACAGATAATCATTACCAATATACCAAAATAAAGCAGTTATGCAATAGTTCTCTAAATTAGGTAACTATTTCAGGTAATTCCATGGTTGCTAGGCTATTTATGGTTGCTAAGCAACTGAAAATATGCTGAAATTGATCTGAAATGACTCATTTAAAGCATATTTTCTGGGTAAAATCTATTTTCAATGTACTAAAATGTCATATTTCTTTGATAATCACAATTTCGATGATATGCATCAACATTTAGAATATCCAAAATGGCTGCCAAATGGTTCTAAAGTCCAAAATGGCTGATCGACAGACCAGTTTTGCCTATTTCCTAGACATGAGCATGTTCATGGTACATTCAATTCAACACATTCTGACCATTGAAGTGACTCTCTTTCCTGTTCTGGACTAGATTCATAAGTAACATCAGTTACAAAAGCTCCTATTTTCAAAGCTAATTGGAGAGCTAAAAGTAAAAAAAGATCATGATTGGACTATGGCGCTTTGTTTTAGTTCTTGGGGGCATTTTCAAAGCAGTCCTTGAATACTCCCCAATGTGTGTTATTAACTATCTTAGCTACTTTAAAAGAGATCTGAGAACCTGAATTTTGGTACATAAACTGGGGGAATAACCAGCTGCCTTCCACTGGAGTGTAGGAACAGTGTTCTCTAATGAGTTGCACATGGACACAGAGAGGTTAACTCCATCAAATATGTGATGTGGCCTATCCATACTATATTAATTGTGGATTTATGACAATGGACCCTGTACACAAATCCTTGAAAGACTTTTTACTTGCTGCATGTACAGGGCTCTAACTTTTACAGTGGTTTCCATTGGTATCGAGAAAAGTTACCTGGCTATTGGTTTCCCCAAAATCACTTTTTTCAAGGGAGGTGATTTTGAAGATTTTCAACAACCGATTTTGCAGCAGTTACCTTGCTGGGATGATTCAATATCTGTTTTCTTGTTTTGTTGGTGTACGAGAATGTGTGGAGGGAAGGCAGGGCAGTCCTCAAGGCCTCCTTAAGTATATGGGTTTTCTTTTCCCTTTATTGGGAAGGGGGAAGGGGAGGGAGGGCAGAAAGGGGGAGATGGGGAAGGAGGGGGGGAAGGAGTGTGAGGGAGACACTATTTGTTTTTATTTTCCCCATCCCTGGAGTCTATATTAATAATTGCTAGCTGTGATAGTTACTATTAAATTCCATTTCATTTGATGGGTAGGGGACAGAGAATATGTCATAATTTAAAAAGATGTGCATACTGAGACATTTTTATCTGCAAGTCAGCATGGTGTTGAGGTCACCTCCTTGTACAGGTATGCTCAATATCCAATATGGCTGCCACCAGGAAGCAAACTGTCCTATTTTAGCTCCTTAGCTCTAGACAGCTAACATAGCGTAGCTTGCAAATTGAACGTTTCAAACGAAGCCCGATAAATTGGGTCCTTCGCTTCATACTTACACCCGCCGAGGGATCTATGTTTCTTTCCCGTAAAACTGCGCTATTGTTACGCTCTATCGACATCATTGATAGTAATCTACAACTTGGACAGAAGGAATCGCTTCATATGGCCCTATTTTAAAAACGAACAAAAATTGTGGTTACCGCCTTACATACCGTGTCATGGGGGCTCACAAATAGTACCGATGACCCGTCCGATCGCCCTCCACACTCACTCACCCACTACTGCTACCAGCGGACATGACCAACGCTTGTCAACAGAAGAATCAACAGCTTTGTGGGGAAGGGGGGTGGGTGGAGGCTAGACGGTCAAATAGACTATAGAGAGAGGTGACAATAATCTTACTAAACTAACCAGCCAAGCAGTTACCATACACAAATTCTCGTGCGGATACTCCCCGGGATCTTAAAAAGGACCTAAATGAAAGCATCTCACAGAGCAAGTACATTTGATTTATTTGCTTTTGTAAACATCAACCATATAACATTGTTCTTTAGGATGAGTCCATACTGTGACAACTAGAAGGAAGAGTAAATATTGAAGCTAAAATTCCATGTTAGTCAATATAGTAAAGTAAAGTTGGTGGGGAGTATGTTACTCCCAGGATCTAGCTGCACATGGTGGGTTCTCCATGTCCAACAGGGCATAGCAGATCAGTTACAATGAAATAAGTAATTAGTTGCTGGCCTCTATAAGTGGCGAAATAAAAAGGTGGTATTTGATGTTACTAACAATGATTGATCTTTAGAACGTATACCTAAAATGTATGTATTTGATGACTATAAATATTCTACCAATATTGATAGGATTATTTCCCCAAAGGCTGCTTGAAAAGGAAAAACTGCTCACCAAGGGTGGTGAGACTCAGCCACGATTCAAGCGGGAGAAGATTTTCATTTGTCAAAATAAAGGAAATATATTTAGTTTTGTCACTCAGGTACTTCAGTGGAACACAACTGATTTGAATTACCACCTCATCACAACAAAAGCTAACCTTGAACTACTCAGCAATAAACCAACTACTCATGCAGGCTTGACCTCATGCCAGTCAGAAAAAGCTAACTCCTGCCTGACAGTCAGTATTTTACAGTCTCAGGACTGGATAGTGATCAGTCAGACCTGCAGGTTTGCTTTGAATCAGGAAAACCATACAAATGAATTAAAATCCACCATTTTGCACACATGTATGTTGGGACCTCAACATTGCCTTGAGCCTCCCTTCCTCTATGCATTCTCAGAGTGCAACACACTATTTACAATGTTAAGAGGTGTTATGCCATAACCCAAGAGTTTCCCAGGGGGTAAGTCATGGTCAGTGGGTTGTTTTGCTGCATATTTAGGGCCTAAAATAAATTATTTTTGTTTCCAGTCACCTCATGGTAGAAATTTGGGTTGGTTGGTCAGGAATCCATTTTTATTTTTTTTTATATTATTTTTGGTAGCAGTGATGGAGACTTATCATAATGTATCCAACCTTGCCATGGTGTTAAAAGAGTCATTGCCACATGTGCCAGAATGAATTTGATCAAATTTTATGAGATTTATTTAAATTGATTCATTCAATTGGTGCTAATTAATGCCCTAAAAAATGCTTCAGTCAGTTACAATGTTTTCAGGTCGGTCAGGGACTGGACATAAAGTTAATTCTAAGGCCTAGTGGTAGTAGCCAACCATAGTCCAGCCCTGCCCACCTCCAAAGACATACACCAGCACACACCATGTACATTCGATTCACGGCTCTAGTAGGTGCAGTGATGTCATGTCATATATCTGTATACCCACAGGAAGTATGGGAATTTCAAGTACCAAGAACTTTTTTCTAGTCGGAGTAGAGGTACATATGAGGACATTTTCTGAAACAGTTTTAATGTTCTTTCCAATGGTGGTAATATCTTGGCCTTGTGGGGGGTACTTTTGGAGATGAAAATGAGTCGGAAATGTATGTTCTTCTGACCTGTATACCATATACATGTGCTGCCACTCATTCTAAAGAATTCTGTTCCCAGAATTTGATTCCACTTGGGTGCTGTCTGTCTGGCACACTTTATCTCCAGCACTGCACTGTATTCATCTACAGTCAGATCTGGTGTGTGGACTCAGTGAATGATGTAGGAAACCTACATCTTCGAACCAAGAATACTTGCTAATCAACATGCTAAATCCAGCTGAAAACAATTTTCTGCCAAACCCAAGATTGCAAACCCCAGTGAATGGGATTGGGAATGAAGTGTCAGACCCAAAGAAGTTATACCATATAGGAGAGATCTAAAAGATGTCATCCTGGCATGCTCACTGATTCCTCACTATCTCCTTATACCCTTATGCTCAATCATAACACCATGTTGAATTGCAAATAAATGGTCACAATATGCACAATACCTATTATTCCCTCTCCATTACCAATCAAATAAATTGGAATTCCATATCAGTTCTCCCCAAGTGGTTCCACATGGTGGATTGTACCCATATTTACATTACCATATCCACTAGACTTTAAATCATCACTATTCAGGGAGTTAGACCCGCTGACCCTGCCCCCCTTGGTAGACAAATAAAGGATATATGGATGCCTAGGAATTGTATATGCTAGGTGTCTTCAATATTTTAAAAGCGACATTCAATGCAGAAAAATGCCATAGCAACAGTAACCAAGGAACAATATTTGAGTATGGGTCTACTCTTAGAATGACCAAGGTCCTCAGATGTATTTGAACTTAAATTATTTACAACAAATGAACTCACAAACCAAATTCAAGTCAAGAGTGAATCACCAAAATTGTGATTATCAAATAAATTTGTGCGCATGAAAAGTACCAGAAAATATACATAAAATAAGTCATCTCAGATCAATTTCAGAATATTTTCAGTTGCATAGCAAGCCTACATAAGCCTAGCAACCATGGAATTGCCTGAAATAGTTACATAAATAAGAAAACTATTGCATAGACTACTTAATACGGGTATATCATTACACATTATTTGTTAGAAATCAGTATTTCCAGGGAATGGCCAAAATGTCACTAAACATGTTACTATGGAAACAGAAGCCAAGAGAATAACTTTTTCAGAATGGGTCTATATCAAAAATTAATAAGCATAACAAAATCTACCTCTATACCAAATTTCAGGCTCTCAGATCTATTTTGATGTTCAGAACTTGTTGTATTACACATATACCATGAATTAGCTTGCAAATCAAAGTCAAGTCAACTAGGAAATAGGCAAAACTGGTCTTTCGATCAGCCATTTTGGACTTAAGTACCATTTGGCAGCCATCTTGGAAATTCTAAATGTTGATGCATATCCTCGAAATGGTGATTATCAAAGAAATATGACATTTTAGTACATTAAAAATAAATTTTACCCAGAAAATATGCTTTAAATGAGTCATTTCAGATCAATTTCAGCATATTTTCAGTTGCTTAGCAACCATAAATAGCCTAGCAACCATGGAATTGCCTGAAATAGTTACCTAATTTAGAGAACTATTGCATAACTGCTTTATTTTGGTATATTGGTAATGATTATCTGTTAGAAATCAGTTTTTCCAGGAAAATTGATGAAATTTTAGTTAAAAATATGTTACCATGGCAACAGAAGCCAAGAGAATAATTCTTTTCAGAATGGGTCAATATAAAAAAATAATTATCATATTAAAATGTATCTCTGTACCAAATTTCAGGTTCTCAGATCTATTCTAATGTTCAGAATTGGTTGAAGTAGATACTGATATGAACAATGAATGAGCTTGCAAACTAAAGTCAAGTCAACTAGGAAGTGGGCCTGAAGGGTCTTTTGATCAGCCATTTTGGATCTTAGAACCATTTGGCAGCCATCTTGGGAATTCTAAAAGCTGAAGCATATCACTGAAAATGTTATCATTAAATAAATGTTATATTTTAGAACATAAATAATTGCCTTACCCCATAAAATATACATAAAATGAGCCATTTTGGAGAAATTTCAGTATATTATCAGTTGCTAAGCAACCGTACATAGCCTAGCAACCATATGATTAGCTGAAATAGTTAGAAAAATTAGAGAACTATTCCATAGACTACTTTATGTGGGTATACCATATCAAATTATTGGTTAGAATTCAGTATTTCCAGGGAATGGCCAAAATTTCACTGAAAAAATGTTACCATGGCAACAGAACCCAAGAAAACAATATTTCAGAATGGGTCAATATCCAAAATTAATCAGCATACCAAAATCTATCACTGTACCAAATTTCATGCTTTCATACCAATTTGAACAATTCTTGCATTTTTTTGCACCAATCTACCTGACTACAGCGTAATGACATCATTATAGCAGTATACTCTAGACGAGATGGCGCTGTGGCATTCCTCCCCAAGGAATCCTGATTCTCACATAGGCACAAGAGCGCGCCACCAGCCCCCTGGAGCGACGATTTTACTCTATAAAAGTTGGCTCGATGTCCCGATATCCTATGTTTTCGTCATCCAGGTGAAAAACCAATGCCAGATTTGACATCCTCAACATGTTTAAGAAGCAAAACGTCGGGGTTCATAGTGTCTATATTGTACTTGTAATCTCTTATTGTACTTGCTATCTCCAGTGCTTAAGCCTTCTTCCTCGCACTTGGCCGTACTTGGTAACATGCTCGTAGTGACGTCATAGCAGCCACCGTATGATTTGCAAAACATCGCCCGTCATTGCGGCGATCGTTTTGCACATTTAATTAAACACAAACCAAACGATTCTAATGCGTTTGTTGATGGGCGGGATGGTGGGCAATGTCAATGTACAAAAACATTCCATACTTATGAAAGTAAATAGCCCAAGACATCCCTTCATTCCCATCAAATTGTGACGATAGTTCTAATCTGGTGCCACACACACCCCTGGATGTTATTATATTTTATACTTGGTGCTGGTGATTAGTTCTGCTGAATAACACTAGAGGTCACTACTGTTTGCTGTACTGCTAAAGCCATTGCTTTTATATCTGATCCATCTACATGATCAATGTGATTATCACCTCAAGACCTAAGTATGGAGTTCAATAGTATTTACCATAATGTGTTAATGTGTCTCTGTGATTCATGCTTAATCCCTCAATATGTAGTATTCATGATATCTCTGTGTATGAGGGAGCTAAACTACCTGGGAGCCCTCTGTGCCTAGTTTCAGGCAAGAGGCCAGCGGGGGGTTGTGTGAATAAACCAAGAATGAAGTTAAGCTTGTGTTCTGGTTGTTCTTTGCTAAGTCTGAACCTGGGTTGTGTTGGAAGAACACTACACATGTACAGTTTTAAGTTTACTTTATGTTTATTCAGCAATAGCTTTACAATTTGTGTTGCTTTTCTCAGCGACTACTGATCAAGTACAAGGTTATACAATATAATAAAGATGAAGCGATCCATTTGGGTTACATCACCATGGTGTATAATAATTAGAGAGAAACAAAAGGAAACGACCGAAAAACGACCAAAAAAACATGTAGCTTAATTGTTGTTAGGACATAATTGTGATCCGTTTTAGTAAAAATGATTCACAAGTCGCACAATATGGATTTTGAGATATCACCATATTTGAAAAGAGGAGATCAAGCTGATTCTAATGACGGTAAACACTAGGGCACTTAAGATGTATTTCTATATTTTAAGTTTGATATTTTCATTTTTGAAAAAAAAAGTTTGCAATGTTTCTGGATGGGTAATTACCAGTAAAGTAACTAAATATAGTCCATACAAAGGCCCTCAAAACGCAAGGATATATTTAATACAGTGTCCCGAAATGTGTGACATGCATTTATATGACTATAAGTGCTAAACTCTCTGAAAATCAGAACATTATAATCAAGGGATCTTGTGAAGAAAACACTTTGAAAAATATCAATTTTGCGACTTATGACTCATTTTCCTGGAACACATCACAATTACAGTAAGACAGGTTTTGCACAGAGCGATACAACGAGAGAGACATGCACATGTATCCCCTATTACAGAGGTACAGTATCAGAAGTCTGCCATTCTAAAGTGGCAGGTAATATAATCTCATTTTTATTTCACTTTTTATGGATTTGACTGAGTTGAAAAAACTCATCTACAGTCTAATACAAAAATATTGCATTCATAACGAATAAAAGCAACGATAAAAGCAAGAGTATAAATTTCCATATGCATACAATCATATAGTACATGTACACCTGTAATATGTTAATACTCAAGTCATTCCACACCAAAAAGAAATTACTTAAAATTACTTATAATTTGCCCAAAAAATAACCCTTAGGTCAAAACTTTATAAATCATAGGTGTTCATGTTTCAGCATGATCTGTCACATGCTACAGGACCTAGTCCAGAAAGCATTACATTACTCATGCGTTTTTACGCCGCAGAGAACTCTTTTGCACTAAATTCTGTGAGAACCGCATGAGAATTGGTTTAGTGGACTAGGCCTTTAATGGTTTGTCAAAATGTATATCACACCAACCGCTTTACGTGTTATTTATAAATCTTTTAACATTGATATAAAATGTAAAATTTATGATACAGTAATAAAATATACATCCTATGAAAGCTAATAATCGCCTCTGTGAAAGGCTTAATATAGCAATAGCGGTTAGATCAATATCTTGGAAGTTCTGCAATGAAATGTCTGGGAATTGACAGAAATGCTCCCTGGTGGCAGGAAATAGTAATACTACAGGGCCAATAAGGTATCAACTAAATACTAGGCACCAGGCTACTAATGCAGTATATCTACTACCTGTACTGACTTAGGACCATACATTTAAGGTTAGGTTTAGGGTTATAGTTAGCATTGGTATCAATCCATGTACTCTATCCACCTCACAGAACACATGAAAATACAGTGCATAATGATAACATTGCTATATTTGCATCCTGGCACCTACTATATAGACGCGTCCAGGCAATAACAGGCATGTGAAGATCCAGCAGAGTAGACTTGGTGTGCAACCACTAACATTTTTTTTGCCAATTCCTATGTACCATGGACCAGACTAATAAAAACAAACTAGCTCTTCTCCAGGCCACAGATGTGTATGGGGTAGAGAAGAAATTGGGTACCAGTTCACTACCACCTCCTCAACTAATGTGAACCAATTAGCCATTTTATTATATACGCAGAACAACGCATCTAGAGTGAGTTATGCACAGTGCATATGTCACTAGTGAGTTATGTGTGATAGTCAAGGCAACCAATGAGTGTTGTACCTTAAAACCTAGTTTAGCACCAAAATTCAACTTTATTACACAAGAATGTTTTTATTCATATCATTAAAGCATCTACAATAAATCAGTTCACTAACTCATTGGTTTCAGCCGCTTAGAATATTACTACTGCAATATTCACGCCCCTTCAACACTCTGTGTTAGTTTTTATTTTAGACGTAATTATTGACATAAATGTATCGCTACTGTGATACATTTCCTTCTAATCAATCTCACTGCTTCATCAACTATCAAAATCTAATTTAACTATAAATGATATATGTCCAATTGTATATTATCATACTTCACTTACCTATTATTATATCCAAGATGGGCACATTTGAAAAACCGGGTTATACTGAGAAATGTATCCCATTGAAAATAAAATCTTTAAAAGAAAGAATTGAAACGTGAAATTGTGAAATGTTGTCATTGACAAATGGGGAATTGTACATTTTCAGGTGATTATACCAGGGAGGTATATACAAGGGAGTAGCAACGAGTCATTTACTGAACCATAATATCCGCAACTGGGACTTAATTTAGCCACTGCATGCCAGGTGACACTGCAGTATTGTTGTCAGCAATAGTACTACATATAGCCCAGGTAGTTTGATAACCCTTTTACCATAGAAGAGCATACTAGTGATGCACTTATAAATAGTTGGCACTAGTAGTAGTAGTGGCATTACTTTCAACAATATGCCACCCGCGCATATTTTTTGTTGCTACTGCCTTGTTGCTACTGTATATGGGTAAGATTTTCAGAAAATGTACAATTTGCCTTAGCCTTTGCTCTCAAATAACCCACATTTAAGAAAAAAATGAGCTTTAAAATGCTGTTTAACATAACAGAACTGATACTTTAAATCAATGCGATACCAAGTATACTCAGATATATGCAGTACTCTTCATTTTTCAGCCTAATTTAGAAGAATTTTCTAAATGTTTAAAACTATATACCCATATATACCTCCCTGATTACACCCATAAGTGGGAAGCAGTAGGTTAGGGAGACTCAGGGTCAGGAACAACAGTGCTGACTGACTCACTGGCCTCAGAGTTGTTAACAAGCCTGAGCTGCTCCCCTGTACTACCCTGTACACAGCACTTAGCACAACAAGGTGTACACAACACAGCCCTCACATCAGCCAGCAACACCATCCACATCCATGGCAGCACTGTATAGAAGCTACAGTAGATGTAGTGAAAACCCTTCAATGCCACCGAGTGTTTGAACACCTCACGGTCTTCTGTACCTAGATGAGGCACCATGCCAAAGTTATACCCACAGGTCATGAGAAAGTAGACAAGGAAAGTTACTAGGACAAGGATGAGGGAGTTCCTGGTGCCTGGTGCATTAGTGCTTGCCCCTGATTCTTGGCTCTCAAATTTACCCTTGCAGCAGAATGGTAGCAAGAGACAACACAAGAGAATGAATTGAGCTATGTAGGATATACCCGCGATTGATGCGTTCATGGGTTTATTGCCTCGCCGGCCGTTACCTGATTCTGTACAGTATTCCTCCTCATATCCTTCATGTCTAACCCAATGGTTATAACCCACGCGCGGGGTGCTCACACAGAAAATGACCATGAAGCTGAACACCAAACTAAAGACCATGCAAAACACAATCAACCCAATCACAACCTTCTTCTGTGGATATTTGTGAGGGAAGAAGTTGAGCAGTACCTGATCAAGTGCGATGCAGATCAGTAGAAGTGGAATAAGAGGGTAGTAAATGATGAAGTGTCTGAAGAAACAAGTGGTTTCAAATACAGTATGTGTGTACATCCATGCGGCCATGTAGGGTCTCAGTATAGCTCCTACAATGATTAAGTGCACCAGGGCAGTGATGACCAGCCAGTTGGTGCAGTTCCTGCGTAGTTCTTGCTTGACCAGGATGACCAGGAGTAGGGTGAGTGACCCTATGGTCAGTAGTATGGAGCCAATTACTGTGAAGCTGAAGTCGGCCATGTTGACTTGAAGCGGTTCTCTCGGTGATTCGGTTGCCATCCTGATCCTGAAGGAATAGAATGTTAGAATAACTTCATTATTTTCAAAGTTCATTAAGTTCACCACGCATCTCATCTCATTTGTTATGTGTTCCAGGAAAATGAGTCACAAGTGGCAAAGTTGATATTTTTCAAAGTGTTTTTTTCACAAGATCTTTTTATTGAATTGTTCTGATTTTTAGAGGGTTTAGCACTTTGATGAAATTTCAAGACATTGTATTAGGTATATCCTTGCGTTTTGAATGCCTCAGTATGGAGTATATTTAGTTACCTTACTGGTAATTACCCATCCAGAAACATTGAACTTTTTTTTTATAAAATGTCAAACTTTAAATATAGAAATACTTATCAGGTGTTTCAGTGTTTACTATCATTGGAATCACCTTGATCTCCTCTTTTCAAATATGGTGATACAGTATCTCAAAATCCATATTTTGTGACTTATGACTTATTTTCCTAAAATGGATCACATTTTCACCCATCAATCACCTAAGCATCCATTGTGAGGTCAAGTATAATTTTCTTTAGTATCATTCTTAATTTTCAGAAAAGTCAGTTGTATAATTAAACTTTAAAATGAATCTCTAGAAATAAATACCTCAATTAATTATGATCAGCTACAGGGCACAACACTGGGGAAAGTGTGTCGAATATTGTCACTAAATCCTGAATAGAACATAAAAAGATGAATTAAAAAAGTGTAATGAATATGTACATTGTGATGTGTTATAGGAAAATGGGTCACAAATCGCAAAAAAAAATATTTTGAGATATCACCATATTTGAAAAGATGAGATAAAGCTGATTCCAACCGTAGTAAACATCCACTAAGTGCCTCTATATTTGTGTACCCATGAAAACATGTTTGCGATCTTTGGTATGGTGAATCAAGTGCTAGTAAAGTAGTATCGAGGTAGGGAAATAATCACTTGTATATCGAGTATCCCGTTGTCTTTGTGGCCTAGTAAAGTAGTTAAATATTCTCTTCAGGATGACCTCAGATATGCATGAATATACTCAGTACACAGTCTTCAGATTTGGTAGATCAGCTCATGCCACTAACAGCGCTGAACATACACAAAATAAAAACATTCGTAGTAAGAGTTCAGTTGAATAAATCACTTTGGTGGCGGCGTATGCAAGTGACCTATTGGGCATCCATGACAACAGGCAATAGGTCATGCTACAAAATAGCAGAATAAAGTCCAAGTTTATAGCCCCGGATATATTTGTCTGGTTTTCAAAATATAAATCTCATACTAGAAGGTTATATACAATAAAATCGTGAATTTTTCTAGTGCATACATGTTTCTGTTATGTTATCTCACGGACTTGTAATGAGAATTACAAATCCGTGGTTATCTGTTAAGTTATGTTATTGAAAGTAATTATCTAAAACTCCGATTAGGCTTTAACTGAATATATATTCAATGGTTCAAATAAGTAAAGTTTATATTAATCCAGCATTTCATTTTAGTTCATGGTGTGAGTTGGTGGTTATCACGTGGACTGGCATCGGGTTACCACTCTAGGGTGGATCCGAGGACCAAGATAACATCTCAAATGCCCCCTGCAATTTTGCTCGGCGATTTCCCTGTAACAGCTATTACGGTCTACCACATTTGGGTAGCATTTCAGTGAATGGGGCTCTTGAAGTTTCACTCTACTTACTGGGTTAATAAATTGTTAAGAGAAACTGCCTTATATCAATTCAATGTGAACAGATGTTCTTGATATTGACATTCATAATGATTCATAATAATTCATGAATCCTATTTGAAGTTTTACATCAATACCAACACATTCTGAGACAGGATTTATTCAAATTCAATGTTGCCTGTCTAGTCCCTCATAGAGAGCCTCATGCTCCATACATCTGTTTGTGGTTAAGACCGGGCGACGGGACCGGTCCCCTGTTACCGCAGACTCATCTACCAACAACATTTTGTCGTCGAAAATCAGATCCACCCTAGAGTGTTACGTGAGAGCACTCCCTTGTTTACTCTATGTTATTACAGCATGTTCTGAATTATATGAGACTAGAAGTGACTTCATAATCTAAATCATTTACTTTCAAATAGTATTACTCTATTAAATACTACTTAGTATGTTAAAGTGAACATATATGCATCATGGAAGGTAATGTAATTGTATATTCTTCCAAACAAAGGAGTTATGGCTCTACTCATAATCTCTGTTGTACTGAAACATGTTTTATGGGTCAGATTTTCTAAATATTTAGGAAATTCTCCTAAATTAGGCTAAAAAATTATAAATACCAGGTATATCTGAATATATTGGGTGTTGCGTTGACTTAAAGTATCAGTTTTGTTATGTTAAACTGCATTTTGAAGCTAATTTCTGTCTTTAATGTGGGTTATTTAAGAGGATTGGTGAAGGTGAATTGTACATTTTCTGAAAATCTGATCCATATGTCTGAATGTTGTCCTCCGCCAGCTCTATCAGTGCAAACAGGTCAAATATGATATGTGTGTGTGGGGGGGGGGGGGAGGGGGCGAGGTGGGGCGGGGGGTACATATTCCTACTTAGGGAACATGTCAACCATGTTATAATATTTCAACCATTAGTTTTAATTCACTTTGTCCCATGTTATATTCATGCCCTGAATATAGGTATTATGTACCATTGTAGTGGAGCGGAGGTTATATATAGCCCTCCGCGTCAAGAGTGTGTATAAATCAAATGTCCTTGACATGCCCCGTGTCTCTGTAACGCTTCACTGAGCACAGAATGGGCTTTCGGATTTGTGTTAGTTACAAGACAGATATGCCTTTATGCCTTTATGCTAACATTGCCTTTATCACCCATTTACAGGAATCTTATAGTCTATTCAACTACAGCAGAATGTGTATCATCTATAACCATTTACTGTATTCCTGTACGACCTGTTCTTATGTATTGTATTCACTGATATTGTTCGCCTGGTGCGACACCTCTTTTACTATGTGAGGACAAGTATGACCTTGCTCCTGCCTGTAAGGTGTAGGCATTCACTCTGAGGCTTAGAGTGGATCAGTTCAGTCCTATGCTGGGACTGAGCCGGGTCTGGTAAGACTTGCAGTCTGGTCGTGGGTGGCAATAAACCTAACGAAAGAGACATTTCCGTGTTGGTGTTCTTCCTTGCCTTTGTCGAGATCCGGATCCGTCGGAGTAAGAACCTGGGTTGGGTGAACTTCTAGTAATAAAGCCATTTACTATAGAGACGATTCACTACACCAGTATACTGTGTATTTTTTTTTGGGGGGGGGGGACAAATTTTATTCAGGTGTTTAGAGATGGCATATGCCATTGCAAGTTTCACGGCTCTGGCTATTCCCGGTCTTCCTCCGCGACCTGATATGACAGTAGTCACACCTTTATAGGATCTCTTCTCCACGAATCTTACCATGCCTTAGGGGAACTGGTTCCAACTTTTGGGGAGTCTTTATAAAGACTCACCATAGGTTGGAATCCAATCCATTATTTCTTTATGTTCTCGAATGACCCCTAGTTCGAAACATCTAATATATAATCTTTTCTGTTTAGTTTTAAGTTGTATAAACTTTTATCTTACATCATTTCCAAGAACGTTTTCACCAATAGCTTATCTTGTATAAACGATCTATGAAAACAAAATGCATGATGGGAATCATGGGCACTTGTGTCATGAAAACATGTATAACACATGGGTATTGACATTAGAGCATCAATAAAAATCCCGTGCTGAACATGGTATATTTTCAATTGATTGTACACGGTACCATTAGTCCCATAATTCTATGTTAATCAAAATTCAAAATAGCGGCTATGCAAATCCCCTATTATACATTTCCTGATGAGCTGAGCCACAGGCAATAAGTGATGCTAGGATATAGGGCAATGTACGCAAGAATATATTAAAAAAAGTCTCGAAACATACTTTAATTTATGCGACTTGCGAACGTGACATGCAAATTCAGCGCTAGACTCACCCATAAATATTAGAACTTTTGTACAAAGATATCCTGCGAATAAAACTCTTAGAAAAATATAAATTTTGCGAATTTTGACTTATTTTCCTGAAACACATCACATATATAAATTCATTGAGTGAGTGAGATTGGTTGCTTTACGCCCTTATCAACACATTTAATGTGGTTATATCAAGGGCGGGAGAGCTGACAGTGAGGCAGTTTATAATCATACCCAGGAAATAGAGATAGAGAAGTAGGGAGAGAGAGACAGAGAAATCAGACAGAAAGGCATTTTATGGGCATACCCAGGACCAATATATTCATTGTATGAATAATAGACATATATGGCGGCACATGCAAGTGCCCTATTGGTCGTCTATTAGACCAGGCAATAAGTGATGCTAGGATGTAGGCGGGGATGTAGGGTAAGGCACTTGTGCTACTCCAGGCCGAGTGACTCACAGTGGTCTGGCGTCTGCTCCTCCTCCTCATGTGCTGGCACCGTGCCAATAGTATACTCGTGTCCTGGAGAGAACATGAACTGATATAATAACACAATGATATGTATAGTATACATAGAACATGAACTGATATAATAACACAATGATATGGATACATAGAGCATGAACTGATATAATAACACAATGATATGGATAGTAGCCTATACATAGAGCATGAATGATATGGATACATAGAGAATGAACTGAGGTATAATAACACAATGATATGTATAGTATACATAGAGCATGAACTGATATAATAACACAATGATATGGATAGTAGCCTATACATAGAGCATGAATGATATGGATAGTAGTCTATACATAGAGCATGAATGATATGGATAGTAGCCTATACATAGAGCATGAATGATATGGATAGTAGCCTATACATAGAGCATGAATGATATGGATAGTAGCCTATACATAGAGCATGAATGATATGGATAGTAGCTTATACATAGAGCATGAATGATATGGATAGTAGCCTATACATAGAGCATGAATGATATGGATACATAGAGAATGAACTGAGGTATAATAACACAATGATATGTATAGTATACATAGAGCATGAACTGATATAATAACACAATGATATGGATAGTAGCCTATACATAGAGCATGAATGATATGGATAGTAGTCTATACATAGAGCATGAATGATATGGATAGTAGCCTATACATAGAGCATGAATGATATGGATAGTAGCCTATACATAGAGCATGAATGATATGGATAGTAGCCTATACATAGAGCATGAATGATATGGATAGTAGCTTATACATAGAGCATGAATGATATGGATAGTAGTCTATACATAGAGCATGAATGATATGGATAGTAGTCTATACATAGAGCATGAATGATATGGATAGTAGTCTATACATAGAGCATGAATGATATGGATAGTATCAGTTATATGTGATGGGTTTCAGGAAAATAAGTCATCAATGGCACAATTTATATTTTTCAAAATATTTTATTTACAAGATCTCTTTGTACGAATATTCACATCTTTGGGTTATCGAATGCCCCAAGTCGTGCAATACATGAACCAAATGTCAAGCCCGTGTAATAAATATATCTATGCATTTCTAAGGTCATCCTATAGAGTATAATATATAGATACTTTACTAGTAATTACCCACCCAGAAATAGTGCAAACTTTGTTTTTTATAAATAAAAATATCAAACACAATTTCATCAGAATCCTATTACGATGGTAGTGGTAACTATTGCGCCCCCCCCCCCCACTCCCCTATAATATTAAATAATAAAATCCAGCTCTCCCAGCCGCTACCATGTAATATTATAATATTATTACGCAATGTATACATATCCAATCCACTGGATCCTCCACTGAATCCAATGTTATCAGTGTATCAGTGCCCTCCATGCTTCCACAGCTATGTACAGGTGTTTACAGATCACAAACCCACCTTTGTTGCCAATAATATGAAGGCGGAAAGGATAATACAAGTATTAATGTTTACCTGCAAGCTGTACCTCCTCCTCCCAGCCCCGGACTATCACACACCCAGCTCTAGCTCTCTGACAACACTGAGCACCTCCCCACCCAGCGAGTGACTCAAGTCTACAGTCCAACACTAGTGGTGGAGCGAGGGTCCCCCGGCTCATGGACTGACTCAAGCCGTCCCGTGCATAGTGCGGCCCTACACTCCACGCGGCTGATTTATAGATTGGAAATGGTAGGAGAATTAAGTAAATAATAAGGCGGTTTATGTACAGTAAAATGTGATAAATAAAAAGTTATCTTTTTTAATATTGTTTAATATCATAGGATGTTTCTAATGTTTGATTTTTGTGGTGATTTATAGTCATTGGAGTGACTGCAGACTAGCGCGGATGTCGCGGATGTCAACAAATGGAGGTATAGTTTTTTGTTCTGGTTAACCTAGCCTGAAGATGTTATATATGATGTTATATATTAAACATATGAGATGGAGAAATGGATTTAGAGCCTATAATAAGTGGGAAGTCGTTCTGATTGCTTGATTTCGGCTGTCATGCTACATTAAACTATAGAGAACATGTTTTGGTTGTGTGAGAGCGGCTCTGACACTGAAAGGGAGGCAAATAAATGGGACATTTCCCGATATGATGGTAAGCCAGTTATCCACCAGGTGGCGGTGTTATAAAAGCTACAGCTCTTCAATGTAAACGAGTCTCACTAGGTGGCACCACATGACTTTGTTCCAGGGCCGGGGGCAGCTTTTAATTATTGTGCTATTTTTAGTTTGCATTTCAGCCAAACATTAACCATTGATTCACCATATTCTCAGATAGAGCTGAATACACTCTTATCATTATTATGAAATATACAAGGTCATCTCATTCTATTCTATTACTGTACAACTAATGCTGATACTGTAACCAATCTTTAGAGCATTGATCGTGTATACGATCTATGTTAAGAGTAATACTTTAATAGAACAATAGCCCCAAAATGTGTTCCCCAGACTCCATAATTAATATAAAATTAATTTTAGTTCTGACCCACACCCCTTATAATATATACTTAAGGACCATACTAGAAGATCTGGTCTATATTCAGATGATTGGCTCCTATTTTACGAAACTCTTGAGATATATTTCTTTTTTAATTGAATTCAATCGAGGCATGGTTAATTGTAAAATAAAAGTGGGTACTCGTTTGAACGCATGAATGAGTTAGAAGTGATGTGAAAGAGGTTCTCAGGAGTCTGTACTGAAAAATCGTGATTGGATTCAACAAAGAAGTTCCTCTATTCTTAACATTTTGTATTCTTCACTTAATTCTCTTCACTTACTCTTAGCAAAATTGTCATTTGAATCCTTCCCGCTTTAATTGTCACCATATTAAAAGAATTGTGATCGTATTAGTATGGTTTAATACAACCATTTTTATTTCAAGTGAACCCAGATCCAAGATGTTGCACATGCAAGTCCACTATTGAGGTCCCATTTTCTGAATGGGAAACATTTTCCTTTTTTCTCCATGATTTAATGAACTTGTTAAATGTTAAGGCCAATAAAAATATTTTTAAAAAAAATGTTCCTGGGTCAGATTTTCAGAAAATGCACAATCACAATCAGAAGTGTATTTGTATTGTATTCATTCAATAAATCTGTTTGGTTATGTTGAACTGTATTTTGAACCTTATTTTTTCCTTAAATGTGTGTTATTTGAGTGGATTGGTGAAGGTCAACTTTTCCAGGCGATTTCACCCATCAATGAATGAAGGTTAATGGAGACAAAGGTTAAGTTTATATTTATTTATTTCACAATAGCATACATTCTGTAAAGTAATGGCGTCGATCACGTACAGACGTGCCTAAAGTCAACGAGCCAAAACTAGCCAGTTTTTATCACCACAAATCAGGATTTTACCAAAAAGAAAAAGCTTGGACCCTACCTTTCGGCTGTGCAGACACTTGTAAAACTATCAGCTGTGTGTGTAATCCTCATTTCGACGATATTTGTTCTTTTTCAACTCTCAATCGATCACAGTGGGCGATATTGGAGTGGTTGTGTCTGAACTTCGCGCCAAACACAACAAAGCCTCAGACATGTATAACAATGAAGCGTAGAGCTAGTGCGGGTACAGGCTCCTCTCCCGATCAGAAGAAAGCTACCAATCCCTCTGAGATTTCTGTTCTCTGCAATTCCGACGACATACTTGATAGTTCGAACACTGAAATTGTGAGTAGTATTACCAGCGATCCCAAGATGAATCTTGAAAGTGTTTCCGCAGATTTGATTGCAGCCAAAGCTGATATTGACGATGTTGTTGAGGGCTATAATGACGTGGCGGAATACGCTGAAAGCACCCTAACCTTTGTAAACGAATTAGCTGCCTCACATAAGGGGGAAATTAAGGAAAGGCACGCTCTACAGGAGCTTACTAAATCACTTGCTAAGAAGGTCACTTCCTTGGAATCCATGGTGGGAAATCTCAATCTTGAGATGAAAGTGCAGAAACAAATCAATAACGACCTGGACACTAGGCTGCGACAGAAATCTGTGGTCTTCAGCGGTGTAAGGGAAATTAGAAATGAGAGTGATGAAACTACATGTGCAAAGATCGTGAGCCTCCTAATTAAGGACTTCAGAGAAAATCGCTTTGATGAAGTGTATAGGATTGTTAGCAAATTTTCTGGTAAAAGCAAACGTCCCGACCCCCTTGTGGTTGTTTTCAAGTCGATAAGCGACAAGAAAAGTTTCATGAGTCAAAAGGGAAAACTGTTTAACAAAAATCTATTCCCTCCAGCCACATTTCCTTCCATCAAATACTGGAACTTCGAGGACGATGTTAATCCAGAAGTGCGAAGGGCTAGAGGAATGATGAGGCTAATTACTAAAAGGGCACAGGAGAAATCAATTGACGCTAATGCAAAAGCTAAGGGAGATAAGGTCCAAATCAAAGGTATAACGTATGGTATGGCTGACATGGACACGCTTCCCGAATGTCTTCATCCTGAATCACTCAAAGTTCAGAAAATTGGGGGATGCATAGCCTACCAGGGTCCCTACGCGTGGCCAAGCAACTTATTTCACTGCGATATTATGATAAAGAAACTGCCTTTCTCTTCAGTGGAACATGGATTTGTATATATCAAAGCACTCAAGAATGGTCGTTTGAGCACTGCCAAAAGGGTCGCTGACATGAGAGATCCTTTTGCCATTAAGGAAACCAGCAATAAGATTGCAGTCGACGATGAATGGAGAGCTAAAGAGGAATCCTATCTCAAGTCGGTGATGAAAGCCAAGTTTGTTCAAAACCGGAGCTTACGTATGTCTCTTATGGCGACTAAAGATATAGAGCTAGTTGAGGCCACGGCTGACACCAAGTGGGGCTGTGGAGGCTTTCTTGGCTCCGTGAGCTTGAGATATCGTACTTGGAAGGGCGAAAATCGTCAAGGCAAACTTCTCATGGCAATAAGGGAAGAAATGCAAGAGCAGTTCAGCGACGACTACAAACTATGTACGCCCATCTCTCCTCCTCCTCAACCATCGCCGCTTAAAAACTTATCACCAGGCACTGTAGAAAAGTCTCAGCCGAGATACTTCCACAGGTATCCGTCCAAGGAAGAGAAGTCACTGTCTGGAGAGACACAGGGGGTAGCTGACACATCCATAGATGAGGCTGACGTATCCGACGAATGCGATATGGAGCTTGATGGCTCTGCCTCTTCGGCCAACTCAACTCTAAACGCATCGGCTGCTCCCTCGAAACCCACCCTTCGGCGAAGAGGGCTCAATATGACGGCCAGCACACCGTATGATACACAGTCTACAAGTCGAGTCCAGCGTTGTATAATCAGAATGGACATGTCGGCAGTAAACGACTCACTGAACGAATCTAGAATCGAACTCAAAGCTGCAAAATCTGGGCACACGCCCTCGTGGAAATGATAGTCAGTCACATATTCCGCCATATTGCTGAGTTGCCTCGCGGTAATGTTTATCTGGTACGGTAATCCTTGACCGGTCAAACTATAATAAGTGCAACTATTGGTATACTGGTATATCACTGTCCAAAGTAGAGATTATATTACTAGTTGTGAAAAGATGTCAGATTTACTATCCTAATGTTCCTCCTAGTAACAGAACGCCCATAGCCGATTCGATCAGCTGTTTGGGTTAACTGGGTCAGTTGAGTGCAAATAGTTCATGGTATTTGTTATGCGAGGTAAACAGTACTCAACGCTGCGGCAGGAAAGGCGAGTGTATAATTTACCTGCCCTTCTCTTACTTCTCATATGCGTTCTGCTATTAATCACTAGTCTTAATTAATTGATATCATCTCGTTAAAATTTTGTAAGCACTTGAATGTGCGTGATTGTAAAGGTTCGGTTTAATTATGTATCGACAACCATTGATGATAGCGCGATTATTTAGTGCGGGCCTAAAATTCCAAGATGGAGTCGGCCGGACATTTCGCAAGCAGAATGTGATTCAGCAAAGAGGTTGGACGTTATTGACTGGTAGAACTGTTATTCCATGTACATCATTAGCGCCTATGGTAAGCACTTATTGTCTTCTGCAAACTATATGCGTAATTTTAAGGTGATTGTGGTGTTAGTTGTAAGATAGTTACCGCTAGTTGTGGACAAAAAGCGTGCTCGTATGTATGTCAACCTGACAATGCTATTGCTAACCCTAGCGAGGGAAATCATGACTCATATTTTATATATGCCGATGTTGTGTACAGATTTTACAATCCGCCCTATAGGAATGTTCATGAAAATATTATTTTGCGTACTAACGCTCCTTTCAAAAGCTAGCCAAGATTATGATTTGATGACAAAATGTATTCCAAAAAATGGAGTTGGATAGCCCTGAACATGTAAGCGCTTGTAAAGGTCTAACAGTGGCATCTCTAAACGTTAGATCATTGCGAAAAAAGGTGTTGGAGGTATACGACACTCTTCTTCAAGGGTATACTAAAACCCTGGCATTACAGGAAACCTGGTTAAATGTTGCTGATCTTAACTCTCATCTGATTATAAATAATAATTTTGATTTGTTTAGAGTTGATCGAGCCACTACTGTAAATGGGCAGGTGAAACTTGGAGGAGGGTTGTGTTGCTATGTAAGCTGTGATTATGAATCAGACCCGCATATTTTGGAAGGGAAAAACTTAAGTACTCCCGATATTGAAATGCAAGTTATTTCGATTAAGCCTGGTAGGAGAAAAAACATTATCCTGGTCAATTTATATCGACCTCCTATGGGGGACAAGAGGGTATTTATAGATAGGTTACAAGAAACCGTCGATTATATCAAGGTGAATTTTAAAAATTATCCGATTCTGATTTGTGGGGATATCAACCTGAATCTCCTCGATAAAAATAATCAATCTGTTACTGAATTCTCTCACCTCATAGGGGAACTATCCCTGACACAACTGATCAACTGTGCAACTAGGTATAGTCACTCAGGTTCAAGTCTTCTTGACGTTATGATTACCGACCACTGTCACATAAAAAAAGCAGGGGTTATAAACACAAACTTATCTGATCACTGTGCTGTATATCTGACCATAAAAAAGATGTATGTTCCTGTCACTAAATCTTCTACTCTGGGAAGAAGATATGATCGTATTAACTGGCAAGAATTGGATAATTATATAAACAGAGTCTTTACGGTTGACAATTTCTTCTTGCAAGACACTGGTTCGCCTGAAATTATCTGGGCACGAATGAAGGATTATCTATTAAACTATCTTGACTTTGTTTGTCCGATTGTAGAAATGGTCAATATTACTAGAGGTAAAATGATACTCGACGCCCAGACTCATGCCTCCATTAAGGAGCGGGACCGTCTGTTCAAAAAGGCGAGAAGAACCAATCTCGAAGTTGACTGGGTAAATGCAAGACAATCTCGACGTATAACTGCGGGTTTAGTTAGGCGAGCACGTAAAACTCATGTGGACAACCTTTTTAGAAATGCAGGTCAGGATAGCAAAAAATTCTGGAGAGAAATTAATAACCTTGTAGGAAAAAACAACTCTCATAAAGTACCCGACAGCTATTTGCATGATGGTATTGCTTTGAAAGGTCAAGACGCGAGTAATGGTCTCAATATAGTTTTCCGAGATATGGGAAATGTAAAAGAAGCACCCTCTGGTGACTTCTCCGGGTTCCTGAATGAGAATGTTGTAACAAATGTAAGTACGAGGATTTCTATCACTGAAAAAGCTGTATTAGAACTAATTGATGATATAAATGTGTCAAAAAATAGTGGATTCAGCTGGGTCGATTCAAAGGTCCTGAAATTCTATTTACAGAGGTTATCAAACCCCTTTACCAAGTTATTAAAGGCGTGTGTGCATTGTACGAGTATACCTAAGGAATGGAAAAGCTATAATGTTATTGCCTTACCAAAAGGAGGCAACCCCCGGTTACTTGGGAATAAAAGACCTATTGCTCTTGTACCTATCCCCTCAAAAATTCTTGAAAATTTCATGTGTATATCTTTGAGAGACCATATGGATTTGAACAATCTGTTTGTCCCACAACAAGGGGGCTTTAGGCCGGGTCACTCAACCAATCTATCTGTTCTGGAGTTTACCGAGCCTATAATCAGAGGAATTGATAAAGGGGACCTCACTGTGGCAACATACTTTGACGTCTCAAAAGCGTTCAACTGCATAGACCATGTCATACTTGAAAAGAAATTGCAGCACTATAAAGTAAACCCTGTTTTAATTTTGTTGATTATGGAGTATCTTGTAGACAGAAAGCAATCAACTTACTTGAACAATGTCCTTTCCACACCGATTGTTATCAAAAATGGCGTACCTCAAGGTAGTGTAATTGGGCCTCTCCTTTTCTTGATCTACATCAATGATCTGCCTGGTTGTATTGAAAATATTGGGGTCGGTGACAACATCAAGATGACCATCTATGCGGATGATACCGCTGTTACAATCACGGGAGGGGACCTAGATAGATGTATGCTGGGTGCTCAAACGGTGGCTTCTAATATTGCTAAATGGATGAACCATAATAAGCTATGCGTCAACTCCAAAAAGAGCATGGTCCAAATCTTAGGGTCAAAACACCGTTTGAAAAAAATCAATTTCAATACCCTAGGTAATATCTATATCAATGGGTCGGCCATAACTAAGGCAAAGTTAGTAAAATACCTGGGATATACAATCGACTCATCATTGAGCTTCAATGACCACTTTGTACGAATGAAGGGTCTGGTCCAGGCCAAGGTTAATCAATTTGCACGCATCCGTTATTACATAGACGTGAATATTGCCAGGGCCATTGTAAAATCCCATGTTATCTCTCTTACTGAGTACGGTTTGCTAATGTACAATATGGCTAATGCTAATATCATTGGTAAAGTACAAACATCTATAAACAGGGCCCTAAGACTTGTTTTTGTAAATCAAAACTTATCGACCCTAGAAATAAAAAGGTTATTAAAAATTGATGACCTACAAAAGAGAGGAAACATGGTAATTCTGAGTCTAATGGCCATAAGAGTGAAAAATCCTGAGCTAACTCAAATTATGCCTAGGCAAACTAGACTTGCCGCTGGGATTAATCTAAAAGTCTTCCAACCTACATCTGACAAATTTCTTAGATCTCCTCATGTCCAAGGGCCAATACTATGGAATAAACTACCTCCCTTGGAAAAGGTTAAACCTTGGAGTAAGTTAAAATTATATTTGAAGACACAGTAATGGCGGCAGACACGTGTGCATATTGTTCCTATTAAATGTATGTAACGCAGACTTGATTATTATATCTGGAACTATTTCCGGATTTTGTGACTCTCACTGATTGAGGACTTGATAAGGCCAATGGTCTATTCAGACTAATTATATCATTGTTTTATAAATTGCGGATTGATTGATTGATTGATTGTACTGTATTCATGTATGTTGAACCATTGTATTTTAGTTGGCAACAAAACTCAAAAAAAAAATAACTTTCTTATCTAGTCGAGGCACATTATGTTAAAGGAGTTTATCGTAAAATTATGTAAGTATAATAGTGTTATAATAGTGTCTTAAAGATTTTTGATAATGCACTGATGATTAAACTGTTATTGTAATTTTGTATCTTCAGCAGAGCCACTTTCGGCATTGAAAGGTATCACATTTGTGAAATTTGTCCGAAATAAAATCTGTTTAAAAAAAAAAGAGTAAATTATCTTCATTTCTTGATAATGACATCGAAAAGCACCAAAGGACCTGATGTAGAGAAAGAAAGAAATACAACCAGGAGAAGTCTACCAAGGACATAGGGTAGAAAACATTTAACTGTTTCAGTGTGAGTGCATCCATACATGGATCAGATCTCCAGAAAATGTACACTTCGCCTTCACTAATTCTTTCAAATAACCCATATTTAAGACAGAAATGAGCTTCAAAATGCTTTTAAACATAGCAAAACAGAAACTATAAATCAACGTGACACCAAATATAATCAGATATACCCGGTATTCATCATTTTTCAGCCTAATTTAGCAATATTTCCTAAATTTGTAGAGCTGCCAATTGTACATTTTCCGAAAATCTGACTCAAATACCAATTTTTTTAAAAACGTGTTTATTGACAAAGAAAATTTCGCTGCTGTGATACGTTTCATTCAATGTCCTACAACTTGTACAAAATAAATCAATTCAAACAGTTATTATACATGAGGTGTCATTGAGACCGATATATTAATACAATTAAGCTGATTATAGATTCTTGATGATCATTTCAACAATATACATGATATCTAAAGATAAAGTTGTTTTTGGTTTGTTTTTGGTTTTTTTTGGTATTTTTTGTCCAATAAAAGACATACAACTCACAATAATGAGTCAACAAAACCGCATATGGGTAAGATTTTCAGAAAATGTACAATTGAAAGCTCTACACAATTTTAGTAAATTCTCCTAAATTAGGCTGAAAAATGAAGAATATCGGGTATATCTGGGCATATTTGGTATCACATTGATTTAAAGTATCAGTTCTGTTATGTTAAACTGCATTTTGAAGCTCATTTTTGTCTGAAATGTGGGTTATTTGAATGGATTGGTGAAGGCGAATTGTACATTTTCTGAAAATCTGACCCATGTGATGAAACGATAAATGAGGAAATGTTAATTCACAATTTAATATGAAACACTATATTTATTCATATTTTGCTTCAGTACCCCAATATTGATAACTCATCAATATTCAAAGGCAAAGTGAAAGTCAAACTTTAATACCTTCCCATTCCCAAACTAGCTTGCAAATGATCCGTCAGCTTCACCTTGAGATTATGCACCAAACAGTGCAACAGCAGGTCTGAAATGTGATGCGTTTTAGGAAAATAAGTCATAAGTCGCAAAACATTTTGAGATATCATCATATTTGAAACGATGAGATCAAACCGATTCTAATGATAGTAAACAGTCTAATAATCCAATAAGTATTTCTAGATTTTAAGTATGATTTTTTTATTTTGGAAAAAAAAAAGTTTGCAATATTTCTGGGGGGTAGTAAACAGTAAAGTAACTAAATATAGTCCATATAAGGACCTTTAAAACGAAAGGATATATTACATACATTGTCCTGAAATTTGATGTATCAATTGATTGTACATATAAGTGATAAACCCTCCAAAAATCAGAACATTCCAATGAAGCCATCTTGTAAAATAAACACTTTGAAAAATATTGTTTTTGCGACTCATTTTCCTGGAACACATCACACATGGATTTTATGCCATGATAGGTGTGCGCTTCCACAGAAACTTTGCCAGATTAGACCATTGCATATACATGCATAGATTTCACTAGTGGAATCCACTTTTCAAATGCAACCAATTTACTATGCTATTTTGATTGGTTGCGTAAAAGTTGCTGCGTCAATCAATTGCGCTCATTTCATGACGCTCATTTCATGACGCAAAATTGTAAGAACTTGCTTTTGCCGAGTCGGAGGGTTGCAAGACATTAATTGAATGTATTATTAAATAACTATTAAATCAGATTCCCTGATGAAGGTACACCCTAGTACCAAAACGTTGGAATCGTACATCAAAATACAACTTGAAAAAATAAAAACCACCTTACAAAAATCGCTGATTCTCTGGTTTTGGAGTTATATCAACTTATAAAATTATTAAATAAGGCTAAAATATATATCATGATATCATGCAAGGCACTCAGCGGAAGAACTACTTAGACAATTGTCTATCTAGATTGGCGAATTACCACATTGTAAATAAGACCGAATACAATAAAGAATTCTTGAATTGAATTGAATTGAATGACATAAAAATAGAACCCGCAACTGTAAATACATAAAAGGAGGATGGTCAGATGGTGAGACAGTGTTCGCCAGAATGTTACTCACCAACTGGCTGAAACACCCCCACATATCTACATAAAGCATAAAGATGTGATGTACTGTACCAAATCTTGGATAAAATGCAATAAGGTGGGAAACTACATTATAAACTAGACATAGAAAATTTATGGCAATTATGCTATACGAAAAATTACCCGCAAAAAAATTGACCCAGGACCACAAACGAAACATCATAGTAATCCACTCAGATAAATAGTGGGCTTAAAACACACACATGGAAGAGAGTGCACATCTGATCTCGCTTCATGGCATGTAGCATGCCCAATTTATTGTTTATTGTTTTGTCCTTTTGTGCTGTTTTTACCGCCATATTAATCTGTCATACTAGTGTAGTCGCTGCATTTAAATATCTATTAACTACTGCTATAACTGTTTAATAGCGTGGCTCCATTTTGGAAGGGGGCCCTCAGGAAGACCTATGGTTTCATAGAAGAGAGGTACCCCTTTTTCGGTAAAACAATGATTGATGTTATTGAAAGTCTGGAAATAAAGCATTATACATACATACAACTAAACAAGAGATGGATATAGGGTGATGCCTCAGGCTGTTATAATGACAAGACTTACAATGCAGTGATTAAAAGAGCATTAAACGCCACCACACTTGCGTTTAAAAATATTTTGCTAAATATATGGTCATTTTTGCAACTTAAGACTGAATTTTCTATGACAGTTCACATATCATTCTGCATACAAGCTCTCTTTAATTTTATTTTAAATTGTAGGTTATATCCGTGAATACAAATACAAAATGATAAAATCAATATATTTAGGACATTGCGCCCACAGTGAAGATAATGCTACTGATGACGTCACCTCGTGAGAAATGATGTGAGTTAAATAGTGTAGATGACGTCACTCCATAACTGGGTCACTGGGTCAGGCAATGATGTTAAGCTCCACCTGCTGTTGTTTTAGTGCAATATCGTCATCTCCGATGCTCACTTCAGTCACTTTCAGTTCTGCCAAGTGGAAACCGCCTCTGTTGAGAATTACAATTTGTATAAATATTAATTAATTGATATTTATTATAATTATAATTATTTCATGTTCCATAATTCACAATGTTCCTAAAGCTACATGCTCTATGCAAGCTATTAATTGTGACTAATAAAATATTACCAAATGTACTCTAATGACTTATTACTTATGGGACTGAATTCATCAATATTCTATTGTTAAGAATTTGAAATAGGGACAGTAGAGCGAAAACAGCCACTGGTGAGCACTAATAAGTTATCATAACAAAGGATTCGCTTGGGTCCCCCAAATACAAAAAGGGACGCAAAAGCAACTCTGTGGTCAAATGTGGTCAAATGTCTTGTATATGGGTTGGAAACAAATAGGGCTCCTGAGGGGGGGGGGGGTATCTAATTTCTCTTTCGCTACCAAAAAACAGCATAGGTCATTTGTCACTAAGAAAATTCTTTTGTTGTTTGTCGCTATATTTTCCTAAAAACAACACATTTTTTGTTGTTAAGGACTATTAAGGTCTTTGTTGATTTGTCAGGTTAAGAAAGTGTCTTTGTCATTTGTCTCTAGTTGCCTTTGTCAATTTATTGATCTAAGAAAAGGCCATTTTGATTTGTTGATTTAAGGCCTCAAGAGCCCTACAAATGGAAGAAAATGTAGAATTTTGTTTCCCGGCATTAACTGAGAGTGAAGCTTTAAAGTAAACTAAAAGAAGCAAATTGTGATTTCACCCTACCGTCCATCTTGTATGAGCATGAGGCCAGACTCCTGGGTGACTGCCAGTTGTAGGTCCCCACCACTAGGTGGTGTGATGGGTTGCTGGTAGGGGACCAGTGCTGCAGTGTTGGTAGCTTGTCGTGTCACTGGAGGCGAGTCCTCGGGGGCGCTGTATGTCACCCTGTTCATACGGGCCTCTACCTCGCGTCTTTTACCTGTAATTGAATTAATAGGGGATTTGCATAGCCGCCATTTTGAACCTTGTTTTGCATTGAATTGTGGGACTAATGGTGCAGTATAAAATCTATAGAAAACATGCCATGCATGGAATATTTATCAATGCTCCAATATCAATATCCATGTGTTATACATGTTTTCATGCCACAAGTCTCCATCTTTCCCATCATGCATTTGGTTTGAATAGGTCATTAAAATTTTATACAAACTCTGATATTGGTGAAAACATTTTAGGAATTTTGGGTAAAAATCTTGCCAAATATTTGTATGTCAGATTTCAACAGAATCCATCCCAGGATGCACTGTAACAAACATGCACTGTGGCACATGCAAATCCCCTATTATTTACTAGAGACTTACGTTTTAGCAAAGATTGTATCATATAGGTAAAGCTGATAACAATTATATATGGATCCAGTCGTAGTTATCTGAAATAATTATCCAATTTATCTTTATATGCCACTGTTCTTTTACTAGATTTGATTACTTAATTAATTTTCAACCTTAACTATTTTTCTAGTGATTGGTCCTCAATAAATATAGCTCTTTAAACTCTTTTTTCTTTCATAAAATATATACAGAGGTATACATATTAACTGTGTTAATGTTTACCATAATTAGAATCTGCTTGATATCATATTGTTAAATATGATGATATCTCAAAATCCATTTTTTTGCGCAATTTCCTGCGACATATCACAGATGTGATGAGTCACAAGGTGTAAAATAGGGATCATTACATCTAAGGCTGCGATTCCACTGGCTCGCTCTTTTCCTCTGCTCATAGCCCGCTCTTTTTATTTCCCCGAGTGCATTACAAGCGAAGACAGAGCGAACCCTGAGCGGTCCAATAGAATCGGTTATTGCGCTTTCTATACACTCTTAAAATTTGACGTTGTCGTTTCTTTTTGACATTGCGCTAATATCTGACATGTTTTATTTGAGCGCAGCAACACAACGCTCTTTCTACCTGTTAAACTAGCAGACCAAGAGCACAGTGAGAGTGCACAAACACATTTCCTCTTGATTTCATATAGGAAACAATCGCACCAGTAGAATCGCTCTGCGCTTGTATTGCGCTAAAATTATTAGCGGATGAAGAGCGAATGACAAGCACCCTATAATCAAGTGCAGCAAGAGTGAGCAATGAGCACAGATACAAGCGATCCAGTGGGATCCCACCTTAAAAAGATGAGATCAAGCAGATTCCAATGATAGTAAATAGTAGAACAGTGATAAGTACTTATATGTTTTCAGTTTGATATTTTTTTTTAACAAAATGTTTGCAATATTCTGGGTGGCCAGTTACAAGTAAAGGAACTAAATCTATTCAATAGGATGACCTTTAAAAACACTGCCTTCGAATTAGGTACATAGATTGATATGACTTAAAGTGCTAAGCCCCTAGAATATGAGAACGTTCCAACAAGGAGGTCTTGTGGATAAATCACTTCGAAAATTATCGATTTTGCGATTTGTGACTCATTTTTCCTTAACACATTACATATCTCTAAATCCATTTTTTCGTCATTATCATGTTGAAGGCTTACGTGCTCTACGTTTGAGGCAGAGGCAGAGTGAGACAAGGGCCACGACCAGGAGACATATTGCCGCTATCAGCCAAATGTACCAGTTGACCCCCGCCTCGTCGCTCGAGTAGGGCGACCCCACAGAACCTGCAAACAAAGAGAGTTTTTTTTTAAGGTAATTTTTTGTTATACAAATCTTTAAGGTATGACAGGTTAAATAGATACACATGTCAATATTATTTTACTAATAAAATTACTAATATGCCTGAGTTTTGATACATGTAAGGCCTTCAAAGGCCACAAAGGCCTTCAAAACGCATGGATATATTTAATACAATGTCCCGAAATTTGTAACATAGATTTGTATGACTATAAGTACTAAACCCCCCAAAATTCAAATCATTTCAATAAAGAGATCTTGTGATAAAAACACTATCAATATCAATTTTGCGACTTGTAACTCATTTTCCTGGAACACATCACATATGGCCGACAGTGAAGTTATTTTACCAAAAGCCAGGTAGTCACAGAGTCAAAATAGAAATGTTTTAAGAAAATGAGTCACAAGTCGCAAAAATCATAATTTCCAAAGTGATGTATTCATAAGTTCTCTTTATTGAAATGTTCTGAGTTTTAGGGGCTTTAGCGCTTTTAGTTATATGAATCTATGTACTAAATCTCAGGATATTGTACCAAATATATCCTTGCGTTTTGAAGACCTGCGTATGGGGTATAATTAGTTACTTTACTGGTAATTGTCCACCCACAAATATTGCAAACTATTTTTTCAAAAATAACAATATCAAACTTAAAATATAGAAATAATTATGAGAGTATTATACTGTTTACTATCATTAGAATCGGTTTGATCTCATCGTTTTGAATAATGATGATATCTCAAAATCCATATTTTGCGACTTATGACTCATTTTCCTAAAACACATCACAAATAGAAATGAGAAACAAGCAAAGAGCTTACCGTCTGCGTAGTCGTATGTAACGCTGATATGATACACGATAAAAGGTACTTTGGCAGTCCATATCTCTTCATTACTACAACTGCAATTGTAAATCGCTTCCTCTTCACTGGGGCTACTGGTCCTACTGGTGATACTGAGGTGATAACTTTTTTCATGTTTACTAATTCCCTCACTAATTTGTTCTAATTTTACTGAATTTGTTGAATTAATAGAATCCTGGCAAAGGGCTCGGATGATTGTGGCATTGTTTTGTAACAATTGGTCGGCATTTTGTCTCTCTTTGGTGTTTGCGCATGCGCATTCAGGACATTTTAAAGTTATAGTTTGTCCCATTGGCACCCTTAGCAGGTGGCGCTGTGGTCGTTCTTGGGCTGGAACATAAATAATAGTAATAATAATAATAGATTTTTATTTCCATATGTATAGTATATGGGTAGATTTTCAGAAAATGTACAATAATTATTGGCAGCTGTACATTTTAGTAAATACTGCTAAATTAGGCTGCAATCTGGTCAATACTAGGTAAATTCGAGTATATTTGGTATTGCATCGTTTCTAGCAATCTGTTTGGTTAGGTTGAACTTTATTTTCGTCTGAAATTTGGGTTACTTTAGAGGACTGGGGAAATTAAATTGTACATTTTCCGAAAATCTGACCCTTGTGTTCTCTGATCCTAGTAATCATTTCCCGATGGTTTATAGTGTTGACAAGTCACCTGTAGTAATTAATCTAAGTCACACCTAGATTCAAGAAGAATTATTAGCCTGACTGCTTGGCCATTATACTTGTATTATTGTCTTTTACTGATGACTTTATTGAACCCATGAGCTTGTTGTAAAAGTTTGAAATTTTAAATCTGAATTTAAAGAATGCGTATGAGAAAACAAGGGTCAGATTTTCAGAAAATGTACAATTGGTATATCAACACATTTAGTCAATTCTGCTAAATTAGACGGAAAAATTGTCATCACTAGGTATACCTGAGTATATTTAGTGTTGCCTTGATTCAAACAATATCTGATTGGTTAGGTTGAACTGTATTTTGAACCTGATTTTTGTCTTTAATTTGTGATTGGTGAAGATGAATTGTACATTTTCTGGCGATTTCACCCACAACTGTACTGTCTTAATGCAGTTAACATGATGCCAGTGGTTGCCATCGAATAAGAATGAAATCATCATAATTATGTATTACACATGGGTCAGATCGTCAGAAAATGTACAATTGGCAGCTCTACACATTTAGGAAATTCTGCTAAATTTTGCTGAAACATGATAAATATCGGCTATATCTGAGTATATTTAGTATCGCATTGATTTAAAATATATAACTTAATCGTAACTCTAGCATGGGTTAATCAATGCATTGATCAGTTTATTGGATATCCAATCTATTGTGTCTAATCAATATATAGAGAAATGTGCCACAAGTTGATATATCAAGTGATAGGTCATCATATCTGAAAAGATGATATCAAGTTGATTCTAATGATGGTAAACATTAACACATAATACATACTTTCACATACTAATACATACTTTTATATATATGAGTATGCATGGCAAAACGTTAACTAGTGATACTTCCTGATGGTCATACCACTATTAGTCCTTAGGGTAACCTCAGATATGCACATACACAGTCTTGACATTTGGTACATGTATTCATGCTACAGCCAGATCATATTGAGAATATTCCAATAAAGAGATCTTATGAATAAATCCATTTGAACAATATCAATGTTCCAACTTATGACTTATTCCCCTGCCACACATCACATATAATGAATATAAGACTACCCACCTGTACATTGTGGTATTTGGTGTAGGAGCCAGGCTACAAATATCACTAATGTAATCCGCGTCATTCTCGCTGATCTGAGTTCTGAGATAAAGTTGTATGTTTAAATATATACAAGTTGTTCTTATCTAGGATGAGATAAGCAATCAATATTTCTAAGGCCAGGAAAAGTTTATGAAATTTTGGTAATGTATGTCACGCTTGTGTAGATTAAGTATTTCAGGTTTTTATTGTGCTAGAGCACTTTCCTCCGTGTTACCATGGCAAGTTAATTCATGATAGGTTTACATAAATTCATAAAATGCCATATTAAGCAAAGGGTGAGGGGAATGAAATATTTTTTTTAAAATTTCAACCTCATTAAGCACCAAGATACTGGACTTAATTCAATGAACTCAATTCAATTCAACATTCCATTTATTTGCACCTACAAGTGTATCAAAAGGAAACATACATGAGAAAGATGACTTCTTGGTTTTTCAGTAATCTATATATTAATAAAATAAGGGTTTGGAGCCTTAAACAGCTATCTTCTCTGAAACCGCTGGCCAGATCTTCATTATATTTCACCTGCATTGCCAAAAATGGTGCCGAACCATTCCACTATGTTTCATTAACAAATTAGGGCTGGAAAGGGGTTAGAAATGGGTTTACATTCAGCACCCCCATCCAGGGCCCCCAGCGCTGCCTGAAAACAAACCTATCAGTGCCCCTACACCAGGTTTCTGCGTCAGCCAACGCATGACTCATGGATGGGCACATCATTGCTTCACTACGGGATGGGAGTTGATATATTTCCACCAAAAGGAGCAAAGTCAGAGTTGAATCAGTTCATAAACTATTGTTTGTGATGGTTTTTGAAGTCAAGCCCGGGGAACCTGCCCCTATTTACCTCACAATGATAGAGAGAATGGGAGAGGGAGTGGGAGAGGGAGAGGGAGAGGGAGAGGGACAGGCAACACAACAACAGCACAACACTGAACAGTGACAAAAAAAGCATCTAAACAGGGTTCCATTTATGGTATGAAGATACTAAGTTATAGAAACAACTTGAAAGAGAAAGATTGTAGGAGAGGAAACAAGGAGAGATGAGGATGTGGGCCCCACTGTCCCACTAATCCCGTTTGTAGCACGGGTATTTGCTAGTATACAGTAATATGGTAGCTACGAGCGGGAACCAAGGGAACGTTTGCTCTACTGAATAAATCCTTATGTTATAAAGCAAGTTATAAAACAGATAATTTCCAAACTAACTAGTATCACTTCTCATGATACAGAGCACTTGACTCATTTACCTCCAACACATGACACATCTATGTTTGTTTACTTCCATTGTACACAGTTTGAAGGCCTGACCCACACAAGCAGGGGCCCATCCCTGTGGTACAGATACCGACACACCAAACAGGAACATAATAGATTCAATTCAATTCCAAGTTTTATCTATTTGTGATGTGTTTCAGGATAATGAGTCCTAAGTCGCAAAACATTGATTTTGAGATGTTTTGTTCATATTTGAAAATAAGAGATAAAGCCGATTACAATGATGGACATCCCCAAAGTATTTCTATATTCTAAGTTAAATAGATGTCTTCAAATAAACGATCAACTCGTGTGATTTGCTGTAGGTTCCAGTTTATTAGCTATGATGTTACAAGCAGTCACAACGCGTTTCCACCTAGGGTGGTCTTCGTCAGGGGATGAACTGATTTCTATATTTTAAGTTTGATATATTTAAAAAAAAAAAGAGTTTGCAATGTTTCTGGAAGGATATAATAAATTCAATTCAATTCAATGATGTATGCTGTATTTGTACCGAAGGGTAATCTACACACAGGTACCATACTTCAGAAAGAATGTTCTGCTCTTTCTGCATTGTAGAGACCAGAAAATCAGTTTATCGTTTAGAGTTAGATTTGGACAGTCCAACCCACTGATGAAAGTTGCAAACATTACAGAACTCCGCCTTAAAGATAGCATTACATTGACCAAAACTTTCCAGTACTAGTGATATTCATCTAGACATGAATATTTGAAGTCTCCAAACAAGCAGAGAGAAACACACTTTAGAGAGATCAAGGAATGGTAGAACTTGTTGACAACCGGAAAATCTGTTGAGTTATTATCTTAAAAATGAAATATTCCAAAGGTCTCATGTGTTTACACTTCCTAATTTGTGAAACAATCTTGACAACGTTATCCAAAATAAGTATGGATGAAATATCCAAAACATACATACAAGAAAGGAGTTTAGAGGGTATTTAAACATAAGATTTAAACATAAGATGTCACCTGGACTTTGTTCACTACCTGAAGTAGGAAGAAACTTTATTTATGTGAGTTGTTACTTATATTATCATTGTAATAGGAATTTTAAGCTATTTGGGGGGGGGGGGGCGGGGGGGGGGGTTCTATGGAGTGTTTTGAATAAGATGTTATTCAGGACAGCAGAGCCTGAAAAGCAAGTATTTAGGGCATGGAGGGGAGGGGGACAAGGGGTTGGGGACTTGTGGGGACTTTATCTAATACAAATGTTATTGTATATTCATACATAATTTTGAAACAATGTGTGTGTGTGGTGGGGTGGGGGGCAACAACAATACAACAGTGACAAAAAACATCTTAACAGGGTTCCATTTGAGGTATGAATGTTAATACAGATACTTACTTGCAGAGACAACCTGAAAGAGAAAGATGGTTTGAGAGGGAACAATGAGAGTGGGAAGATGTGGGCCCCACTGTTCCACTAGCAAATCCAGTGCAAAGCAAGGGTATTTGCTAGTACATGTTTATTAATAGAAGGTTTTTAAAATGAATTCTAACCTAACTCTTTTCTATTTCTTATATTTTATATTCTTCATTTAATTCACTTCCCTTACTCTTAGCAAAATTATTATTTGAATCTTTCCCGCTTTAATTGTCACCATACTAAAAGAAAAGGTTCGTATTGCTATCGTATGATACAACCGGTTTTATTTCACGTGAACCAGATCGTGCACATGCAAGCTGCCTATTAAGGTCACTTTTGTTCATGTACTTGGGTCAGATTTTCAGAAAATGCAGTATACAGTTCTACGCAAGTCTCCAATTCTGCTAAATTAGAGGAATACATTTTATTTCAAAATGTAGGTTAATTAAATTACAAAATCATTATATCAATTAGACATTGCCAACAGTAAGGACAATGTTACAGATGACGTCACCTCCTGAAAGATGACATGGGTGAAATAGTGAAGATGACGGCACTTTCCTCGACTCCATAACTAGGTCACTGGGTCACTGGGTCAGGCTTGGATTTTAAGCTTCATCTGCTGTTGTTTCAGGGAAATATCGCCATTTCTGAAGCTCACTTCTTTTACTTCCAGTTCCGCTGAGTGGAAACTGTTTAATTACACAAGGTTTTATCAATATTAATTATATTAAATTACATACGGTTTGTATGAATATTAATTATGTTAAATTACACAAAGTTTATTTGAAAATTAGCCAAGACGATGTCCCACAATGAATGTTGACTACGTACGGCGCTAGACTGTGGAAGTAACAAAGCAGAAGTCTGCATTCCTTACCCTGAGACACTGGTATATATACTGGCCCTTTCCCTTGAAGCACGTAGCGCATCACTGAAATTGTTAAAAATGCGGTATGAAATGAGAATAACAGATCATCTAGCTAAGCTCATCCAGCTAAGCTCTGTGTTTGTGTTCATATATTCAAGTGAGTCACCAGATGAATTTATATCTAATGGCTCGATGTAGGTTGAATCAATGAAGACGGAGGGTCAAAATCGCATAAAACCCTGAAGGGGTGTAGTGCGATTTGACCCAACGTTGAGATTGATTCAAACTGTACAGAGTGCCATTAGATATTAATTACATACAGATTCATCGATTTATTTGTTGTATTTACCTTCTTAGTTATTTACCTTCTTATGTTTTTCTTGACGAATTATCAAAACAATGTCTGAAAACTTTTGAAACATGCAAGGCAGCGCTACGCTTCTGCTGCTAAGAAGTCAAACGTCATGAACCACTGAAGTAATTTGGGTCATGAGCTTCAATGACAACCCGTATAGCATTGGTATGCCATAAAAATTATCAGATGGCACTCCTGTATCACATCGTTGAAATCATGTATGTAACTATGTATGTAATAATATGTTAAATTATACAAAGTTTGTATGAATATTATTTATGTTCCATTCCACAGGGTTTGTATGAATATTATTATGGAATGTGAAAGAATTTAAGCTGTATTCTATACAAGCTTTTATGACTATTAAAATCTCACCAAATTTGCTCATATGACTTTACTTATTTTACTTATATAGGACTTAGTAAGAGTTACTAATATTATGACTTAGAGGACTGGATTTATCAATATTCTGTTGTTGTATGTATATACAAGAATTCAAAATAGAGGCTGCTGAGGGAGAACAGCCCACTCCGAACGTTGATAAGTCATCATAACAAAGGATTTGGGTGGGTCCTCCAAATACAAATGAGTTATACTAGAAGCCCTTTGGCAAAAACAACTGGACAAAATCCTCAAGAATGTTGTTAAAAGACTTTCATATCGGTTGGAAAACAAATGTAAAAAATATATTTTTGTCCAATGTTAGCTGAGAGTGCAGCTTTAAACCAAGATCCATGATGCCCTTGATACGCTCATTATTAAAAGGATTATTGTGATTCAAACAAACTCACTGTCAACACCAGTAAGACCAAATGGATGTTTGTCAGCAAGTGTGCCCCAAACTAGACACACACAGACCAAAATTAAAATACAACAACAAAATGCTAAACGAAGTACCCAATTATGCCTACCTAGGGACAGTATTTGATTCTAGACTAAACTGCTAAGCCCAGATAAACAAGGTAATCAAAAATCAGAACCTACCTCAATAAGAAAACCAGCCTCCAAATTTATAAAACCACAATTGATAATACCACATTTTGACCATGGCCTTTTATTATTTTGCTACCCAACAGAACCGAGATAAGCTAGAAAGACTTCAGAGCAGGGCTATTCGCATTATTTCGCATGCATGGAAGTTTGACAGTTTGGACAGAATAAGGTCATCCCTGGGGCTACTACCCCTTCAGGACCGTAGAGACTACCTCATTCTGGGAATTATGCGTAGCAGGTCCCAAGAACAACTCTCCCACTAGCCTGCTAACCCATCCCAGCGACAAACAGAGTCTTCCTCACAATGCAATTTCCCTCTGCCCAGACCAAAAACTGAGTCACTTAAGAGAGCCCCTAAGTACTATGGTGCCCAGGCATGGAACAAACTACCCCAAAACATAAAAAACATAAACAGCCGCAACCATTTCAGTCACAGAATCAAATCACAGACAACCTTACCCAAGGGGGAAACCCACAGAATTAAATGAACATCCCATGACCACAGGAACTCCCAGGACTGAACGCAATATGCCAGATGATTAAAACACACTGCCACAGATGGACAGAATAACTGATCCTATCATGTAGATTAACAACTATCATCTCTCCGCTTACACTAATTACTAATTTTATCTTTACTCATGCACCCCTCCTTTCCCTCTATAGTAGTAGGACTGCACCTAACAGCCCCTGGTGGAAAAATCATGGACAATGCTAAATAATAGACCCTGTGAGCCTTGTATATCCTTATCACTAATGGCTGTATAAATATGTTAAATAAAAAAAACAAAAGAAGCAAATAGTGACGTCCCCTACACTTCATCTTGTATGAGCATGAAGCCAGACTCCTGGGTGACTGCCAGTTGTAGGTGCCTGCCCCTAGACGGTGATATCGCTTCCTGGGAGGAAACTGGTGTTTGTACGTCCCCGCCCCTAGATGGTGATACCTCTTCTTGGGAGGAAACTGGTGTTTCGGTGTTGGTAGCCTGTAGTGTCACTGGAGGAGAGTCCTTGGGGGAGCTGTTCGCCACCCTGTTCATGGGTGTCTCTTCCTTGTGTTTCTTACCTGCAATTGAATTAATTGTTTACTAAAAACTCACTTTTTAAAAACGATGGTATTGTTTAGGTAAATCTGATGACAAATATATTTGGATCCAGTGGAAATAATCAATATCATATAATTATTAATTAACTATTCACTGGCACTATTAACCATTCCTTTACTAGATTTGATTAATTAATTAATTTTCAACTTCAACTATTTTTCTAGTGATTGATCCTCAATGAATATAGCACTTTAAACTCTTTTTCTTTCATAAAATATATACAGAAGTACTCAATGTGTTAATGTTTACCATTATTGGAGTCAGCTTGATATATGATGATATCTCAAAATTGTTTTTGCTCAATTTCCTGCAACACATCACAAATGTTATGGATTTCATTAAAATAAGTCACAAGTCACAAAATCCACACAAGATGGATTTTGAGGTATCATATTTGAAAAGATGATATCACGCTGATTCTAATGATAGAAAATAGTAGGACAGTAATATGTATTTCTATTTCTTAAGTTTGATTTTTCTTAGATAAAAAAAGTTGGCAATATTTTTGGTAGCCAGTAACAAGTAAAGGAACTAAATCTACTCAGGATGATGACCTTAAAATGCAAGGATTTAATACACTGCCATTGAATTTGTTACTTAGATTGATATGACTGAAAGTTTTAAGCGCCTAAAAACATGAAAATATTACACTAAAGATATCTTGTGGATAAATGACTTCAAAACCTATCTATTTTGCGACTTGTCACTCATTTCCTGTAACACATGTGGTTAGTGCACATGTTGAAGACTTACTTGCTTTATACTTGAACCAGCTATAGACAAGGTAGATGAGGGCTGCCACCAGCAGGATTATTCCCGCTGTTTGCCAGTCGGACTTCGCCAGCTCGTCGCTAAAGTAGGGCGAGCCCGCAGAACCTGCAAAGAGATTTATTTTCTTATTATGTTGGAAGCAAATCTAAGAAACTAGGACAATAATGAATTTAAACAACAGATCAAAGGACATATAATACACAGACAATGGAATGAAGACTTTTAATAACCAATGTGATACATAATTTCTCCCACCTCCTCGACACAAGTTTGATGAGGACACTGTTGAAAAAAGTTCTACGGGGATGTTGAGTACTGACCTGTTTTATGTATCTGTATTGAAACTAGGAGGTCGAAAATGTATACCATCATAGAAAGATACCTTGGAGTATATAGATGAATTCATAGATATTTACCTTATACCATACACAGCCTTAGAATCTAATATATTATATGAGTCAGATTTTCAGAAAATGTACAATTCAACTTCGCCAATCGTCTCAAATAACCCAAATTTCAGACGAAAATAAAGTTAAAAATACACTTCAACCTTACCAAACAGATTGCTAGAATCAATGCAATGCCGAATATACTCGAATATACCTAGTATTGACCAAATTGCAGTCTTATTTAGCAGACTTTACATAATGTGTAGAGCTGCCAATTGTACATTTTCTGAAAATCTGACCCATATGTCCATGCTACTAAGAGTGATACACATCCAAAAATAAAAACATTATGAGAAACATAGTTTAGCAGCTTGTGACTCACTTTCCTCTATTACATCACATATGGCCGACAGTTATTTTACCAAAATCCAGGCAGCCATATAGTCAAAATAGAAATAAGAAAAACAAGCAAAGACCTACCATCTTTGTTGTCATATGTGGGTCAGATTTTCAGAAAATGTACAATTGGCAGCTGTACACATTTAGAATATTCGGCTAAATTCGGCAGAGAAATGATGAATACCGAGTATATCTGAGTATACTTGGTATCACATTGAATTAAAATATCAGTTTGGTTATGTTAAACTGCATTTGAAGCACATTTGTGTCTTAAATGTGGGTTATTTGAGAGGATTGGTGAAAGTGAATTGTACATTTTCTGAGAATCTGACCCATGTAATGCGGATATCATACATGGTAAAAGGCACTTCAGCAGTTGATATCTCTCCACTCCTACAGCTGCAGTTGTAAACCCCTTCCTCTTTACTGGAGATAGCCTTGACACTGAGCTCAAAACTTGTCCTGTTTATACCCACCAAGAAACCCGATATCACCTTGATATCGGCCCGATATCAGACACTCCATCGGCCCGATATCAGATCTGATATCGATCGATATCAGACTGCACCCTCAAATTCGGTCGGCCCGATATCAGATCTGATATCAGATCTGATATTGGGCCGATATCAGACCAATACTATTTCTGATATGAGTTTCTGATATTGAGCCGATATCATACCGATATTATTTATGATATCAGTTTCTGATATTGAGCCGATATCAGACCGATATTATTTCTGATATCAGATCTGATATCGAGCCGATATCATACTGATATTATTTCTTATATCAGTTCTGATATTGAGCCGATATCAGACCGATATTATTTCTGATATCAGATCTGATATTGAGCCGATATCGTACCGATATTATTTCTGATATCAGTTCTGATATTGAGCCGATATCGTACCGATATCATTTCTGATATCAGTTCTGATATTGAGCCGATATCAGACCGATATTATTTCTGATATCAGTTCTGATATTGAGCCGATATCAGACCGATACTATTTCTGATATCAGTTCTGATATTGAGCCGATATCATTTCTGATATTGAGCCGATATCATAGCAATACTATTTCTGATATCATCAACTGAAATCAAACTGATGTCATAGGAGTATTGTTTCTGATATCAAGAACATCAGAATCTGGTAGATCTCTAATATCCGGGGATCTCTGATATCCAGCTGCTGTCAACCAACATAGGACTTCTGATATCATCAACCAATAATATAAGGCAACTAAATAATGGAGATATTAGACTGATAATCTTGCAGTTTTTATTACATAATAAGCTTCATCCTTACTAGGAAATGCACATGAACGTCTTTCATTTGGTTATTAGGTTCTTTATTTCCTGCGATTACATGAAGTCTACCAGAGACAAGGAAATAATAATGTTGCAAATAATAATGACACATTATGGTTACAAATAATGACACATTATTAGCTAATGGTCCACTGCTGGAAGTTCACCAGAAATATTTTAAAGAACTTTGTATTAGGTAATTTTTATAAACATTGATATAACTTGCCCTAAAAATTAAATGTCAGCTGAATATATTTGAACCTGACTGCCAATACCTAGAAGATAGAAATAGGCTGTCTTTGTGTTATCAAAATGCTATAATAACCTATATTTGGTCATCCAGATACAGAAATCTGATCTCAAAATCTCTAAAAACGTTAATTCTAAAAAATGTCATTTCCTAGACCACCTGGACATCCCTTAAAATACTAATTTTGATTGTAAAAATACATGGCATAATACCCGGAAGACCTGAGTAGTGTTAACCTATTTTTTTTACCCAAATATGATGCATAAATTCTGTCCGACCAGTCTCAGGAAACGTGTCTAATCATGTGCTTTAAAACACCTAAATTTAATTAGAAAAGTCCCCGCCGTTAAAAACGCGTCACAAAAACGCCCCAAATTGACGCCCATAATGACAATGTCCATATATACCTGGCATTGAATACCATATGAATATCCTTAATATAAGGTAAATTGTTTCACCTTAACCCTCTTATATAGGCTTTTACAAACCTGACGCCAAAAAGGCTTAAAATACTGACTGCAAAATTATATATCATTACAGCGCTATATAGAATCCCTCACCTGTCCATATATGATTGAAAAAAAATATAATGCAATATCGTCCATCTATGATTGAATGGAAAATTGTGGTTAACCTGCGGATAACATAATTTTTAAAGCTTGTACGGTACCAGATACATACAGTAATATCATTTAAAACCAAAATCCCTCTTCGGATCTTAGAATTTCTCATACAAAAACCTGTTGAAACGCCACCATAAGGAATAATGCATGGTTCAGAGTTCATTTTTTGAATTGCCAGTCTATAGCAAGATTTTCCTATTTAAGTTGTATTTTCTGGGAACATTGTAGTTGTCTGGGATCCATACATCCAATTTCTCCAGGTAATTGTCATGTTTTAGTACTCTTGCTTTAAGTTTCACATATCTAGGTGTTGGTCATCTTATGTTGAGACCTTGATTAGGTGAGCTTCTGCCCATGGATGAGAAGACCACTGTACAGCTCCCTGGTGTATTGGTGCTGTCTGATCCTGAGCTGGTGAAGTTGGGGTCCTGTGCCATTGGGCAGTGGTATTACATAACAGGTCTTTCTGATGAAATAGTTGTCATACGTCCTCAGGATTTAGGGCTGGTAAGTCCTGATTGCCCAGTTTCTCTACTCAAATGGCCACACCAAGTAGGTTTGTATGAGTATACTCCTGAGTATATTGCCATCGCTGATCAAACTCTGACCAAGTCGCAACAAGTGTTTGTAGATGCCTGCAGCTCCTCCATGATTAGTTGATTTGTTTCCAGCAGCTCTGGAAAGCATCCTATAAATAAATAAGGCAAGGTCATGAATTAAACATCATTAACAAGGGACATAGTTATCAGGTGAATACTTGACATTATCTACCCAGCACTTGAAATAAAATCAGAAACCATTGTATGAGGTATACAACATTTGTACATCTCAGGTTGGTTTGTTAAGTTTATATGCCTAATATTACAGATGGAAACTATTTGCAAATCATGGAATAGAAAAAAGAAAATAACTCTGTTCTATTTGAGAAGGACAGTAAATTTCTGTGCAGGTTGGTAAAAGCCTGTATTCAGCAGCCAAATTGGTGAGAAAATTAATTTCTCCCACTGCATGTCTAATTAAAAGTACATGTCATATCATATCATTGGGATGTTGATTGACAGTAATTAATTTTCTTCATGTTGGATTTGCAAATATCTTGGAAATAAGTCAAGAGTTGGAATAGTTATTTGCAAGAATTACAAAAAATTAGTTTTTTGGTATATTTGAAATGGTATACACTTCCTCATATTTGATATTTACAATTAATTACTGAGTTGCAGGTACTTATGCACCCACCCCATGTGACTTACAGTTTAAATGGTATCAAATTCCTGTAGATAATTTAATTCATAACATACCTTTGGAACAAATCCATGGTAGCAGGGCCTGTGGGCAGGAGTTCACTACACAGTATCCACCTATCCTCAGCTAGCATAAAACGGTTGGGCATACTGTATACTGATATCTGAAAGAAAACAATGTATTTATCAGTCAAACAGATCACTATATTTTCTAATTCATAAAAGTGGATATTTTTTCAGCATGATGGGAATACACATATTTATTTCTTGATATGCTCAGCCCATAGAGATAACATAGGCTCTATATATTGTTTAGCTGGTCAGTAGCTATCCAAAATCCAATAATAATAACTAATCTTAGAATCATTTCGAAACTATTTCCATAGCTCTTGAAGGCAACCAGAATCATGTAGCCTAATATTGAGCGGTTTAGGAACCATATTTAACATATACCCAGCTGACAACATTTGTATAACATTATTGAAATATTTAAAATATTCTGTAATGAACTTAAATTGTAGTCCTATACTTTCTATTTTGATGTTATTGTGGCTACCCACGGCCCAGCCAACATCTAGGCTAACTTAGGGATGTAAAATACAAAAGAACTCTTTGTGCTTGTTATTTGTGTTTATTAATGTAATTTGCGTGAATAAGAAGAATCACTGTTGAAAGGATAGACGTTTAATGGGGGTTCTTGAAGAAATATATGACAGCATAGGGCGTACGGCATATTCCCCCAGGAAAGATTGGTGCAATATGAGTGCTGCTGTTTGAGTACATTCTACTGGTTTTAAGGGTCACCAGCGCCTAAAGTAATCCAGAATACATACTAAGCTAAAATTACACTTCTCATCATAGGACGAAAATTTGAAAATTAATAGAATAGTATTGATAGGGGCAGATAAAAAAAAAGAGTCTGCAGTCATTTTTATCTATGGTTTTTTACTTCGTCAGAAAATGTTCTGTTGTCGTCTTCACTAATTACTCAACTTCTATTTAGATTCTGGAAGGGGAATGTTGACTTTAAACAGGGTTCCCGCGGCCCAGAGCCCATCATTTTTCATGACTTTTAATGACCAATTCCGCCATTTTTTAATGACTTTTTAATGACCAAATGAAGTCATGTTAGCCGATTATTTATGACCTTTTTAAACATATCAATGTAATCTCCTCAAAATCAATGAATACATTTCTTAAAACAATGAATACTTGTATTGAATACAATGTAGATGCCAACTTTTTTAAGTCAGATGTGCGAGACACTATCTCAGCCATTAAAGCGTGGGGTCTGGGGCCCTAAGCGGGCCCCAGAAGCCAGAGGGTTTTCTTTGCTCTCCAGTGCATTTTCAGCATTTTTGGGGGTTAAATATTGTCCAAATGATAATATAAACTTCTGACTTTGATTCACATAAAAGATAGAAATATAGACTTGTACTTTTACAATTTTTTACTTTTAGTTTTACATGAAGAATGGTGGCTTTGGTGTATTTTCAGCATAATTTCCTTACAGACTTCAGTGCACTTCAGTGCAACAATTTTATAGATTTTTCACTTCTACTTAGCAGATCCAGGGATGTCACTAAGTTTTGTGTAAGGTGGCTATTTAGGATTTTTAGCCAGCTGCACAACTTTTTCAATGCAGAATATGGTCAGGGAGGGGACTCAGATAGTTTTTCATGACTTTTTAATGACTCACAGTGAAAATTAATGACTTTTAAGGCCCTTAAAAACCCAAACTCAGAATTCATGACTTTTAATGACTTGTTAAGACCCGCGGGAACCCTGTTAAAGGTTGTGCAAATTTTGTAGTTATGTTAAGATTTTTTCCTTTTTATTTAGTTGATCCAAAACGGCAAAAGTTACGGCGAATTTACCATATTTCCGACGAGTATTCCAAGATTAATAATTCTTACAGTTTGTAGAGTAATATGTATACATCAGGAAAGCAAAAGAAAAATAGGGGGTCATCGCTGAAAATCTGAAGATATCTACACCAAAACTGCACTGGGGTTAGCCAGCTTTTTTTAGCCACTCGATCCCATACTAATATATGCATCATTTATGTGTTCCCCGCAGACAAAATAAGAATTAACTAAAATAATAACATGAGTTGCCATGTACATTAGGTATATTGAGGGATGTCATGTTAGTTGTGTGAATATTTTCATGAGTCAGAAATAAGCAAAAACGAAGCACATTCCTTCAGCATTCCGTTCCCAGGTAGCCTAGGCCTATAGTTTGTTTTGATTTTGCGAGCCCTATTATCGATCACAGATAGTATGAGATACCCATATCTGGCATTCGTTGTTTTATTTCTAGATGCCATCCAAATCCCAATGAACCTTGGCTAGTATGTTACGCTACTATTCTTTGTATTCTGAAGGATTCAGAATGTTCTGTTGAGTTTTAGTGCAGAAGACCCATCTTGGTGTAGCTATAGGATCGTTGGTGCGGGTACAAGTGATGACCGCCCCTTACCATGTCCGCCCGTCATGACCGCCCGCCGCCTAAAGTCGACGGGAGGAGGCATGCTAAAATTGCGTCGGTCTCGTCATGACCGCCCCTATCATGACCGACCCTACCATAACTAAACTAACTAAATAATTGTCTGAAATAATCAAATGATATCTAATCGCAAAAAGATCTAGGCGTGGGGTAGAAGGTAATGGTGAATAATGAATTTTAGGCTAGTATTTCTTTGTGTTTTAGGTTTGCAGTGAGCGACAAATCGCACCTGTAGGTGTAATGAATGCTACTGCCACCTTCACCTCTCACAATGTATGTGAGAAAACAAATAATTATATGGGTCAAGTTAAGTGTTCCAACTATATTTCTTCCACCATTTTATGAACATTACAGATATAGCTGTCAAACTAGCCATAACAAGAGTTGGCAATCACAAAGCATCTGGCTTATCCGATACGGTAATATATAGTTCGAGAGAAGGAAATTCCAAATATGTTAAAGGGTTACAAGAAGATCTGGACAGTGGCGAAATGAGATGTTAGTTAAGATTCCTTCACCAAACTGACTGAAAGAAATAAGGGGATAATAGATTGTCAAAAGTGATTGGCGTCACATTTAGTTGTCAAAAGTGATCGGCGTCACATATTTAAAGCTAAATATTTAAAGAATTTAGGCAGATATTATCTTTTCCTTCATATAATTCAAAACATAAAGCTGCCCTTATAGTTTATCAATATAAATGAAGTAATTCGAGTAAGATTTATTTTTCCCACCAAAATTTCCTAATACCTGATAAAGGCCCTTATGGTTATTTAATATTTGAGTCCCCATAGAGCTATGTATGACCAATTTGGTTTTTATTTTTGGTAGGAAATATGATATTAGGCTATTATGCGTTCGGAACTAACACTTTTAGTACATTAATCCATTTGATGACTCACAGAGGTAAAACAAATAGAGAATAAGAAAAAAAGAAAGATTTCTGCAATCTAGAACCTATAGCCTATATAACTACAGCGTATCTAAGAAAACAAATAAACTTCTTAATTTTCCAACCCTTGAATTTATTTGCCCAAATTCTAGGCTTTTTCAAGCCCCATTATTGGAATACAGTTGATAGGGTGTACATAAAATTATATATCCTATTTTATAGTTTTGTAAACGTGTGGTTTCTCAATATCCCCTGGCGGATTTCTAATGGAGGGGCATTTTCTAAGTGCAAGATCGAGATGTTGACCCAGCTAACACACTACGTAATTTCTACGTTGTGATTGTTTACGTTGCAGCAACGTAAATCTGTATGGAAGAAATAACGTGAATGCAACGTAAACATTTTTTTCATTTTTTTAAACAAAAGAAAATTTAAATTAAAGAATAATAAGTTTTTTAAAAAACAATTTCTACGTTGTATTCACGTTATTTCTTCCATACAGATTTACGTAATTACAACCGACCAAAAAATAGAAAATAACGTCGCCACAACGTGAATACAACGGAAAATTGTTAGCTGGGGATGCTATCCCATTTTTGGATTTTTTTTATAGTTAGTGCTAAATTCAATTTTGATCAAGTCTTCAAGTACTGGATAAATGCTAAATATAAGATGGGGTTACAAGTATACCATTAGGCCTCATCTATCATATAGATCATGCCTAGAGATATAACTAATATACAACTGATGCATAGAGAAACTAGCCATCGACAGACAGAGATATATGACATTGTCTAACCTCTCTCCCCACAATTCCCCCTCTCCCGCTTTTCCTTTGGCCTCTTCTGTCTTTCATACCGTACCTGTTTTTCTCTCCCAACCCCATCTCCAAATTTAGATATTTCCTATATAACTATGTGGTGCATTCACACATCATATAGCCTCACACCTAGGCTACAGGTCGCGCAACTCTTACCGGCATTTACACCTTCTACCTCGGTCAATCGGCGAGCTAAAATAGCGGGCGCATGAGGGGCGAGCTCCGACGACGCAAATTCAAACACGATTCATTCAAAAACTACTGAGTTTTGAATCATTCCGCTTCATATACAGGATGTCATTAAGGAGTTCTTGAGGATTCTAGAAGGATTTGTTCAAATATATTATATTCACGTAGTTATGGCGATTTTAAAATGGCTTGCCGACACCTGAAAAACGACAGTTCAAAATATTGTTTCTTCATAGCCCTGCGGGGCTAGAAGGGAAAGCAGCCCAGCGGGGCTAGAAATTGACAGGGGTGTGCCTTCACCTGTCTATCTCAAAGAATAAAAACTTTCCTTACCTGCTTGATGCAGCTATACACGCAAGTAGCAGCTTATTTCCAGTTGTTTTTATGATGATTTCCGTCCAATAATTTCCAAATCAAGCTTCGAATCTTGCCGCTAAAAATGTTGTTTCAAGATGGCGGCCGGCCTTCTCAGGTCTCGCACATTCACATTGGTTTGCAATCACTACTCACTAGGCGGCGCACAAAGCGGCCTCGAGCTTGCCGCCATGCTTGCAACGCTTAATTGTGTGTGAATAAATGTCTGTTAAAACAAATTAAAACTATTTATTATGCAAAACAAATAATGGCACAGGATTTCTTTATTTTGTAAATTCTATAATTACTCATCATCATGTGCCAAGTATTATAGATAAAATATTATAGATATAGCTTTCAGTTTCCATGTCTTACATGCAGGGTAAGTGTTAGGCCTACCTACCGTACCTCAATTACTGAATACTTGATTGTTTTAAAATATATGAATATATAGGGAAATGGCAACGTTATGGGGCCTGCATGCATCATGGAAATGCATCTCTCCATCGAAATATAAATTGCCAGGAAACGCTGATATAATTATAAGAATGGAGTGCATTAAATAGACATGGGTTGTATCTGTCAATAGATGGTAATTATATCCAATGTGCTGGGACTGTATGACACTATGTACAATACTAGGAGAAATAATATATGACATAGGGAAGGAACAAACATACATAAGAATAAGGAAATATATGTGTAGGTCTATAATGATGAATTTTAAAAAGAACAGAACAATGCGGTATAGCTCTGTATGCGTCCAGCTGTATGTTTGTTCAACCTACAGATTAATATATAGTGGTTTAAGAAAGAATATAAAGCTCATGAATCTAAGTATTCTGTTTTCACTAGGGGTTGTTTTATCTTTATCACATTTGCGCTAAAAATTTGGTTTGTGGGTATTTCTTAAGAGAAAAACAATAACTTCAAACTTTTATAAAAGCTAAAGGGATTAATGACATTGACAAAAACACTCATGACCAAATGCTGTTATTCACATAAAACAGGTAAATTATATCCCTAAGAATGCATCTTTGCATAACAATAATTAATGAATAATTATACCAGGTAACATAATACATGTAGTATACGAATGGGATATGAGTAGATATGGATTGTACATGTTGATATTATGCAAGGCGTGTATGGAACTAAAGCAGAAAAAGAATAGATACCGCAGAAAACCACAGACCTCAATAAGGTTAAAGCATAGAGACAGATACATGTACACAGGGATGAAATTTAAGAAAGAATGGAGCGATGAGATATGGATCTGCCTTGCTAAAGCTATGGCATTAGACTGGTTACTGTATGCGTCCAGCTGTTTGTTTGTCCAACCTGTTAATGAGCTTGTTTACTAATTAGGTATGCATGCGAGGGGGAGGAGCATGGAGGCGCTGGGCGAGAGGTCAATTGATGTCATTTTGAGGAGAAGAACCCATTTTCACTGAAAGTGATCTTGCCGATCAATTTTTAAAAAGTGGTGCATTTATAAAGGGCAGCAAAAACCTCCTAAAACCCCCGAATTTGTGATATTTCAGTTACCGCTATACTGACATAACCATGTGTGTATGGTATATGTTAGTTGAGAAATAAACTTGCATTTTGTGGCTTCCACAACTTAAAAACAACTTGTAAACAAATGCAGGGAATCTCCGAGTTTTTGGGAGTGGGGTTGTTGCGATTCTTGCATTCAATAGCATTCAAAATATATCACAAATACATATATGTGATTATGGTCACAATTAAATAGGTAATAATGATAAATGTAGTCTCAGAAAAACTGCCCCATGCAGTCTTGCGAGATCTTCACCGATTTGGATCATTCAAAATTGTACATGATGCTGACAATTTCGCGTTTTTTTCTATGTACACGATCACCTTGTATACTTATACCTTTTATACACATTTGTATATTTAAAAAAAAGGAGCACCCAAGCATTTTGATATAATATTCAAGGATATGGAAAGGAAAAATGTCGCAATAGGGGCAAAAAAGTGGAGACAACATATGAGTAATTCTCCCAATCGGGCATCATTTGGTTTTCCAGCCTAGGATCTCTACAACCAGTATTTTAGATGATCACACATGATTATAACCATTTTATTAGAATTCCGTGGCAAAAAACATGCTGTGGGAACCATACTTTCAAAGTTCTTATTCCAGAATCTTTGCCGCTATTGCAATAAAAGTGACTTTTTCAGACTAGGAAATTGAATATAATATAATAATGGAATTTGAATATAATGCACAGGCGCATTTAGAAATTATATTCCTTCTGCTGAGGATAAAATGATTTCTATACATGCATGTATACATGTTCAGTATTATAAAAAAAAACACAATGCCTATGTAATATCTAATTTAAACTGATCTAGACATGGAAAATATCGTTTTGGAATATTTGTGTCACCATTACAACATATATTGTCTTTAAAACAATCAAACACCCCAAGATTAACTATTAATATTAATTTGCATTTAGTTTTTGGTTGCGGGGAAATGTATATGTATGTATATTTTGATAAAATGAAAAGTTATCTGCCCACCACATCCCTAAAACCTTTACTACCTCACATGAAATTCCTTGAACTGGTGTGGGAATACTTTATGTCGCGTTACAACATGTAAAATATCTCCCATATTTTTTTTAAACTATATTTTCAGTAATTTTGCCGTTCCTAATAATGATTTAGGTCTGCCTGCATTTGGTAAAAACATAGATATGAATGAATGCAGATGTAATTAAATTAAAGTGAGGAGTTGCTGCAATGTTGGCGTTATGCCATAAAGCGTCGCTGTTACGCCATAATTATTAGAAATAGTAATTGTATAGAAAATAAATGGATATTTTGATAAAAAGGTAGTCAAACTTCTGGGTACAACCAGGTCCTACTTTGGTGGTTAACATCGCTTCTCCTGCTCTGACATTGTCATTTAATTTTGCTGGCATAATTAATGGGTCTTTCACCCCAAACCTATCCCATATGACTTGATAAATCTGCTTTAATATGACCGAAATAAGGCAAAATAAAGGCAAAAATGATCGTATCTGAAGCATAGGTGTAGGAATCGAAATATTTGCCACAGCCTTCCCAAACTTCGCATGCATTATGATAATATTCCCTGCTACATGTACATCAAATATTGTAGTGATTTGAAGAATTTGATTTTTTCTTTAAAAAATTCCTCCTGAAATCAAATGCTGCCCTTTGCGGGAATTACTCATATATATACAAGAAGAAAACATTGTAACAAGGGTGATTGTTCGAGAGTGTCTGAATGAAATGAGAGTTATGATCAGAAAATCCCGTCAAACCAATATCAGTTTTGCCCATCGGGCCGATATCAGGTTCTTATGTTGGTTTCATATCAGAAATGATATCAGAAATAGTATTGGTATGGTATCAGCTCAATATCAGAACTGATATAAGAAATAGTATCGGTATGATATCGGCTCAATATCAGAAACTGATATCAGAAATAGTATCGGTACGATATCGGCTCAATATCAGAAACTGATATCAGAAATAGTATCGGTACGATATCGGCTCAATATCAGAAACTGATATCAGAAATAGTATCGGTATGATATTGGCTCAATATCAGAAACTGATATCAGAAATGGTATCGGTATGATATCGGCTCAATATCAGAAACTGATATCAGAAATAGTATTGGTATGATATCGGCTCAATATCAGAACTGATATCAGAAAAATAGTATTGGTACGATATCGGCTCAATATCAGAAACTGATATCAGAAATAGTATTGGAATGATATCGGCTCAATATCAGAACTGATATCGGCTCAATATCAGAACTGATATCGAAAATTCGGGTTCTGATGTTGAGCCGACAAACTTTTGTAATAGCATTTTCCTCATTTTCTTAAAAGGAGAGCATGAATTGTTGTATGTGGGATTGTTTGATTAAGTAATGGTCCATGAATGGTCCATGGTCCAAGAAACCAAGACTGAAGACTGTTAGTTAGCAATTTTATTTACACAAATAAATTGTATGAATTAGGTACAATATTTTGACTTACAATTGACTATTTCGACTTTATGATTGACTTTTCCGACTTTACAATTGACTTTTCTAATTTTACGATTGACTTTTTTGACTTAACAATTGACTATTACAACTTGACGATAAACATTTCTGATTTTACGATTCACTATTTCGACTTAACAATTGACTATTTCAACTTTACGATAGACTTTTCTGACTTAACGATTCACTATTTCGACTTAACAATTGACTATTTCAACTTTACAATAGGCTTTTCTGACTTTACAATAGATTATTCTGACTACGATTGGCTTTTTAGATCGACTATTTTGACTTAACGATCGTAATCAGAAATAGTATTGGTATGATATCGCCTCAAAATCAGAACTGATATCAGAAATAATATTTGTCTGATATCGGCTCAATATCATAAACTGATATCAATATCGGTCTGATATCAGGTCAATATCAGAACTGATATCGGAAAATTATATCAGTCTGATATCGGCTCAATATCAGAACTGAAATTGGAAAATTATATCGGTGTGATATCGGCTCAATATCAGAACTGATATCGGCTCAATATCAGAACTGATATCGGAAAATTATATCGGTCTGATATCGGCTCAATATCAGAACTGATATCGGAAAATTATATCGGTCTGATATCGGGTCAATATCAGAACTGATATCGGAAAATTATATCGGTCTGATATCGGCTCAATATCAGAACTGATATCGGAAAATTATATCGGTGTGATATCGGCTCAATATCAGAAACTGATATCGGAAAATTATATCGGTCTGATATCGGGTCAATATCAGAACTGATATCGGAAAATTATATCGGTCTGATATCGGCTCAATATCAGAACTGATATCAGAAAATTATATCGGTCTGATATCGGCTCAATATCAGAACTGATATCGGAAAATTATATCGGTGTGATATCGGCTCAATATCAGAACTGATATCGGAAAATTATATCGGTCTGATATCGGGTCAGTATCAGAACTGATATCTGATATCAGAAATAGTATTGATATGATATCGGCTAAATATCAGAAACTGATATCAGAAATAGTATTGCTACGATATCGGCTCAATATCAGAAACTGATATCAGAACTGATATCAGTATGATATCGGCTCAATATCAGATCTGATATAGGGCCGATCGAAAGTTCAAAGAATTTTGGGAAATATATTTAAGGAGAGCTTGAATTAGGTACATAAGAGGACAATCAAAGAATCCGCAAATACTTTCATTTTCATCAGAAATTGATATCAGAATGATATCCATCTGATATCAGATCTGATATGGTAAAAATTCTAAAATCTTTAAAATTTCCTATTTCAGCAAGAATTTGGGGAAATATATTTAAGGAGAGCTTGAATTAGGTACATGAGAGGACAATCAAAGCATCCGCAAATACTTTCATTTTCATCAGAAATTGATATCAGAATGATATCCATCTGATATCAGATCTGATATGGTAAAAATTCTAAAATCTTTAAAAATTCCTATTTCACCAACAAATTTTCGGAAATATATTTAAGGAGAGCTTGAATTAGGTACATGAGAGGACAATCAAAGTATCCGCAAATACTTTCATTTTCATCAGAAATTGATATCAGAATGATATCAATCTGATATCAGATCTGATATGGAAAAAATTCTAAAATCTTTAAAAATTCCTATTTCACCAACAAATTTTCGGAAATATATTTAAGGAGAGCTTGAATTAGGTACATGAGAGGACAATCAAAGCAAATGCAAATACTTTCATTTTTATCAGAAATTGATATCAGCCTGATATCAGTCTGATATCAGAATCTGATATAAAAAAAGTTCTAAAATCTTTAAAAATTCCTATTTCAGCAAACTTTGAACAGAAGAGCTTGAAACCCCCTTTTTGCATGCATATTTTTTAGTATGTAAAAATTTCTTGCTCATTGGAATCTGATATCAGCCTGATATCAGCCTGATATCAGAATGACATACCTATCTGATATCAGATCTGATATCAGATTCTGATATCGGGCTGATATCAGCTTTCTTGGTGGGTACTGAGATTGTCACTAATTTGTTCTAATTTTACTGAAATTGCTGAATTAATAGAATCCTTGCAAAGAGCTTGGATGATTGTGGCATTGTTATGTAACCATTGCAAGCCCATTTGGCTCTCTTTGGTGTTTGCGCATGCGCATTCAGGACATTTTAGAGTTATAGTTTCTCCCATTGGCACCCTTAGCTGGTGGCGCTGTCGTCGTGCTTGGGATGGAACATAAATAATAATAAGATACAAAGATCTATACTAATGACAAAAATGTTAAAAAGTGATAATCACAAAAGTTATTCAACAAACTAGATCAGTTTTAAACTAAAACCAACAAGTCTTTTATTTTTTAACTGATCAAAACTGATTTTGAGGACAAAATATTGAAGAAAATGGAGAACGCTTTTGCTAAACATTTTGAAATTCCTAGGTAGCGTATTGATTTAGGAACTACTTCCATCGCCAACATGCTGTATGATCATAGTAACTTTTCAGCCGTGTTCGAAGGTCTAAATCAAAATGAACTAATTTTTGTAGAATTATAATAATGATCCGATAAATTAAACCCTTCCCTTTTAGAATCTGTTTTCATTTTGTAAATCAAGGAGGTAGAAGTTGGATTACAAGTGAAAATAAGTTGAGAGGTTTTCCGGGGAAACTAGGCCTAGGCCTTTGTCGATTACGAAATACTAATACTAAATAATAATACTAGTAATAACAATAATATTACTATTCCTAACCAAGGAATGAATGAAAGTACAGGGTGAAATGGTAAAAGTGATAGGCACAATGAAGACAAAATATATACATGGCTCGTGTCATATATTCAATACACAGTCTTAAGATTTGGTACGTATATACATACTACGACCAGTATTATGCACCTTGAAATCGAAAACATTTCAATAAAGGGATCTTTTCAATAAATCCCTTTGAACAAATATCAATTTTGTGACTTGTGCCTTATTCCCCTGCCACACATCCAATATGGGTCAGATTTTCAGAAAATGTACAATTGGCAGCTGAATACTTTTAGTGAATTCTGCTAAATTAGGGTCTAAATTTGGTCAATACTAGGTGAATTTGAGTATATTCTGCATTGCATTGATTCTAGCAATCTGTTTGGTAAGGTTGAACCATATTTTGAACGCTATTTTTGTCTGAAATGTGGGTTATTTAAGAAGATTGACGAAGTTGAATTGCACATTTTCCGAAAATCTGACCCATATAATGAATATAACACACCCACCTGTACATTGTGGTATTTGGTGTAGGAGCCACGCTACAAGTATCACTAGCGTAATCCGCGTCATTCTCACTGATCTGAGGTCTGAGGTAAAGTGTAATAAAGTTTATGTCTAAATAAACACAAGTTGTTCTTATCTAGGAGGAGATAAGCAATTGATAAGTTTAAGGCTGGGAAAATCAATAACGTTTTGCTTATCTATGTTACACTTGTACATGTTACAGATTTCACGCTAAATATCATACCTTTATTTTCATCAATGGATCGTTAGAAAATCGTCAGAAAATCGTCAGAAAATGTAAATCGTCAGAAAATGTAAATCGTCAGAAATCAGGTTGTAGTAGAACAGAATTTTGTTAATACTCATATGTACTTACATTTTCTTTAAATTGTTCTTGTATTGGGTTAATTTAGACTTTAAAGATTAAAATCCTGACATATAGGGACAAGCTGACTAGAACAAACTATCCAGTAGACCTGTTATAAGCTTGTTGATACTGTTTGATGGACTTATATGTGATCCGTTTTAGGAAAATAAGTCATAAGTCGTAAAGTATGCATTTTGAGATATCACCATATTTGAAAAAAGGAGATCAAGGGGATACCAATGATAGTAAACAATTAATGGGACACCCAATACACTCTCCCGCGCACCGTACCCGCGCGATACGGAGCGGCAAGCTTTTTCGTCTTCTGTGTGACGATTTTTGTCTACCGAGCACCGCGAACGCTACTGGTGAACTGTGGTGACGAAATTGCCTGAACTTCTGATACGAAAAACGGTCATTTGAATCACGGAGACGAAATATGATATGCTCCGTATTCGCGCTGCGTTTTTCGTATTGAGAGATATTTTTTATTATCATCGAAATGATTTGTTTTCATTACCATCGAAATGACCAAGAGAAACCATCTGAAACTATCTCATATATTGGTATCTCCTTGATTATGCTTCTTGTATAAGTATAACAATCAGATTGACAATGGATATATACTAACTGAAACCTTCTCATATTCTAAAATCTAATGGAAATAATCGGGATACATGATACCTAAACATTTGGTACCCCATGTGTACATTAATTATGGTTTCAGTAGTATAACTTTCATTACCAATTGTTGATGCATGAATGTACGTCTGAATGAACATTACAACTTAAATTGTCCTCCCGGGGTCCTCCCCCACGTTGTACACTGTTAGTACTGTGTTTTTAGCGCTAGCAAGGGGTAGCTATAAGCCCATGCATATTTTTAGCAGACTCGCATGGATAGGCAGAGCTAACACTACACATTGTTAGCTCTAGCCATTGTTTTCCACTTTAATGAGGCTGTGGGACGAACATTTTAAGAGGGCGACGGCCAGGCGACCCTGAAATGCATTCATGCATGAAGCAGTAGCTATGCTTTGTGTGCGCGAAATAGCAACTGTAAAGCTAGTGGCACTCCAAGATTTGAATCTTATGAATAGGACGTACATTGTCATATAGGCAATGGAACTATTCCTGAGATGTCGCAGAAACAATACTATATCCATGGTAAGTCACATGTACACATTGTATAAATCATGTTAAATTCTAGAGTTATATATTATATTTTACTCTACCTTAAATATAATGTATATTCTAACTTTTTCCAGTTACTGCAGAGATCTTTCAATTGTACATTTTCTGAAAATCTGACCCATATATGAATACTTTGATTCACCCACCATACACAATATGGACGGTTGTTAAGTCATGGACGACCACCTGGTAACATCTGCTGCTACAAATAGAATTTAAGGGTCAGATTTTCAGAAAATGTACAATTCAACTTTACCAATCTTCTCAAATAAACCAAATTTCAGACGAAAATAAAGTTCGAAATACAGTTCAACCTAACCAGACAGTTTGCTAGAATCAATGCAATGCCGAATATACTCGAATTTACCTAGTATTGACCAAATTGCAGCCTAATTTAGCAGAATTTACTAAATGTGTACCCTGCCAATTGTACATTTACTGGAAATCTGACCTGTAAACAGGTTGGGCGTGGTTAGGTGCAGCGCATGCGCACCAGCCGTGTCACACACTGGTGTCCGTTACGTAATATGTAAGTTGTGATTTTAAGTGAATTGAAAAATACTTTATTTGTCTGAGGTTAAACAGAGTTTAGACGAATAGGTGACCATGCTTCTGGATGAAATCCAGGTCTCTCAGCCGCCACCTCATTAAGGCAGGACATCTATACTAACAGAGAGACTGGTTAAAAGACACATACTAACATGGTATAATACAAGTTAATGTTAATTAAACAAATCCTTACGTTAAAATGCAAACAGGGCATAATACAAGTTAAAACTATTAAAAATATCCTTACATTATAAAGTCTGCTATAAAACATAATTACGTAGTAGGTCCGCCACCCTGAAGATATCATAACATCAACGCTGCCTTCCACCAACACCTACAACAGGCTATGACAGTGGGGGCACTTCTACTGGAGCCGGAGATGACCACCAGTTCCGGCCACGTCTGTCAGAGGGCGACATACGTCATCATGCCAACAGCAATGCAGACACCCTCCGACGGGCGGTAGGCGCAGGACACTACTACTACGGACTAGTGCCATGCCACGGACCGAGATACTTCTGTTGTTCAAATTAAGCACCCTAATTCAGAGACAATACCATTGTAACTGTATCCCTTGGGTAATAAAACGCAGTTCAAACAAATTCCCTTTGTTTTCTTGATTCTTTCCCAAATTTCGTAAACTTGTGCCCACAAATCTGGGGTTCACTACACAATAATATCAAAAGTTAACATTAATATTTTCTAAATACCTTCGAAGTTGTGCATCTCTACTGCCCCCCGCCCCCCCCCCCCCCCCCCCCCCCCCCTGGCCCACACTTCTCCCCCATTGCTCAGCCGGTGACTTGTGTTTGACACAGGTGTGTAGGTCTATACCATCACAACAAAACGCATTGATTTTAAACTGAATTCTGAACCTCAATATCAATTCAACTTTGAGTCATTTGCGAGGACTGCTCTACATGATCAGACTAAAACATTCCCCAGCTACTTCACTCATGAGTTATCTATGATAAAGACTTTGGGAAGAGGATTATACCATCGCCAGGAGAACAGTCTACAACCTGCATTGCATGGATTCTATTCCTACTAACCTCTGCCTTGGGGGTCCGAGTCTATAGCTCTCTACCTTACAACATGACAATACGTTGAATTGTGACTAATGCAATACTTAAAGGAGACCTGGTTCACCATGGAATATTTATTAATGCTCTAATGTCAATATTTATGTTTTATAAATGTTTCCATCTTTCCCATCATGCTTTTGGCTTACATAAATCATTTGTACATGCTCTGTTATTGGTGAAAATATTCTAGCAATTTTTCGATAAAAATGTTGCCAAATATGGTTATGCCTGATTTCAACCAAATCCATCCCAGCATGTATTGCAGTAGACATGCACAGTGAGACATGCAACTCCCCTATTGTTGGATGATGAAGTACGTGCAGAATGCTCTTTCATAACATCTGATTGACACTTGGGTTCTATATCATATATGCCTGTGATCGAAAAATACGCTAAATTAACGTAGCAGAATAGGATCATCCAGTGATATTTTATATATATATTATATTGTATTTTTATTCTGAGTCAAAACAGTTACATCAATTTTCAGAATAGGATGCCAGCCTCTCCCTAGGGAGGTCTTCCTGGTGGATCCTAGCTCCAATACCTGCTATTTAGAAACATGATATCGGGGTGTAAAAAAATGATCTGTTCAACCCAAAGCAACAATTACATACAGTGTAGTAACAATCAATAAATCATTCCCCGCCCTGCCCATATTTCCCTTAATACAATAACCCCATAAAAACCTACTGACTAGACTGTACAGGCAATATGGCATATATTTGTTAGAATGATTTTACAAGCTGTGGTTGTGCAGATACTAACCACTGACATCACATTTGGAAAGACAGACAATATAGAGTAAAACCTATACTTGCCGATACCACTATAATCCAAATACCTCACTATTAAGGACACTTAAGGACAGTGCCTTTATTGTTCATTTCCCCTATGGTGACATCTCGTCACTCTGGACACCTTGCTATTATGGGCAATTGAGTCTAATCTCTTGAATGTCCATTATAGAGAGTGTTAACTGTACTTATACCAAGAACATAATTGTTTTTTTTATGTTCATCTACCTGTAAATTGCCTCTGTATATATACCTCGTCACACTATGACTGAAATGCTTGAGCCCATGTAGTAGATTTGCCTGTATGAAACATATCTCTTGAACAAACTCGGCTAAGTGAAAAGCCCAGAGAAGGGGACTTGTATAAATAAGTATAAAAAAAATAAAATAAATTATATTCATTACAGGCTAGAATCATGTTTATTCCACAACTGCTTTCTGCACGTCCTAGCTTAACTCTAGCAATTTATTTGTCCATATCCCTAGTTCTGTATCTTACCATTGATACAATGCTAAATCAAAACACATTCACTAAAAGACAAACTGCACACAAAGACAAACCCAGGCACTCTATGGAGCTTACCAATAACACTCATACCTCAAACCCTAATTATCGCCTGGTCAGCAGACTGATCGGTGGGTTGGGGGACATACTGTGGATCTACTCCTCTACTGTGGGAATTGCTCACACCACTAACAGAGCTGCTCACATGTGCTCCAGTCAAGGGTATATCCTGAGGAGAATGTTTCCACACATGTCCCATCAAACCTTACCTGATAGTGAGTGCCGCCGACGAGGCACAGCAACCAGGCCATTAGGTACTCCCAGCTATGCGGAGAACAGTGACTTCTATGATGTGGGGCTAATCAACCAAATACTTGACACAAAGGATAATGTCTATTTGTGCTGCTATATGCAAAACCTGGGTTATATTCTCCCAGTGAGAGAGCAGATTAAAAAAGAGTTGACCTTGAGTTATCACCTTCAAGTCAGGGCCCAGACGACACTGAGACTGATCGCCCAGAAAAAGGCAGAACTGATGAACTGTACTATGGAAACTAACCAATCAGCTGGCAGCAAAGCAGGGATGATGCAATGCCCAGTAAGTACCAACCAATCAAATGGAAGGATGGAGGTCAATGGCACTGAACCAGTGTTTATCGCTATTCATGCCAAGAGGGGCAACATGTCATGGCATTCAAAGCCAGCTTTTATGCCAGATGCAGACTATTTCCACAAGGGTGTGGACATATTTCGTCGGAAATATCACAGCAATGTGATCTTTATAGTGGTTACTAATGGCATAGCCTGGGCAAGAGAAAACATCAAAGGTGATGATATTTTCTACAGCAGTGACTTTGGAGTTAATAATTTTGTTGATGAGTTTTCGCTTGCTGTTGCCTGTAACCATACGGTGATGTCAGTGGGAACGTTTGGCTGGTGGATGGGGTTCCTCACAGGTGGCGATGTGATCTACTATGCTAACTGGACTGAAGAGATTTCATCGAGAAAATGGAACCTCAACGGACAGAGATTTCCAAAGCACTGGAAGGGAATTTGGACTTAATATATATGATTCCACTATGTCAAGTTGTTGTTGAAATGTGTATTGCTATGTACTAAGGTCATATTGGAGGGTCAAAGTCCTTAAATAAAAGGAGGAATTCATTGTTTTCATTTTGCCATACATTCTATACAGCCTCAAACACTTTTCTGTTCTGCAATGATGACACTTCCTGCATAGACAAGCACGGCAATAATCAGACTGTGAAGTTAGGATATATATAATTGTGGCCTGCAGCTCAAGGAAGGTATTCCTAACTAGGGCTGGGGCTATGTGGACATAGCCGACATCGGAGAATGACCCTGAATTCTTCAATATAATTCATATATGTGTTTGTGACACATTGTCCGAAATGAGTACAAATCAGTACAAACGAGTAATTTACGTAAATAGACAAATTGGTCGACATACCATTATTATACTAACGAGAGCTCATGACCCGGCTGTTACCATGAATTTTGGAATAGATGAATATGAATAAAACTAAGTGACCTAGAGACCTAATAAATTATGTAAGTAAAATAGCAGTTAATCGAGCAGTACCGAGCTGTCTCAGATATAATAATAAAGTAATAGCAAGAGTAAGTAAAAAAACCTCCATGAATACAGGACAGTATGGTTTGATAGTTTACATGTAGCATTTGACAGAGCAGTTAAACATTCAATGTATATTTAAGTAAAATAAAAATAAAATCGTAATAAAGTACATTATTACTAAAAATGAGCATGGTTCTAAGATGGTTCTGAGTTTCTTGGGTACCCATTTACTTGGGCAGTCATTTGGTAGATTTACATCAATATTAACGTTTCATTTCTTTGGTACTCTCTTGGAAAACCTGGTCTATAGGCGCACTCCTAATTGGCTGCTCTTGGTTGTGGATGCTCCTATCTGCATACCTTGTGCATATTATTCATATTCCCTTACAAGTAGTGTATAATCATCATCAAGTAATATCATTTTGACTTTGATCAAAGAAACAACTTTTTGTACTATCAAAGGCACTCACATCTACCATTTGAATAAAAAAAAACCTTTGGAAATTTACATGTATAGTAAAATATAAAATAATAGGCTATAATTCTGTACTCAAGGATGTTGTATCATGCTTCCTCCTGCCAAATGGAGCATTTTGGTGCAAGAATTGTCTTTCTACTCCCATTATTGACTGAGTTATGTGTTGAAAAGTGCTTTTGGTGTTTTTTTGATGCGGTTATGGCGGCCATCTTGAATTTCTCAAAACGCTAAACGCTTCGCATTCTTATTCTCCATGGTCCAAAGATGCAAAGTCAACAAAAAACGGATGTGGGACCTCCAGACTCGGGTTCAATCAACAAACCCCATTTGGCTGCTGGACTATCACTATTGCCATCAAATAAAACTTATAAAATACCAAATTGTTGGACTTGTAGTCTTGGTATTATTTGACTATGAGTGATATAATATTGTACTTAATCACAGTTTCGGAATTTGAGTCATATCAAAGCTGCCACCTTGCGGTAATTAGTAAAACTAGACTATGATTTTTTAAATACACCAGACGCCGGGGGATCAGAAAAGAATAGAGTTTTTGCATGTCCGCCATCTTGAATCTTGATATCCATGGAACTACGGGAGTTGGATGTCAGTGTTAAAGCTATAGAAAACAGGTTATGTTCAGCATGGAATATTTAGATTGACCACGCTTTGAAAAATGTTTGTTTTTATAGATCATTTACGCTATTTAACAATACTAGATTGCATAATATATCCTGTACATTGTCGATCATCCAGGTGGTGACTGGGAGACCTGGATTTTATCCAGAAGTCGAGCTGACCCATTTGTCTCTCCTTATGTATGCTTATGTACAAACCTAGACAAATAAAGTATTTTTCAATTCAATTCAATTAATAAGTAAATCATTGACAATAGAAATAAATCCAAATCAAGCATGTATGACTTGTATGTAGAAGGTTACAGTTGTGGTATTAATCACTATAAGTATTATGGGCACACTGCCAAATAGTCATTATCGTTATCTTTAGTTGCTAAAAACAAAATGATAAGTAAGGGTTGGGGAGAGTTTCAACGAGTGTTGACGACAGTGTAAATATTTAAATTGGAGTTTATGAACATGGAATACACCATGTTCTAGTAGATTAGGTTATTAGTAAATAAATGCAACTTGCTGATAAATAAAGATCAAATCTAGATGTAACAACACCAGAAACTAAGCATCGAATATCAGATGTCTTAAGATAGGAAAACGTAAGATATATTCAAGGTTCTCTTGGAAGAACTATGTTTGCAAAGAAAGTGAATGTAAATGTATTGCAATTTGGAAATAAAAACACTTATATATATATATATATATATGATATTGGTGAAAAGATCCTTGTAATTGTCGATTAAAACATTGCTAAATAAACTATGTATACTCTTCTATCCCTAGAATGTAAAATTAATTGTTTCTCTATACTGTTTGTAGTTTCTTTTTATCTAGATGTAACTAACATGTGATAAGACACCATAATTATAGACAGCCCTTTCAGGTTCATTATGCTTCTTGACTTATAAACACTCTTGTACAGTTTTCATGAGAGAGACAAAGCACACTAACCTCCATGGGGAAATTACGCCTTTTATGTGGGTAAATGAGGTTAAACTCATTTATAAATTATTAATCATTAATAAACTGAACAATTTGGATAAACTATGCAGATGCTGATGTAATTCATAATATAGTATGGCCGATACCAATATTCTGGACTGGATACACAATCCCCCAACAATGGGGGATCCCACAAAAGATAGAAGGGGAATTACGACAAAAAATAAGGGATATGTGAGTCGCAGCAGATGGAATATGAGATACCATCATATTTGAGATCAAGGGGATTCCAGTGATGTTAAATATTGGGACATCTAATAAGATTTTCCAAAGGAAAACATTCAGTGTTGTTTCTGGAACAATTACTAGTAAAGTAGCGAAATCCCCAGGGGTGGTGTTTGGGGGTGAATTGAGTCGGTGGAGATATTGGGGGTTGGGGATTGAAGCAAGTGCGCAAGCACAATCCATCCTTCAAGTTGGTAACATAATAAATGATATTTCGCCATGGTGTTACATAGCGTCGCACAGGGAGGGGTTGAGCTTTTGGAACAGCCATTTGTGCAGTCGATTGATTGACATGTTACTACAAAGTTGTGTACTTCCACAGCATTTGTTTCACGCACAACCTTGGTCGCCGTGTTCACTGATTCATAGTTGATACATTTTTCTGTAAATTAAAACGGACGGATGTGTAGGCGTTGACAATAATCGCCAGATAATAAAAATCCAGCAATTATTACCTAGAAGGAATACTAACCAGAGGGTTTACCTGGTTACTCAGCAACTAGAGTACGTGTATTTTTTAATTATGTGGAGACGAAGAGGGAACTGCAGTCGTCGATTGTAGCGACCGGAAGTGGAACTCTCCTCCCAGCCTTCGCTAGTCACCTTGCCGACGTTGTCAACCTGGTATAAATACTGCAGTGCTGCGACGATGGAATCATTCCTCCGCTGGCCTTCCTAGGGTGCACATCGCCGCTTGAAATTTTTAGCTTTATGTAACTTAGGCTGGAGAATTAAAATATCTGGCTGCCAATGTTGTTAGTTTGTCGATGTGTCCACTACGGATAGACTACTTGTATAATATACAAGTGATGTGTTCCAGGAAAATGAGTCATAAGTCGCAAAATTGATATTTTTCAAAGTGTTTTTTCACAAGAATACATTATTGGAATGTTCTGATTTTTAGGGAGTTCATCACTGATAGCTATATCAATCGATATATCAAATTTCAGGACAATCTATGTAATATATCCTTTTGTTTTTAAAGGTCCTCATATGGACTACATTTAGTTACACTACTGTTAATTGACCCAAAGAAATATTGGAAACTTTTTTTTCAAAAATTTAAATATAAAACTTAAAATCTAGAAATACTTATTAGATTATTAGACTGTTCACTATTATTGGAATCGGCTTGATCTCATCTTTTCAAATATAATGGTATCTCAAAATCTATTTTTTGCGACTTATGACTCATTTTCCCGAAACACATCACAATAATGCACCTCTGCTGTCGCCCTAGACCACCCTTGTAGACACACACTGCGAGTCACCTGTCTTGTTCTGTACCGAAATAAAATAGTGCCAAAAGAGAAACAAAAAACAAAAAAAAACCCAATTACAGTATGATCTTCAGACCCAGTTTCAAGATCACTAAACATTTGCATCCATGCAAGCAAAAATTATGTGATGTGTTTTTAGGAAAATGAGTCACAATCGCAAAATTGATAATTTTTAAAGTCATTTATATACAATATCTCAATATTGTTCATTTACAATGTATCTGTTGGAATGGTTTTATCTTTGGGGTGTCTAGTCCTTGGGCTCGCATTATGAATACACATACCAAATTTCAGACAGTGTATTACTATCCTATGGAGTATATTTAGCTACTTTATTAGTAATCATCTGCCCAAAATTATAGCGAACCTTTTTTTTCAAATATAAAAATATCAAATTCAGAATATAGAACCACTTATTAGCTATCCTAATGTTTATTATCATTAAAATCGGATTCATCGCATTGTTTCAAATATAATGATATCTCGAAATCCATTTCTTCCGACTTGTGACTAATTTTCCTTTAACAAATCACATATTATGGGTCAGATTTTCAGAAGATATACAATTGGCAGATCAACACATTTATTAAATTTTGCTAAATTAGACTGAACAATTGTCAACACTAGGTATATCCGAGTATATTCAGTATTGCCTTGATTCAAACAATCTGTTAGGTTATGTTCAATTGTATTTTGAACATGATTTTTGTCTTAAACGTGGGTTATTTGAGAGGATCGATGAAGACCAATTGTACATTTTCTGGTGATTTCACCCATATATGGATGAAACAGGTAATAGATGTCCAGCTGGAAGCAACAGCCACGTATTTCGTTCTCTCACCAAAGAAACCTTTTATCCTTTCCTATATCTGCATAGGCATGCAGCATTAATTAAATGATACCAGACATTTAGTTTCTCATTTCAATGTTTATTTTTTTACCGGAGGTGAAACATCAGGATGATAAACACTGTGAGGTCAGGTCATATTAATCAAAAGTATAAACAGGTGCCTCCAAGAAACATAAACTTCATAAGTACATGGAACATACCACATTAGTTACTTGTCAAATGTATTATAATAATAGTCTACATTATTATGGAATTGCGGGTCACATTCAGCCTAAATATTTATATCATATACATATATTGTATTTCTATTCTGAATCGAACAGTTCCATCATTTGTTCAGAACAACACACCTGCCTCTCCATAAGGAGGTCTTTCTGGGGCATCCTTGTTTTAGTACCTGTTATACGATTAACTAGATATCAGGATGTACATGGTTATGTCCGATTCAAAAGTAAATAAAGATAAACATTACAGTAAATAATCAATAACTTAGTCCCTGCTTGGCTCATTTCTCCACTGTACTGTTTATATAACACTGTTCTCTCTATCAATATTAACATTAATTACCGACTTGTTGCTGTGTTTATAAGCTCAATGTCATTGTCCTGTCGGCTTAATGTTGATTAATAATTCTCCTTTATATTTCTCTTCATATCTATATAACGATAGTGTTGATATAATATGAAAATGTTCCAGATTATACGATATATGAGTGGAAATATTGACAACTTAGTACTAGCTTCTGGAATAATTACCATGTATTTCAGCTCTTACAAAACAGTTGTAGAACCAATATAATAAAGTTTAAAATATATATATTAGCTAAGCCTGGGTTCCATTGGCCCGCTACTTCTTCCGCTTCTGCACCTGCTTGTTGATTAAAGAAGCAGGAGCAGTAATGTGGGAGTAACAGGAATAGTTGCTATTGGGTCCCACTACATAGCCACGTTACTTCCGACTAGTTGTGGCCGAGAAGCATGTTTGACTAAAGACTACTCGTTAGTTTGTTTGACTAAAGACTACTCGTTTTTTTTCTACCAGGGATTTCACTCGAAGCCTGCGGCTTCTCGTGAAATCCCTGGTCGAAAAAAACTTGTGACCATCGTGTACAGTATGTCAGAAACCAACCTCGTTACATCCTATCATAACATATTATACTATTTAGTGCTAACTAATAAATTACTCTCCTGCAGGTCTTAAGGTGACTCAGTACTGATCTTGTGTATTCAACACATATAGCTCAGTACTGATATATGTGTATTCAATACATATAGCAGGGAATATCAGCATTATGCAGACGAAGTATGTATGTTAAGTCTTGATATAAACATTTCAGATAGAAAATTTATGCTGATTTTTGGTGTGGGAGTTAGTATCTACGATCCCTATACATCCATATTAAATTTCATTAAAATTTATGGAGCCATATGTGTATAAATCAAATAATTATTAAGAATTTTCTCATTTTTAGCCAATTTTCTCATAATTAAGTTGTAACACAAAAAAATCAGCCGGGAAATTCATGCTGATTTTTGGTGTGCGAGTTAGTAACTATGATAGCTGTATCCATATAGAATTTCATCAAGATTTATGAAGCCATTTTTGTTCAAATCAAATATTAATCAGGAATTTAATTTTTTTCCCAATTTTTCTCATAAATAAGTCGTAATATAGAAAAATTTAGCCTGGAAAGCCATCCTGATTTTGTGTGTATGAGTTGATAAATACGGTATCTACATTCATATTAAATTTAAAAAATATTCATCAAACAGTTTTTTTTAAAAACGCTGATTGTCATCAGCCAAAGTCAATTTTGCTAGTGCCCCGTACTGCCACTAGGGGGCTTCCAGGGGGCTTACTCAGGATCTGAGGAAAAAAACATTATCTGATGATAAGTATATATATGTTGAATGTCTGGGTGAAATTTGATGTCTGAATTCATGTCAGAACCATTTTAAACGAATTATATTAATAAATCACTGAAATGTAGTAAAATTACTCAAATATGATTCATTATTTCTATCTCCATACTGCCATAGCATGAAAACTAGCCTGGTGACCTATGTTTTTTTTTCACTCGATAATGATTATTTCATGTCAACTATAATTGGTAAAAATTTTAGAAAAATTCATCAATAATCAAAATCACTACTGAGTCACCTTAAGTTTAAATAGAAGGAGTAACATATGCAGAATTAGAAGGAGTAACATATGCAGAATTAGAAGGAGTAACATATGTATATATGTTGACAGATACTATCATTTAATTGTTGCTTTGACTTTGTCTATAATCTCTCGAAGTTTATGTTATGCATGTATATTTTCTTGATTTCTCGGACATAGTAAAGTGACACCCAAAACCTTCATTTTGTTTCACCCATTCAATTTTTGGTCGTTAAAAGTTTCCCACTTTGAACGATTTTGACCGGAGGCTGCCGAGAAATCGTATCTAATATTAATTGTTTTAATAAGGGATCATCACTGGCCTCATATTAACAATGCATATAAAGAATGATCAGGTTTTTTCGTGTTTTTAATTCAAAATTTGCATCACGGATTTGTTGATTTCAGAATGAAAATAACCATGCATTCTATGGCGAAGAGAAATAGAATTATTGGCCAAATAATACCCTTTCCAAAACTGTTAGCTTTACTAAAATTGTGTGAACATGAATAACAAATATGAACTATGAAATTGGGCGACTGCAAAATGAGGCCCCCTTTTGGCTCTTATTGGTTATTTTGAGATACTATACTTGAAAGGGCTGTAATTGAATAATGAGCACGGTGACCCATTGATATATGTGCTGTGTTTCAGGAAAATGAGTCATAAGTCGCAAAAAATAGATTTTGAGCTACCATTATATTTGAAAAGATGAGATCAAGCTGATTCCAATGATAGTAAACAGTCTAATAATCTAATAAGTATTTCTAGATTTTAAGTTTGATGTTTTCGTTTTTGAAAAAAAAGTTTCCAATATTTCTGGGGGTCAATAAACAGTATAAAGTAACTAAATGTAGTCCATATGAGGACCTTTAAAACGAAAGGATATATTACATTGATTGTCCTGAAATTTGAGACCTCGATTGACATAGCCATAAGTTATAAACTCTTCAAAAATCAGAACATTCTACTGATGTGATCTTGTGAAAAAAACACTTTAAAAAATATTAATTTTGCGACTTATGACTCATTTTCCTAAAACACATCACATATTTCCATAACTCCAAGATAAAATCCCATAGTTTTGACTATGACTAATAAATTCATTTTTTTTATTTTCCACTAGCGTTTGCCTTTATATTATTATTGAAAAGAGAGTCCCAATCCATGACGGATATAGCATCTTGTTATATTGTTTGTTATCGTTATTTCCACGTTAAAACATTTTATCATTTATACCAGTTTATAGTCTCTACAGGTGGAATTAGGCGGTAGGCTTTGCCATGGCAGTTTTTCTATCTATTCCTGTATATATTTCTATAGTAATAAATATATGTCATATGTTTCAGGAAAATGAGTCACAAGTCGCAAAAATGGATTTTGAGAGATTGTCCTTTTAGAAAAAATTGATTCTAATGATAGCAAACAATAGGACATCTAATCAATATTTCTATATTTTAAGTTTGATATTTTTATTTTTGAAAGAAACGTTTGCAATATTTCATGCAGCAAGCAGCGATAAGCACCCTCAAAAACATTCCTACGAAGATATTTTGTGAATAAACCACTTTGCAAAATATCAACGTTGCGACTTATGACTCATTTTCCTGTAACATATACTCAACAGTTAAAACAAAAGATATCAATATGTGATGTGTTTCAGGAAAATGAGTCATAAGTCGCAAAATTAATATTTTTCAAAGTGATATATTCCCAAGATCTCTTTGTAGGAATGTTCTCATGTTTGGTGTGACTAACGCTGCGTGAAGTATGAACACATGTACCAAATCCACCCAAAAATATTGAAAACATTTTTTTCAGAAATAAAATATCAAACTTGAAATATAGAAATACTTATTAGATGCCCTTAATGTTTATATTCATTGGAATCCCCTTGATCTCATTTGTTCAAATATGATAATCACAAAATCCAGTTTTGCGACTTATGACTCATTTTCCTGAAACACATCACATAATTATATGTATCAAAATTAATTGAAAATTGGCTTTGAATAAATACTGAATATAGATACGCTATACTATAGACATAACGGCTGGGAGAGCTGGGAACCTCCCAGTAACCAGTTCACTCGTTTGAATGATTGACTTATTTGCAATGATTTAATTGCGCAATTAATTTGACTAGTGATTGTACGATTTCATAAAGTAATTTGTATTATTATTATTATTTAGTTATGTTTATATAGGCTGAAAATGTTATACTTGATACATGAGCTTATGAATAAATACAAACAAAAAACATTCTATTCATGTTTTTGACAAATGAAAGATTGTTCTTTTCTTTTCTATTCTATTATTTTCTATTCTATTCTATTCTATTCTATTCTATTATAAATGTTTGTGACAACTTACCTTATAATATGACTAACTTGTTGATGCGTCCTTATAAGCAGCAAGACGATATCTGAATATTTAGGCTAGAGTCTCTCCTGCTATACACAACCACCGGGAAGTTTAGCATTAAAACCATAATAATATCCCAAGCACACCAACTTGAAGCAAGATTGGAATGCAAAAAGGACCTAGATCAAAATAATACAAATAATGAAAATGTGTAATAGCAACTTATAAAAATAAAGCTAATTAAAAATGTGAAACGTGATCCCTCAAATTACTCCCTCTACAAGCCTTCTGACTAGAGACTTGTTACGATAACATGAACTGTTCCAGAATAAAATCATCAAGGCATCGCTTACAGATTTTATTAATGAAAAATCTCCGAACATTTATTTTAACTATTGCTCGTTGTTGTTTAATGATGTTTATATAAATATTGCCTTTATTTATCATAATAGTGATGTGTTCCAGGGAAATGAGTCATAAGTCGTAAAAATTGATATTTTTCAAAGTTTTTTTTACAACATCTCTTCATCGCAATGTTCTGATTTCTAGAGGGATTACCACTTATTGTCATATGAATCTATACAACAAATCTCGGCACATTGTATTAAATATATCCGTGCGTTTTGAAGGCCTTCATATGGAGTATATTTAGTTACTTTACTGGTAATTACCCATCCAGAAACATTGCAAACATTTTTTTTCAAAAATGAAATATCAAACTTAAAATATAGAAATACATATTAGGTGTCCTAGTGTTTACTATCATTGGAATCGCCTTTTTCTCCTCTTTTGAAATATGATGATATCTCAAAATCCATTTTTTGCGACTTATGACTCATTTTCCTAAAACGGATCACTATATATATTAGTGTGAATGGTCGATGCAGTTATTTGCAATATGTATAGAACTATGGCAAGCATCGGAATTACAGCACAGGATTGTTCTGTAATTCATGATTGTTGTTTAAATGTAGCAAAAATATTGCAATACGCATGTAAAGAGTTATATATTTGTGATCCGTTTTAGGAAAATGAGTCATAAGTCGCAAAATATGGATTTTGAGATATCATCATATTTGAAAAGATGGGACCAAGCCGATTCCAATGAATGTAAACATTAAGGACATCTAATAAGTACTTTTTTCTTTTTAGTTAGATATTCTTATTTTTGAAAAAAGAATTTGCAATATTTCTGGGTGGATAATTACCAGTAAAGTAGCTAAATATACCCAATAGGATGATCTAAGAAACGCACTGATATAATAAATAAATAGTCTTGTTTTTTGGTACATGTATTCAAACAACCACAAGGACTAGACACCCCAAAAATGAAAATATTCTAACAGAGAGATCTTGTAAGTAAACGACTTTGAAAAACACCAATTTTGCGACTTGTGACTCATTTTCCTGAAACACATCACATTTGCACTTTAAAATATTGAAAGAACATATTATCAGTACACATGAGGCATATCTTCTTGTAAATAATTTTTACCGCCTATTAAAGTAGTATACAGAAAAAGATTTCTGGCAACTATTGCAATGGCAGACATCACCTATACTTACTATACATGATTTACTGCCAAGTAAACTACTAGGCAGAATATCCATCTTTTCTTTCACCTCCCTTTTCTTTCTCTCACATTAATATATATTACACTCAGAGTTTACTTAGTACATAGCTGTTTCCTATTCTATCACTTCATGCTGTTTACTTGCTTACTTGCCCATTGTCATTACAACTATAACTATTCTTGTCTCTAATGTCAAAGGTCACATTGCCTCCGTATAGTTAACACACGTTCATCAACCCTAAATCAATATGATGTCCTGGGGAGGGGTTGTAAGGAGTGGAATAGAGGTAGTTAAGTTTGATGAGGCTAGTTTATAAAGCTGTTGACCATACCAATATTATATGTTTCACCATTACCATATGCTGCACCACATGTAATCAGCATCATTGGCTTTCATCTGCATATTAAAATGGAGCGCCTGATTATAATATTGTCCTGAAGATATATATATATAATATATATATACATGTATAGATAATTATAATATTATATATCCATATATATTGTTTCTCTTGAAGCATATACACATTCTTACGATAGTAGTGCCTGTATTTTTATTTGACCTCATGGGCCGACAAGAAGGGTCTCTAAATCAATAAATATGTCTTAGCATTTATGCATTCATGGTCTTCAGACCGATTTTTAAATCAGTGAAAAAAATACAAGTAGTCACATAGTTGATGTAAACTGACTTACGTTATCTTCCCATGGCAAGACAGCTAATTGTGTAAAGGCGATTTCTCTTTACTTCAAATTGCATATGCTAATATATAATTTGTTTGACAATAAGTAACGCATACCATTCTATGTAATGCATTCAGTTTTAATTTAAAGAACGAGCTCTGGTTTCCCCAAAATACTGAAAAAATTGAAAAATTGAAAAAAACTGAAAAAATAAAAACGGGCAAATTGTTATTTTTAGGACTTCTGTATACCAATGATGTTCTAAACTCATTTAAGGACAATGTTAATGACCACAAATAATCGGAATACGAATTTGAATGTTTGAAAATAATTAAAATTTTTTAAAATTCTTTAATTTTTTTTTTTTGATATGGGGAAATTTGAAAATGAATATATGTAAACTGCGGGGATTTTGCATTGCTGAGATAATTATTTATTACATGGCCTTTCAAAGAAATTGTGATCACTAATTCTCTCTCTGTCCCTTACTCTTCACTCTTCACAGTCCCTGTCTTAGTCCCCCCACCACACACAAACATACATACATCTTGAAGCAAGAGACATGCTGAGTGCATTATGTCAGTTAGTGGAGACCCCTGTATACCCTTCTCTGATTGTATTCAAAAAAGCATTATCAACAGCACTGCCCCCTTCCCTGATATTGGAATTTAAATGAATACATGGGCATCAACCAGACAGTGAGATTTTATTTTGTACTTAAGTGTGAACCAAATATATTGTGATATATGTTGGACAACCATATTTTTTAAAACCGGTTGTCAACCAGTTTTAAAGGGATGTGTTTAACCCTGGTACATAAAAGAAGATAGCAGACAGTGAATTCATTTACTTTAGTCATAACTGGTAGCCCTAGTCTTGACGGCCGGCATCCCATCACCTATGTTTATAATACTAGGGCCCATCAAGGGGATCTGCGTTTTCCGATGTATTTTCCCCGTAAAACTACGCTATTATCACTGTATATCTACATAAACGATGTCACTCTACAACTTGGACAGAATGAAATGTTTCATACGGCCTTATTTAAAAAAGAAACAAAAAGGTGTTTACCCATACCTTCTCAAGGTGTATTCCGAATAGTACCGAATAACTACTCGTGTAGTTGAATAGGCTCAGCAGAGCCTGATCAACGCTTGTCAACAATTAACAGCTTTGTATGAGAGGGTGGGTCGGGGGTGGGGAGGCTATAGATCCTGAGTACAATAATCTTACTAAACTAACCAGCCAAACAGTTACACCACCTTGGCGATATGCTTCTGGATGGGTAGTTGAGTAGCCTTTCCCTATGTGGGTAGTGACCAGCATCCAACCGAAAACCAGGGTGAAAACAGATGTCTACCATGCTGATTGCTCCATTCTGACTGCAGATATGAAAAATAATACTGTAAACAGATAGTATAGGCAGAAAAAAAGTAAATAATAAGTTTGATGATAATACATCAAAAACAGATTAAATTTTGTTAGCTATCAAGAGATTTAACATAGAAAGTCAATATAAAAGATGTCACTTTTATTAGAACTGACTTAATAGCATTCACAAAATTGGTTTTGCCGATATATATTAATATATTATGTCTTTTTATATATATAATATAGATGAGAGTCGAGTATTTGCCTTCAGAATCATACCACTATATAAACTAACACCTTCCCCCACCCCAGACCCCCCTCCCCCACTCAATGCAAAACTAAAAACTAATCTAATTTATCATTGACCTCTATTATCAAAGCACTATGAAACCATCTAATTAGCATAATTATTAGATATTCAACTATTGTAATGAGTTCTAAATTTGTTTCTATCCTGGTGACATGTTAAGGTGTATATATGTATATCAATGAAAGACACTGGGTTGTTCTATGGAGAGATGTATGTGTAGTAATAAGCCCTTCCCTCATTCCCCCCTCCACCTGCTTGGGCTACAATATTAGTAGGAAGTCACTCTGCCCCGCAAACAACCTGGATTACAACATGGATAGGATCACCCTCCCAGCTGATCCCCCCCCCCCCAAATCTTTCTCCACTACCCCAGCTGACCTGCCCAACATCCTCCCAAACTCTACCATTACCCCCTACCACCCCCACATCACCCTGACCTCCCCCCAACCCCTGCCGACCTCCCGCCACCCCCGCCGACCTCCCGCCACCCCCGCCGACTTCCCCACCATCCCAGCTGACCTCATCCCACCCCCCAGACCTCACCCCACATCCTCCCGACCTCACCTGTATCTCCACAGCCCTCACCCCACACCCACCTTCACCCCCCACCACCCCCTGACCTCACCCACACACCCTCAACCTTCAAACATCACCATACCCACCCAACATCCCTCCATTCCCCCCCACCCACCAAACACACATTTAGAACTAGTGATTACAAAATGATTACAAACAACAATAGAGAGTAAGAATAGTATTTTACATACCTTTTGATTTTGAATTTAACCTTGATATTGATGGTATGACTCCTAGGCAGCAGAATTCCCTGTGATATCAAGACAAATCCACACCTTCAACATGGTTCCTTGACAGTTGATTCATTTAGTTCCAAAAGTGGCCATGGTGAGTAAGAGTGGCGCTGTTAGTGCACTGCCAATTAGTTTACTTGGCAGAAAATTGTCCATATTTGGTATAGAAAGTATATGGGAAATTTCTGTTATTGGAATAAGGAAGGAATAGGAAGGAGGGGAAGGAGGAATTTAAGGGAGAGGGAAAAGGAAGTGGGAAAATAGGAGGGGAACAGAGGGAAGAAGAAAAAGGAAGGGGAAGGGAGGGAGGGGAGAGAGGGAGGGGAACAGAGGGAGGGGGAGAGAAAAAGGGGATGGAAAGGGAGGAAGAAGAGGAAGGGGGAGGAGAGAGGAGGAAAGGAAGGAGAGAAGGGAGGGAGAAAAGAGGGAGGGGGAGAGGGAGGGAGGGGGAGAGAGGGTGGGGAGAGAGGGAGGGGGAGAGAGGGAGAGGGAGAGAGGAAAAGGGGAAAGAAAGGGAGGAGGAAGGGGAAGGGGGAGGAGTGAGGAGGAGAGGAGAAGAAAGGGGAGAGAAGGAGAAGGGGAGGAGGAAAAAGGGAGGGGGAGAGGGAAGGGAAAGAGGAAGGAGGGAAGGGAGGAGGAGAAAGGAGGAACGGAGGAGAAAAGGAGGAGACAGGGAGGAAGGAAGAGGGAGGAAGGAAGAGGAAGGGGGAGAGAGGGAGGAGAGAAGGGAAGAGGAGGGAGGAGAGAGAAGGAAAGGGAGGAGAGAGAGGAGAGATGGAGGAGGAGAGAGGGAGGGGAGAGAGAAGAAAAGAGAGGGAGGAGGGGGAGAGAAAGAAAAGGGAGGGGAAAGAAAAGATGGATATTCTGCCTAGTAGTTTACTTGGCAGTAAATCATGTATAGTAAGTATAGGTGATGTCTGCCATTGCAATAGTTGCCAGAAATCTTTTTCTGTATACTACTTTAATAGGCGGTAAAGTCTGCATCATGGACCACCGGTCTCTATTCTGTGACTCTAATAAGATAGTGTGAACATGTGCAATGTGTCGAATGTAATTAACAGAGTTGATTATAGCTAAGAACAAAGGCATATAACATTCAGCACAAACTAAAATGATTTCTCATTAACATAAGAGGCAAACTGATAGAACATATAAGAGAGGAACTATGTCTTACTGGCTTGTAACATAACAACGTATTTTGGCACATGCCAATAATGTTTCCAGATGAAAGAAATGTGCAAAAAAGCAAAAAAAGGTAAGTGTGTATCTACCATAGGCTCAGCATTGTGAGCATAAGTATGTTCTCTCCTATTGGGTGTAACATTATTTAAAACAAGCAGACAAAACCCTCCAAGATTCTGACAAAATGACTTTTAGATTGCAAAAGATCAGATCAAGCCAATTCCAAAACTTCAAGACATCTTCAATATATTTTTAAGTGAGAAAAAAGGGTTTTCACTTGTAAAGTAATATGATATAACACAATTCACGTTCATGAAACTTGGCACATACTACTAACTGTGCAATACTCCCCAACAACGAGAACATTCTGAGCAAGTGCGGAAAAACATTTGAAAAATTACTCGTTTTCCTGTAACACATCACATATTGGCAATTAAATCGGCAAAAGCAATTTCACAAGTGATATTATGTGTTTAAGGGTTAATGAATTATGCCTCTACGCAAGCAGTTACATAATTATTATTAGTATTGCGTCCACAGTAATAAAAGCAGTAGATTTGTATAATCCTGTTTGCATGGGATACCCAAGTAGTAAGTTCATAGTAAGGCCAGGTCAATATGACCAGAAATCAATGTCCAATTTACATTAAAGTTGGAAAAAATAACTAAAAACTAATATTAAAGCTGCCATGCCATCGAATTTGGTAAGGTTCTCCTTCCAGTTAGTCCTTGCGCTGTATGATTTTAATGATAGAAAGTCAAGAAAAAATTGTGAATTGAAAGACTTAGGTTTAGGGCCTCAGAAAAAGGTGAATCAGCAGCTCTGCACATTTGATCAATTCTGCACAATAGAAGAGTTGTATAGCTGCCCTCTTGAATCTTGATTCGCATACCTCACTCCTCTCCCCGCTCCAGTTAGTGACATGATGTACGAATAGGAAACAATCAATATTATAATGGATTGTATACCACCTTGTCTACTTATAATTAAACATATGTTATATAGCTTAATACGTTGCAGTACTTGTGAAAATATTTTTTTTATTTTTTATTATTTACTTAAAGGCCAATACATATTCAAACAGTTTTATTAATAACATTTTAAATATGTGTATGATCTGTCAGATGTGTACTCAATCCATCCCACCATGCACATTAACAGATCTGCATGGTGCACTTGCAAGTCCCCTATTTTATTATTTGATCATAATTAGCTGGAAATGCAGCTTTGACAGCCAATAATCAATATGTCTGCCTGAAAGTATTAACATCCACTGGGCTTATTTCATTTAATCCACACTAGTTATTAGCTTGTTCACTTACTGTAAACATATTAATATTTGCGCAGTATTTATTTTCACTATTTTTGCATACCCACCTTTGGGTGTGAAAATAAATCCTGCGCGAAAGGTATAGTTATTGCATAAAGAAGGTAGTAGACTTCCTTGCTGCACAAATTCAAATCTGTGCAAAAGAGTGTCAAAGTACTTAGTGAGCGAAAATGTATCGCCGCAAAAATAAATACGTTTACAGTACTTAAGGAGTACTCTGTAACTGCACAAGTCATTGGGAATCTCTAGAGTACATTGTAGGTAGTCTTACCCTCTGAGCTACCAGGGCTGCCTTATCTCACAGCTGCTTAACAGGTTTTATTCTGAAAAACAATGAATCCCTCTGCAGTAATTTTCCTGACCGCGATGTTCTACATGACGTCAATCATTGACCCTGCATCAGGGAGGTCTATGAACCTCAAACCACTCGCCATGCGGGGATCCAGGGATCTGGCTATCAGAAAAGATCCCTATGCTATTGCTAAATGTACTTTGGAATGTGAGACTGACTCAGACTGTGTCAGAGTGGAGATATCAGAGGATGGAAGTTGCACCAAGAAACAACACATGAACAGTGTGGCAGGAGGAAGCTCTGGAGAAACTTTATCTATTGAAGGTAATTATTGATTTTCCATATGATTTGTTAGTTTATGATTTCATATTCATTCTAATTCATTCAATACAATTGTTTAAATTTATTTCGCCTATTTAAATCAGTTTGCATTTTCTCTTTAATTAGGATGGTATAAGATAGACACAATACCCAATAAGACACTGAGAGATCAAGTTTTTTTGTTGTTGTTTATTCATTCACGACCATACATGTTTCGGAGATGGGTTGTCTCCCCCTTCAGTGGTTTCTCTTTAATTGCAAAAGCACTAGTTGTTATTGTTTCTTTTCAAGAGTGTGGCTTTTTTTAAGGAAATAATCTGTTGAGGTGTGAGAGTAAGGTGTATGTGTCTTGTTCAGGTCAAATCTTTTCAGTTCTAGGGTTTAGTACCAAAAGTGATCTGTCGTAAGAAAGGTTTCTAAGGTTTTTTTTGTCATGTTATTCATATTTTCCTCATTTTCACTCAAATTAAAAGCATATTATTATTGTAATGAACGTGTCCCGTTTTTTTGATGGAGTAATGCTTTTGCAGATCTTTATGTAATTTCTCTACATGTTTCATTTTGACCCTCAGATATCCTCAGAGCTGTATTTTGGAGAACTTGTTGTTCATCTAAAATGTTCTTTAGAGCAGCATTATGTAAAGTGTCCCCATATTACAGTATGGGTCATATATAGTGACCTTGTAAACTATTTTTAGTGTATGTGGCATAGCTTTTCTGTTTAACTTTGATAGGCAATACATTTTGCTTAAAAGCAATGAGGTAGTCAAACTACCTAGAACTAGATCGTCATATGGCACTAGTTTGCCTTATTTATTGTTTATCGATCTTGTTTGTGTTGTTATTACTGCCATATTAGTTTGTCATATTAATGTAGTCACTGCATCTATCTATCTATCAACTACTACTGTATCTGTTGAATAACTCCAAAGGGGGCCCTCAGGAAGATCTATGGTTTCATAGAGGAGAACCACTCCCCTGCCTTTTTTCGGTGATATGTTATTTAAAGTGTACGCTTCCGGAAATAAAAACCTACATATACATTTGGTTTAATTGTACTTGCAGGCTATACACCATCCTGCAGCTCTGTCCTTAAGACAGCCCTCTACACCATCCCGCTCCCAGGGTCCAATGATCCAGACTTCATCAGTGTATACTGTCAGATCGATGCTGTCGCCACATGGACAGTGAGTTGACTATTTGTGATGTGTTGTAGAAAAATATTTCTATTTTTGAAAGTGTTTTATTCAGAGGATTTATTTGTGTGAATGACTTTATTCTTGAGGGACCATTTACTAAATTTCGAGACGGGTTATTAAATGTATCCTTATGTAGTGAGCCTGCTGAAAAATGCGATTGCTTTGATGGGGAACCAAACCCCGGAGCTTTGGATTGACATTCCAATGCTCTACCAACTGAGCTACCAAGGCAGGTTCAACCACCAGGACCACTACACATGCATCATATAATTTATTGAGGCTATTAGCTTATAATGGTGACATATAAAGATGATAAGTAACTCATTCACGATTCATGCTTCACTTTATAACAGCTGTAGAATATTTCCTATTTCTAGGTGATTCAAGGAAGGCTTGATGGAAGTGTGGATTTCAACCGCAACTGGGCAGATTACAAATCTGGATTTGGATACATACAAGGTTAGTCTATTTTACCAAACACATTTATTCTCCATTTGGTATGATGAACTCATGAAATATTGGAATTATATATAATACACTGCTGCCATCACTGATCGGTCATTAACCCTATAACAGAGTCCTCTCCCTGTCCTCAATGTCAGTCATTAATACTATAACAGAGCCCTCTCCCTGTCCTCAATATCAATCAATAATGTCAGCATTGAAAGTCTGGAAGTTATAACCACCTATGGCAGTAGTCTTTGTCTAAGAATTGTACACCAAACAGTGCCTAGATATGGGGTAGTGCTAAAATAATGTGCACACAAGAAATGTTCTCATTATTAACCGTATAAGTTATCATCCTTTAATAGCAGATCTTTGGATTCTGCTGGGGTTGTGGATAGTTATAAATTACTGTTTGGACAGGAAGTGGTCAAACCGGAAAACGGATGTAGTAGTTTATTTTTCGGATGTAGGGGTTTATTTTTCGGATGTAGAATTAATTTGCGGATGTAGTTAAAATAATGCTTCCCGTGTTGCCGCTCATTAACATAAAGCCTCATTGACCTACCTCATCAACTAGTTGTTTGTCGTCGATTCTGCGTTCAGTTTTGGAGTTCTATAAATTCCGGGTCACTTAAAAGTCTTTTCTCCACTGTTTCTGATTTAAATATTCTCCATTTTGGGTGTATTGATCGCCATAACGTGTCGACAGTAGACATCGTGCAAGTCATGTTTACAATGGCCGCCTCCCAGTGTCAACCAGTCGAAACAGGCCACGCTCTGTACAACTGCCTAAATATCACTATAATGATAATGTTCCAAATATCCTTGTAGGGGAATAGTCCCCTTGCTGAAAGGTGTTGAGCAACGAAGGAGAGAATAATCCATTTGTCGATTCCTGCAAAACATCGTCATGTTCGCCACAGTCGGCCATGACAGTTTGAAGTTCAAAGTTCAAGGTCTTGATGTAAAAATGGAAGGTTAATTTGTTGACGGAAAGGATAAGACAAGTGATTTAACCGACCTACTGAAGTGATACTGACGTTTAAATGTCGGATATTCATTTTACAGATGTAAATTAAACTAGATACGAGAATGTGATGCTTTCCAACGTGTCAAACATAATCATTTAATCGCTAAAGGCTTGCTTGGAACGTGACATGTTGCCTGTGTCCGTTTCGTGTAGCCATCTAAAATAGCAACCCATGTCTGACAGTAGTCGGCACCTAGCGGCAACTGGCCTCCACACGCTTTGTCATTCCTCTAGCTTACTTTGGTGTTTTGGCGCCGGCTGGTGTATTAAAAGCGAACTAAAGATCCGCGCTTATAGGCTTTATGATCTAGCGATACTTTTTTTTTTTCGAGCGAAGAGTTCACCGCCTTTCTTGTTACCTTCTGAAACGTTCAATTCCGTTGACTTTTTATTAAATTAATGCGTGGACCCCTTAAGCCCTTAGTTCCATAATCATCCACCAGGGCCTGTTAATTAATATTTATTATAACTTTTCCCATAGGTATAGTCGAATTGATCTGTATAAATGTGTTGTTTTAACTGGAATGTGCATTAAATATTGATGCTGGGTTCTGAATAAAATCCTGGTTAATAAATAAGCCTAGTATAGGATTACTGAACATAGACCCAAGTGGGTTTTTTATTTTTTTAGGCCTAGACATAATTCGACACAACTGTTTTTCCTCCATCATTAATATAAATAATCTCAACTATTTTAAATTAACCGTCACATAAATAATCTATTTGAAAACAACATTAATATTGCAGTCTTTGAAATGGTTTCCCGAAAAGAGTTGCTCAAAGGTCTCCCGAGCATTGCCTCTGTTTCGGTTGGCTATGCGTCCAATTGCTTTTTCTTCCTTGTGTTGTTGCTTGTTGGCGTTTGGGGTTTCATCAGGGATGCCTGCAACCTTTTTGGTCGCCGCAATGGCTAGTTGTTGTTGCTTTCGTTGCTGCATAGCCACTTTAGCATGTTCTTGATTTATTCTCCGAACCCTAGCTAGATCTTCAAATAGTTGATTTTCCTGAGCCTCCATTTCTTCTTCAGTTGCTGGTGGAGGAGAAGGTTGCGAATGCCTCTGTGTTAACGGTATATCGATGTCAGGGGAAGCAGTAACCTGTAAAATATAATATTATATGACTAAATAATATTTGTGCTTCTTTGTACATGATTTCTTGCATATGTATTATTAAATACTGTCTGTGACGTTCACCAAGGTACTATATATCTTTATTATGATAGGTCCATACTAACAGGCCAAATGTAAATGATAATCTTAATACAATAATAATGTGTTTTGAATTTTTATGTTAATATTTGATTACTGATTAATGTCTTGAAAAATATGTATTTTTGGAATAATGTTTTAAATACGATAACATTTTCTTAAATGGTTTATTTACCTGGGACATAATGAGGTTGAGTTCCTCGTTCAAGCTTTGTTCCAGGAGGAAATTAGCCTCTTCTTCTGGTCCCACTTCTGTTCTGTCCTCTGAATTAATGGAGGTTTGTCGGCCCTCCTCGTCAAAGCCAATGGTCCACGCCATGGTAGACCTGGTGGAATTGGAGTTTGCAATGTCATCTGTTCTTGTCGATAGTGGTGTTGCCATAAGTTCTCCCCTGGTTGCTGTTGTTGTTGCTTGTATGGCTTCTGTTGTTGCTATCTTTCCTTTTTTTTTGAGTTTCAGCCTATTCGATCTTGCCTGGGTCGAGGTGGCCTGTTTGGTTGTAGTGTGTTGCTCTGAATGGGCCTCACTATATGTCTGAGTCGGCTCCACTGTGGAAGGAGTAGCCTGAAAATATGCCATTGTGTAAATAATTAATATTTATTCTTTATTTTGTACGGGATTGGTTAGATATATGTATTATTAAATAGTCTCTATAACGTTAACGAACGTACACTATTTTGCTATTTAAAAATTTCTGTTCCAAATAATGTATCTGTCACTATAGAACATAAATAAAATATTGTTCGCACACTACTAATATCCTCTTTTGTTTAACAATATTTCCTTACTCAATATAATGTCTATTAAAAATATAGAGGCTCTAAATAATTGTGTTAAGACACTAATAATCGCCAAACAATTTTTGTTTTAATCTTTGATTAACAAAAATATTGCCTTTTTCCATATGAAGGCTATAAATAATGTTTTTGACACAAGAAAAATTATATTAAATAAGATATATTTATTTACCTGTGTAACTTCCCTAGCCTGAATGTGTTCTGGGTTGGGGTAAGTATGAGCCGGACTACGTCTCTGAGGAGGCTCCAACAATGGCGATGCATTAACCTGTAAAATATCACATTTTAAGAATAATATATATTTTTTGTCACGTGAGTTGTGTTATAAATACTATTCAATTCTCTAAGGCTATAAATAATTTCTTTAACGGCATAATACTCTCCAATACATTTTTAATTGAATATTTCATGAAAAAATACTGTGTTTGAAAATTCTGAATGTCATAAATATGGGTTAAACACACTACTAATCTCCCCCACATTTTTCTTTAATATTTCTGTAGTGGGTTTGGGTATTGTATAAGAAAGGTATGGGACATTTAGTGTCCAGTCTTATTGTTGTGTGGTGCTGTCTGCTGAGGTTGGTATGCTTGTACTAACCCAGTGGGCAGTACCAGCTTATACCATTAACATTTGCCTTTTAGGAAGAAGTTTCCTTAATGTTCTTATTTTACCCTGTGTATATGTCGCTATTTATCTTGTTATGTACAAGCCTTTTGTACCACACTTGTGTTCATAACTTCCGAGAATAGGTTGTCATCTCTCTGTATTTATATATCAACCTGCGGATGTGACACCATGTTTGTGTTGGTGTGTGGTTTATGAGGTGGCCGGACCATCTCCACTGGTCAGGTCGTTGGGGAGCTTGTCCCGTGTTGCTTAACAAAAGCTGTGCAAAAGGTCTTTCCTTGTTGGAGTCTTTTATTGGCGTAGTTGAGCGGATCGGATCCGAAAGATCACTACATTTCCGTAATAAATACTGCGTGGAAAAACAGGAAGGCTATAAATAATGTTTTTAACACCCCAAATTAATATATTATTTGAGATTATTTTTTTTTTACCTGTCCAACTTGCATATCCTGATTTATTTCAGGATTAGGGTGTGTTTCAGCCGCAGTAGATGTCGCAGGAATCTGCACTGTGTAGCCTATTGCTGTAGACAAATTGTGTGACATCTCTCTCCTTTTATTATCAGTAACTCTGGAATAATAATTTATGCTTGCCGTGGATTTGTGGCCAGTTGTTGCACAAATGTCCTCTGCTTGGAAATTGGCACCACAAAGCTGTGTTACTGTTGTTGCCCTTATACAATGATTTGTATAGGTCTTGGACAAGTTAGCTGCTGTCGAAATAGTAGACATCACGGTGCCTAATGTGGCCTTCCCCAAAGGACTGTTACCATACCAGCAATCGTCATCTTTCCTATACTTCTTCAGGGCTCTCTTCCAAAATCGATCACATTTCGGTTTTAATTTCGACAAGTATAATTTCAATGTCCCCAGAACACAGTCACTGCCTCCAGTGGCATATAGTCGCTGGTCATGGCCTTTGTTCCTTTGATTTCCAGTTGGTTGATGGTTTTTCTCAAGAGGAACATGTGTGACTGTAGCATATTCGGATCCATTGTCATCGGTTTTAATCACAAAGTGATCTTTCTTCATTCGTTCCAGTCCCTCCCTTCCTCTCCTTCCAAAATGGGTTATTAATTAGAAAAAAAACCCTCCTCTGTAGACCCATAGGATTCGTTTCATCCAAAATACCGGACTGACAGATCTGTGTCAAATCCTGACTTAATATTGGGCCACAGGCACGATTAATATCGAGCCCCTCCTCTGACAAAGCTCTTATTTTACCCTGGAGAACCCTGTTGGCGCATATGTACGGTTGGTCAGCCGTCAGGTTGACATTCCTTAAGTGAGGAGTGTCATTGAGGTGACGATTAAGGGCACATCTAATGGATAGTAAGGACGATATGCTATATGGTTTTCCAGTCGATGCACACACCTGTCCGTAGAACCTCGCCAATATCACAGCCAGCTCTGTTTCTTCCAAGTTTTCAAATATTTGACTGTACCCACGTTGGTCCTGCCATTCTGTAAAATATAAAAACATGTCTACTCATTGCGTGAGATAGGATGCGATTTATATATTTTTAACGAATTAATCCACTCAAGTATGTTTTAAAAATATGGTATTTTTTGTGATATATTGCGTTGATTAATTATTATATGCTGTTACTTCTGCCCTTCAGGACCGTAGCACTGCCTGATGAAAATTAATTGTTTGTACTAAGTGCAAGTCGAATATATTTACTGTTTAAATTGAAACCTGGATGATTTTATTTATTTATTAAAGCACAAATTAAATAAACAACCCTCTGAATATTCTGAGAGCCCACTCAGAAGTTTTGACTGTTTGTTCAGAGGTGCATCGAGCCATCATAGCAGCCATTTCGTCCTCAGTTGTATCCAAGAATACCCTCTGCTTTTTTCCTTTTTTTTCCTTTTTTTGGGGGGCGTGGGACCAGAAATATCCACAGTCGATATCTCCTTGGCCGTTGAAGGCTGGGAAACCTCTACACACAGGATGTCCTAATAATAAAAGAAATATAAATTCCTTAAACAATTTAATATACTGATAATTTTATATTTATGATATTGCCCTTATATTCGAGTATATAAATATTTCCTGGACAATTACATGTAAAAGTAGCCTACACGTGGCTGAAAAAAATAGCTTTGAAATAGAAAGTGACATTATTAAATAATTCTAACATAAGTATTCCGTGTTGATTTTTAAATGAACCCTGCTTTTTTTATTTAACAATATTAATTATCAACTATGATAAATTACCTCCGTTGGTTGTGATAGGCCTTCCTGAGTATCTCTCGCTGTCACCGGCTTTAAAATGGACACCATTATGTTTTTCTTGTTGAAGGAGGATGGCCTTGGCCAGTCAACAAATGGAATTGGCAAATGTTTGGACATGGAAGAAGTGTTTGGAGTATCAGTAACATTTGTGAGGTCCACATAATGTGTCTTATCCGCTTTTTGAGGCTGTAATCAAAATATTGCGATTAAAATAAAATTACACTGTACCGGTAGTGTGGAGCATGCAACTGAGGTGATATATAATTTCAAACAAATATTATATCCCTCCTGTGAAATAATTACTTACCTTTGTAGAATTAGTCGGTATATCTTGGCTAAAATCATCTTCAGAAGCCAAGTCGAGCATTACCTCGTCAGGTAGGTAATCGTCTGCTTCTGGTACCGGTACATGTTTTCTAAGTGAATATGGATATACTTTGCGAATGTCACCTCCGTCTCTAGGTTTGAATGTGTAGATAACATGTTTTCCACTTTGGCTGGTACTAAGAATTTTGCCAATAGTCCATTTGGAATGGAAATAGGCCTCGACTACTTGGCCACAAGCAAACACCGGCACACTCGCCATTGTTGCTTTGTTTTGGTCTGAACATGCCGGAAGTTACGAACCGGAATTGTAAGTTAGCAGCAAGTAGTGGAAGAGTGCTTTGTTTCCGGAACGGCTAGTGGGGCCGAGAAAAACCAACGTTGTGAATGGATTATTACGTGTTCAAGTTTGATTTTGGTTTTCCAGAATCAAATTTGACTAAATAAAAGAATGTGATGATTTGATTTGTCGAAAACATGATAATTTCGATGATAAACGCTTGCCTGTGAAGGCGGCATGTTGGCCGTGTCCGTTCCGTTTACCCCCAATCAGTAAAATAGCAACCCCTGTCGCTCGAACGTAAACATGTATCACTTTTAAATCGCTAATCCTTGATTTCAAGACAAGAAAACTTCGTTATCGGCTTAAAACACTATTTAAAACATTTCTACCGATTCACATCTTTTATTTATTTCTTTTTTAAGTGACTAGACACAGGCAACACGGCATGCGTAAACCGGAAGTCTCTGATGCTTTGGATGGCAAGCTGCAGAACCTTGCAAAAACACGCCGGCTGGCTGAAAAGTGACATCAGTGAATACGCACCTCTGATTGGCTGTTGTAGCTGGAGGTTCATTCGGCCAGCCGTCGCGTTATCATTTTGATTCCGACTAAAGCGGTGCAAACTTGCGCGCAGTAAACACATGGTTTCTGAAATCGCCATTCATTTATTACTTGATTTCCATAGAGGAAAACTTCGCTATCGGGCTAAAACAACATTTAAAACATTTCTACCGATTCAAATCTTTGATTTATTTCTTCGGAAGTATGATGCTTGGTTGCATGCAAAAAGTGGAAGCTTCGTTTGTTTCTGGAACGGAGAGTGCGGCTGACGTAAACGACATTCTGAAGTTATGATTACATGTGCATATGTGATATTGGTTAGAAAGAGGTAAAATAAACCAAATATTAGAATGTGATGGGTTGAAATGTGTAAAACATCCTGATTTGGACGTTATAAAGGCTGCGTTTGACTCGGTCCTTTCCATGTCAGATGTAAAATAGTAACCCATGTGTTCAAGTGGAGGAGCTACATTATTGCAGTTCTTCTTGCTGTAAATGCATCTAAAACCTTTTTTTAGGGTCTAATATTTGTTAATATGTGTTTAAACAGTGTTATTGAATCCAAAAATCGGCTATTAAAGTGATTAATTCCCTCGATTTTGTGTCTGAGGCATTTGCTTGAAAAGTCAATTAAACAATATGTTACCAGAATATGAAATTTGTTACCACAATATGAAATAAACCCCTCGGCCCTCCGGGCCTCGGGGTTTATTTTCAAGCAAATGCCTCAGACACAAAATCTCGGGAAATTAATCACATATTAATACACTGCTGTAGATGGCAGTTCAAGGAATTAATGCATGACAAAATAAGGATTCACAATATTTTCTTCAAACCTCTTACTTGAAAAAGAATATGGTTGGGTGATAATAAAAAGCAAAGAAAGTTTTTATTTTCATTTCAGGCACCACCATTTGAAGTCAGGCTTGCACAGTTTTTTCAAGATTTCAGACAGATGAATTACATTGTTATGTTGAAAATCTTCCTAAACATAGCTATTATAGAGGTTTGCTCTCATGCAAGAACATGGTATCAACATATTTTGAAAGCTCTTATTTAGCTTTAAAATCTTTAATAATCATATTGTTAACTCATTAGGATCCGAATTTAGCCTAACTATTCTTTTAAAAAGTTGGTGACCTTCCCTCTATTTTTGCTTGTAAGGGTGAAGCAATATGTTAGCTATGTATAGATTTTAAAGAAAAAGTTATATTCCACATTTTTTTACACACAAAAAAACAGAAAAAAATGTCCTTTTCCAATAGTCTTCTATTGTGAACGGTAATAGATTTCAGAGCTCCCTGAAATGAAAACTAACCTGGTAACATATTGTTTAATTGACTTTTTGGATTCACCTAACCATGTTCTTTCATGAGGCAAAGTTTATATAAAATCTTATATTCCGTTTTATTTTCTATTGAACAGTGGTTTATACCTATAATGCTCTGTTATAGGCAATTTCTGGCTTGGCAATGAAGCCCTCCACAAGCTGACTGCCGATGGACAGCAGACATTAAGCGTGGAGATGCAGTATCCTGATGGTGAGTGGGCCAGAGTGCGGTACTCAGGGTTCACAGTGGCGGGCGAGGAAGACAAGTATAGACTCAGCTATGGCACATTTATTGGGGGTCACCCACCAGGTAGGTACCGCTGGGGAGTAATCATTTATGATGTGTTTCAGGAAAGTGAGTCATAAGTGGCAAAAAATAGATTTTAAGATACCATTATATTTGAAAATATGAGATCAAGCTGATTCCAATGATAGTAAACAGTATAATAATCTAATAAATATTTTCCAATATTTCTTGGGGTCAATAAACAATAAAGTAACTAAATATAATCCATGTGAGGACCTTTAAAACGAAAGGATATATTACATAGATTGTCCTAAAATTTGATACAGCGATTGATGTTACCAGAAGTGATAAACTCCCCAAAAATCAGAAAATTCCAATAATGTAATTGTGTCAAAAAAACACTTGAAATATTTTTTTTTTTTATTTAGATTTTATTTCCACTGGGTTGGCATTATCCCAGTTTTCTGGGTTCTTCTAATGCGCCCAGTTTACAAAAAGATGGAAGTCTATGAACAGCATATGTAGACAAACATAGATGAACAGATAGTAATAATAGTCAGGCTGTGACCGTTAGATCAGTGACGTAAATTATAGATTTCATAGAGTTATATAATCAGGGAAAGTCTAGGAAATCACTAACATAGAGTGTGGCCCAAAGAGAGTGTCATTAGAATTCAGTACATATAATAGACTAGTTAGCAGAGTGAGTTAAGTAATTTAAGTATTGCCATTCATAGGCATTGGTGCTGCCCCCTACCGTCGTGTCGGCTGGTGACCATTACCCATCCTACCCACTTCTTCCTTCTTCTCCTTCCACTATTTCGAACAACACCTTCTACATAATTTGAACAGGTACTTCATACAGAAACCGTGAGTGTAAATGAAATGTACGATAATGTTTATACTGTTGATGAATATCATGGATGTGACACTGTGTTATACGATTACAAGACATGCGATGAATGTGATGAAGTATGTTTACATGTGCAAGCTCAGAAAGAAACCGGAAGCGACAAGCGCTTCCGCCCAGGCTCACAACCAATGGGAGCAGGTTTAAGCGAAATGTGGCAAATACAGCCAATGAGAGAGGAGAAGACAGATACAAAGATGGCGGCGCCCACTAAATCAACAAACTCACTGGGAAGCACCAACGACAAACCTTCGAAACAGGAGTTTTCAGGCTCCATACGGCATCAAAAAGTAAGCAATGTTGAAACCACACCATTTAACCCTCAAACCGAGAGTGACTTCGCCTATATAAGAGATTTGTGCAACACGAGACCGGGTAAAGTGCCCGACACGCACGTTCCCGGCCCGTTGGACATGGCGCGATATAGGGCAGTGAACTGGCCTCTACCAAACATACACGTCATGCAGCCAGAACTAGTACGAATATACAATGCAACACGAGAGACAGGCCTCCCATGTGCTGATGGCAAAAATGGCAAAAATGGACATTCCATCGAATCTCAACATCGATCAGTGGCACCACTACCTTACAAAAGTGATATACGACAACGACTTAATGGAGTTGGTAAGGTATGGCTTCCCATTGGGGTACATAGGACCGATCTCGGATACCACAAATATCACCAATCACACATCAGCCGATGAGTACCCCGAGCACATAAGCACGGAGACATATAATGACGCCGTATATGGTCCATATGCGGACATGCCATTCGAGTCATGGTTACACATCAACCCACTCATGACACAACCGAAGGGCAACAAAGGAAAAAGAAGGGTTATCATGGACATGTCATTCCCGAATGAGTTGTTAATAAATGGCTTCATAAAACAGAATATGGTGCTGGGAAAAACACGCCCACACACACTGCCTACGGTGGACATGTTGGTACAAAACATAGTAAGTTCGACCCCAACCAAATACATCTACACGTTGGACCTGGAACGAGCGTACAAAAACTTTAGGGCATGCCCTAACGATTGGCCGCTGTTGACATTTGCATGGGATAACACATACTTTCTTGATATAAGTCTCCCGTTTGGAGCAAAGCGGAGTTCACTGCATATGCAGCGTGTGGCCGATGCCATTATGGCGATGATGAAGGCAGCAGGTTTTAAGGGTTACATGTATCTTGATGATATGTTGTGCTGGGAAGAGACCAGACAACGTGCATGGGCCAGCTACCAACACGCAGTGGGTATAATGAACGACTTGGGACTTCCCATTGCTCACGACAAAACGCAAGCACAGAGGCACGATGGCTCGGCATAATAATCAATACCTGCGACCTAACCCTAAAAATGCCCATGGACAAACTGAAGGAGATCATCTCAGAGGCAAACGACTTCAGAAAGAAAAAGACTACGACGAAAAAGAGACTACAATCGATGATTAGAAAGATTCTCCATCTTTCTAAGTGCGTAAACCCGGCGAAGATTTTCGTGAGAAGGCTCCTGGAAGCACTTAGAGAGGATAAACGCCAAAGAATAGTAGTCAGCGAAGCAATGGAGAGAGACCTCGCCTGGGTTACACAGTTCTCAAAACAGTGGAACGGTACAAGCATGATCCCCTCGAGGTACATATCCATGACAATAGTGATGAAGTACGAAGAGGGCATAGCCAAAGTATCAGACGGACAGAGAACAGCGTCCCAGGACATAAAGAAAATAAAAGAAATGAACATCGACCATCTGGCCTATGCAGCACCAAGCCTAGCAAACTCGATGCTAAAGGATGAACATACAGCCACGACAATAAAAATTGCGACCAGCAACGCAGATACAAATGCCCTCCTCTCCCAAGGAACACAGAAAGAGAAAGACATGGCAGGCCCTCGGTCAATGTGGATGCTACAAGCTATGCGATATGTCAGAGTTGTATACAAAGTTCACGAAAGTGACAACATAAGTGAAATTATAGAAAAAGCAAAAATTCAAGTTCCATGTAAAGAGGCACCAATGGTTGACATATGAATTTGCTTCATATTTTTCAGATAAAGAACTCGCTTACTTGATGCAGCAAGCGGAGATATCTCAACAACAGGCATGCGCGCCAGGTACCATGGCAAACCATCGCACCGCCATCAAGGCCTACACAGCTTTTACACAACGGTACAACATTGATGCAGATAATATAACGGTACCACAGATATGTGCCTACGTTCAGTACCTAAGAACATTCCTATCAAGTCCGAAATCAGTGTCTAACTACATAGCAGCCATCAGGGAACACTATAAGAGAAGACAGGTAACACAACCGGCCCTATCTTCATATCGCCTAAAACTCGCGCTGGATGCAGTCAACAGAGAAAAAACACACATCCTCAGCAAAAAGTTACCCCTGACTTCACAGCAAATAGGCACGATACTACAACAGGCCGACAGGTTCCCGGCCCCAGCTCAATATAAACTCGCCATTATAATTATGTACACATTGGGTTTCCGCCAGTCGGAGGTAGCACCTCATAGTTACACGCAGTTTGACCATACCAGGCATATATGCAGGTCAGATGTTACCATACTAGGAAGCATGCTAGTGATCGCACAAAAGTGGTCAAAGAACATGCAGCAATACAATCAGCGCAGGACACTACAGATCCCAGCAACACATGACAGCAACACGTGCCCACTACAGGTGTATACCCAGGCCCTCAAGGAAGCCCCTACCTTATATAATTGACAACCGTTATTGGTCTATCCCAACACATATAGACCAATCACGGCCACAGACATCGCAGCACATTTCAAGTGGTCGATACGAAATATGCAGTTGGATGACACGCAATACTCGTTGCATTCCATCAGACGAACGGCAGCAACGCATGCCTTCAATCTTGGATTCAAGGAAAAAGAAATATAAAGTTTCGGGTCCTGGACCAGTTCTGCCTACAAATTATATATCACAAAACAGTCGGCTAGCATGGTCACTGAAGCACTTGCAAAAAATATCTCTCCACCCACCACTACAGGCATCGCCTAAGTAAAAAATTAACTAACTCCATCAGGCCTCACAGGTCTACCATAATTATTTTATACAGGGTACCGCCCTTACAAAAACTTTTATAAACTTTGGGGCTCACCCCTGGACTTAAGGTTCTGTCCAAGCACAAACCTTCAAACATATATTATGCCACTCGGCAAAATTAATTTCAACTTACACTAACGCAATCTTGGGGTTTGGCGACATGTTAAAAAATCAAACAATACTCTCTTTATCAAATATGAAAATTCTTTACTCATACTCAAACATTTATCAAATTTTACAAAACTTTATTAATAAAATATGTTGTCGCCCAAGTCTGCTTAGATATTCATTTATTTCATTTTAACTTATCTTTTAACTTTAATTTGGGGTTACACGAATGTTGGACAGCGATCGAAAATATATCAATTTTCCGACTTACAACTCATTTTCCTGAAACACATTACATTCATCGGTCAGATTTTCAGAAAATGTACAATTCACCTTCTCCAATCCTCACAAATAACCCAAATTTCAGACGAAAATAATGTTCAAAATATAGTTCAACCTAACCAAAGAGATTGCTAAAGTCAATGTAATGTGGAATAAACTAGAATTTACCTAGTATTGACCAAATTGCAAGCCAATTTTGAAGAATTTACTAAATGTGAACAGCTGCCAATTATACATTTTCTGAAAATGTGACCCTCATAAATATGAGTTTCAGGAAAATGAAAAGTCACTAAATTGATATTTTCCAAAGGGTTTTATCCACAGGATCCCTTTGTAGGAATACAGTCTAACCTTCTACCGGAGGGCCCAGATAGCATCTCCCATCCCCCCTGCGCGCTTGATCGCACTTTACCCATAACATCTCTTATAGCTGTCCCCACAAGGTGTAGGGTTACTGAGACTGGGGCTCTTGAAGTTCCACTATACTAACTGAGCATTTGGGAGGATTGCGAAATGACACATATTTATGAGTGTCCATTGCAAGCACTGTTTATATCTGTGTGTAATTTATATCTTCAATATTCACAAAAGAATAGGACGAATATTTACATATTTTTGAAATAAATTACTATTCAATCAATTCAATTTCAATACAAATCCAGGTCCATATCTTGCCTGTCTAGTCCCTCATAGAGAGCCTCACACTCCAAACATGTGTTAGTGGTTAAGGGCTGGTGAGGCACCGGCCGTTCTGTGGTCCCTTCTTACCACATACTAATTTAATCCCCAAATTTGGTTGCTAAAACCCCAGTAGTTGCTAGGACTGAATATTTATTATCCAGCCATCTACCACTTTATGAAAGCCTATACCAAATTTCACAACTTGTATTTGTTAGGCCAACCTATATACTATATTTAGCTTATTTGCTAATAATTGTCTATACATATTTAATGCTAACATTTTTTCAAAACTATAAATATCAATAAGATTATTTGCGACTTGTGACTCATTTGCCTTTGACACATCACATTAAGTGATGTGTCAAAGGAAATTGAGTTACAATAGGGGATTTGCATGTCACATTGCGCATGTCTATGACAGTGCATGCTGGGATAGATTCAGTTCAAATCTGACATACACATATTTAGCAACAATTTCATGGAAATTTGCACAAAAAAATTCAACGATATCATTGGTTGTGTAAATGATCTATAGAAACCAAAGGCATGATGTGAAAGATGAAGTTGTGTGTTATAGAACATCTAAAACACATGGATATTGATATTGGACCACTGATAAATATTCCAAGCTAAAGATAATATCTTTTCTGTAGATTTTATACTGTACCCTTACTCCCATAATTCCATGCTAATCAAGATTCAAAATGGTGGCTATGCAAAACCCTATTCACCATTTTTTTCAAAACGATATATTCACAGGAACCATTGCCGATAATGCTTCTGTTTCAGCTGAGTGTGGATCTTTAACACCCCCTAAACCCTAACCCTATATCAGCACTTCAAACAACGAAGAACAAACTTCAGTTTCGAGTAAATCAGCTGGCTAAAATTAGGCATTCCATCACCAATCATTTAGCCACCATAATAATAGGTGCACATACTCTCACTAGCTGACTATGGTCTACCATTTCAGAATTTAGCAAATAGTTTTTATCGGACAAGATATTCCCACCAATGAAATTCATGATCGCTTGTACATTAAAAATATAATAAAAAGAAGCCACATTGCACTAATAGGGTTAATGTGGAATTTTTCTAAGATCCCAAGATATCTATGAAATGTATCACATCATGTAAAATTTTGTCGAATAAACATTTTAAAAAAACAAAAAACACACACACTTAATGAGGTTTATTTATTTTGCAGGTGATGGATTTAACTTTGGCGGTCAAGTCATCAATGGGATGCAGTTCTCTACACCTGACAGTGACAATGATGCCGGCGGTGGTAGCTGTGCTGCTAACATGGAGTCAGGCTGGTGGTACAGAGGATGCCATTCATGCAACCCTAACGGTCTGTATGGTAGCAACTCTGCCAAGGGTATGACCTGGTACCCTTGGAAGTATAATTTTGTATCCATGATACGATTTAGAATGATGATCGCAAGTCCTGATTCATTTAAATAACTGGATGAAATCGCCTGAAAATGTACAATTCACTTACTCCAATCCTATCAAATAACCCAAATTCAAGACAAAAATCAGGTTCAAAGTAGAGTTTGAAACAGACTGTTTGAATCAAGGCAATACTAAATATATACTTAGATATACCCAGCGTTAACAATATTTTGGTCTAATTTAGTACTAAATGTGTTGATCTGCCAATTGTACATTTTCTGAAAATCTGACCCATATGTGATCCGTTTTACGAAAATGAGTCATAAGTCGCTAAATATGGATTTTGAGATATCACAATATCTGAAAAGAGGATATCAAGCAGATTCCAATGATAGTAAACACTAGGGTACCTAACATGTATTTCTATATTTTAAGTTTTATATCTATATTTTGGAAAAAAAAGTTTGCAATGTTTTTGGCTGGGTAAATTATACCAGTAAAGTAACTAAATATACTCGATACAAAGGCCTTCAAAACACAATGATATATTTAATACAATGTCTTGAAATTTGTCCCATGGATTTATATGACAATAAGTGCTAAACCCTCCGAAAATCAGAACTTTCCAATAAAGAGATCTTGTGGAAAAAAAACTTTGAAAAATATCAATTTTTGCGACTTATGACTCATTTTCCTGAAACACATCACATATGTCCATTGCCAAAGCGGGCCGGCCGACTGTAATACTCTAACATTGTGGTGTTGTATTGTACATGTGATGTGTCACTGGAAAACTAGTCACAAGTCGCAAAAAATGAATTTGGAGAAATCATCAAATATTTGAAAAGTGGAGATCAAGCAGATTCCAATGATAAGAAACTAAGATATCTAGTGAGAACTTCTCTATATCTTATGCATGAAAAGAAATTAGCAACATTTCAATTTAGTACATTTCATAGTAACCTTTTAGTGCACATTCTAGTACACCTTTAGTGCCCCCTTTAGTTTCGCTTTTGGTGTACACCTTTGTATATATGTGATGTGTTCAGGAAAATGAGTCATAAGTCTAGCAATCTAATAAGTATTTCTAGATTTCAAGTTTGATATTTTCATCTTTGAAAAAAAAACTTTCCAATATTTCTTGGGGTTAATAAACCATAAAGTAGCTAAATGTAGTCCTTATGAGGACTACAGGACGAAAGGATATATTACATACATTGTCCCAAAATTTGATACATCGATCGATATAACTATAAGTGATGAACTCCCAAAAAATCAGAACATTCCAATTTTAAGATCTTGTGAAGAAAACACTTTGAAAAATATCAATTTTGCGACTTGTGAGTTATTTTTCTGAATCACATCACATATGTTAGTACACCTTTTACTGCAACTTTTAGTGCACTTGTATTTAAATCTTTTAGTAATTTGTTTAATAGACAGAGAGGCTAATCTAATAACAGGAAAGCAGTTCAGGACTGTGAGAAACTATTTTTATAGGGGAGTTGCATAGCCGCTATTTTGAATCTTGATTAGCATGGCATAATGGGATTAATGGTACTGTGTAAAATCTAAAGAAATCATGCCATGTTCAGCATGGAATATTTATCATTGCTCTAATGTCAATATCCATTTGTTATACATGTTTCCATAAGACAAGCCTCCATCTTTCCCATCTTTCATAGATCATTTAAACACGCTTATTGGTGAAAACATTCTTGCAATTTTCAATGAAAATGTTGCCAAGTATTTGTAGGTCAGTTGTTAACAGAATCCCTCCCAGTATGCACTACAATAGGCATGCACAGTGAGACATGCAAATCCCCTATAGAGGGTTGATCTCTAAAGAGAGGTGGTCTTTACGTGAGGTTCCAATGTATTTATATATGTTGAGGTTGTTTCTTGGAAGCGCCATCAACAAGTCTTACTAATCCAATGTAAATGTTGTAGAGCAATCAATAAATAAAATCAATAATCTCTAGTGTTTGTCAATATTGTGAACTAATTACTCTGAAGCATGATATTAGATGTTGTATGCTATATACGTTTGGTAAACAATAAATGCAGGTGTAATGTGTGATTGCATTAACAAAACCACTTCTTCATAGACTTGTTTGTTCGCATTGAGTTCTGGGTAATTATAAGATATTTAATCATTTTTACAACACGTTAAGTTTGCAGTCTTGATTTCAGTCGTCAATGAGAGTATTGCACCAACACAATATTACAACCACCACCTTTTGATGTAACGTTAGTTCAAGTTTATTTATATTATTATATTCTTCAAAGGGAGGAGAGTGGGAATGAAAATAGGTGATGGGTTTAAGGAAAATATGACACGAGTTGCCATAAATGGATTTTGAGATAATTATGATATCAAAAATGATGAGATCAAGCTGATTCCCATGCTAGTAAACATGAAGGACATCTAAGATACAATACTATATTTTATGTTTGATATATTTATGTATGAAAACAGTTTGAAATATTTCTGGATGGTCAATTACTAGTAAAGAAACTAAATATACTCCATGGGATCACTTTAAAAAGCAAGTATATAATTCATACACTATGTTGACGTTTGGTACTGATATTATTATGACTGAAAGCGCTGACAAAATAGATAGAAACATTCCAAAAAAGAGATCTTGTGAAAAAATCACATTGGAAAATATCTTTTCTTGTGACTTATTTTCCTGTAACACATTACATATTACATGGTACTGTTGGTTTGAGGGTCAAAAGTGACCTATGGCTTGATGTGCGGTAGTGGCTATGTTTATTCATTTACTTTTGATTTAAAGAGATAAACCACTGTTATACGCACTGCTGCAGGCGGGAGTTCAAGGAGCTAATGCATGAAAAATAAGGTTTGACAGTAATTTTTTCAAACTTTGTTTTGAGAAAGTACATGGTTGGAGAATAACAAAAAGCAAAAAATAATGGATCTCAGCATATTTTTTTTCTTTCTAGAGACCAGCAAAGTTAGGTATTGAAGTATGTGGGGAAAATGGATATTTTCCCAGTTTTTCCAAGATTTCAGACAGACAAATACATTTTTCAATTGAAATGTCTTCTAAACATAACCACTATAGATGTTTAACCTCATGTATGAAAGAACAGGGTATCAACATATTTTGAAATATATTATTTAGCATTGAAAATCTTCAATATTCCTGTTTTTAACTCACTGGGATGCAGATTCAGTTGAATAACTTTTTTAAAAGGTCGGTGACCCCCATTTTTTATTGCTTGAAAGGGTAAAGCAATATGTTAGCTATGTTTATAGAGATTTTTAGGAGAAAGTTATTTTCATTTTTTTTTTATACTGAAAAAACGAAAAAATTGTCCTTTTCTCATAAACTTCTATAGTGAACAACCATGAATTTTGAGGCTCCCTAAAATGAAAACTAACCCGGTGACATATTGTTTTTATTGGTTTTTTTAAATTCACATAACCTTGTTCTTTCACGAGGCAAAGTTTAAACAAAATGTTATTTTCAGTTTTTTTCCCAGTTGAACTGTGGTTTATCTCTTTAAATTCCTCACTATTCTTTCTGTTGTTCTATGTTCTAATAATTCACGTACAATAGCCGGGAGAAAACTGCTGCCGGTGAGGGATGATAAGTAAAGTCGCCATAGGAAGGGATTTCTCCTCCAAATGCAAATGACTGGACAAAATCCTACAGAATTCTGTTCGAATGACCTGTAGATGGGTTGGAAAAGATTGACCAACGTTTTAATTTGCTGCTTGTCCTGCTGTTTAACAACAAATTCTTTAGTTATTACAGGATAAGGAGTCACAGTTCTCAAAACTAATATTTTTTGAAGAGATTTATTTACAAGAACCCTTGCTTAATAGAAAGCTTAATGCTTGGAGCATTCAGCGCTTCAAGTAGCATGAATACATGCACAAACTTAAACAATGTTATAGCACTGAATAGAAGTTGTCAGGACGTACGCAATTGCGTCATGGCCGGCATCGGAGAAAAGTAGAATAGGTGTCTAACATCATCAATATAAATAGTTGAATATAACTGAAACCAAATGCAAGCTTGAATATGTTTCTTTCTGTGGTGTATACGTTTAGAAAATTTCTTTACATATAATACCACTGCCTTTAAAACCGAAATCACACAACCCTGTTTCGCAAGACGATCAGATCTTTTTGTCAGCGGAGATTCCAGAAAATGATGGTTTATAGATATGACAGTACAGTTTGTCTCATATCTTTCTTATTAAAATATGAGCGTTAATAAAACTACATATTTGGGGATAGAACATCATGCCTTTTCTTCATTCCAACATCTTGGCAATGTATTCCGAACTCTAATGGCGTTTTTCATTACTTTGCGGGAGCGTAAAATCCCTGCGATGTGCAGGCGAATTTGTCAGGAGGCAGGTATTTTCATATTTATCATACACGCATTGCACTGAAAACAATGTATCTAGAGTGATTTACCCATAGTGTGTATGCAATGTTCATGCAATGTTCACGCTCCTTGTTGGATAACTTGTTAGTTAACTAAATGTGTTAGTTAACTTGTTAGTTAACCAGTACTTGTTAGTTAACCAGTATTTATACCCAGGGTACCTATACTGGTCGGCTTATAAGGGTTTTCCTTTGGTAAGGGAAACCATAACAAACTTTCGTCCCATGAAACCAAACTTTAATTTTCCTCCCTTTGCTCAGCTAATTTGGCCTATAGTTTGTGCATATTACGGGAAATAAATATTAAGAAATTCGGTCACATAAGTTATACTATTATAGGCCTATCTGTAAATTTGATAAGATCCCTACGGTATATTACTGGGATCAAAGTAGCAAATGCTTTTCTGCAACATTTTACTTTTAAAGAAAAAGCGAAGAGAGAGCGAAGAACGAAGGCAAGCCCTCAAACTTTCCTTAGCCATGGTACCCGCGAACTGACAAAACCGAGGGAATTATTTCTTAAATAGAAAGCGCAGTTACTGATTCTATTGGACCGCTCTGGCTTCGCTCTATCTGTGCTTGGACCAAAAGGGCAATCCAGTAGAATTACACCTTTATTCTACTCCCTCTCTCTTTTTTAAATTGTGATATGTTTTAGGAAAAGGGTTACAAGTCGCAAAAAATGGATCTTGAGATATCATCATTCTTTAAAAGATTTGATGAGATCAAATTGAATCCAATGGTAGTAAACATGACGGACATCTAAGATGTATATCTATATTTTACATTTGAGATATCTACCTTTGAAAAAAATGTTTGAAATATTTTTGTGCGGGCAATTATTATCAACAAATTAACTAAATATTCTCCATAGGATATATTTATTACACTTTCTTAAGATTTGGTACAAGGATTCATATGACTTAAAGCAAAAACTAGATCATTTCAACAATAAGATCTTGTGAATAAATTACATTAAAAGATATCCATTGTGTGACATGTGGCTCATTTCCCTGGAACACAATTAGACGATTTGTGAACTGTAAGAGAGAAAAGTTGACATCAGTGGAATCTATTCACCAGCAATACTAACGTGGTAATTAAGAAGTCAGAAGTCTAAAACAACATTAAATTATTGATTGGTTCTTTATTTTGATTTTGATTTGAAAAATGTGTATCAGGCTGAAGAGATTTAACATTAATAGTTAAATAAATATTATACAAATAACGCATTTTTAACAAAACAGAAATTTTCATGCATCACCTCATTGTACCAAATACATAATTTTGTAGTGAACCTGGTTCGGGACTCTTAGCTAAGTGAAATGATACGGAACAAAAATCAACTGTTTGACTCCGGTTTTATTCACACACAACTTCTGGACCAACCCTTGTGAGCCAGTCAGAAGGAACATAATACTGTTGGCATAAAGTACAATAAAAGGTGTGAGAATATAGTAAAACACATCATATTGCATAAAAGATAGGTTCAGAACAACCATTACCAGAGATTGATAAAGACAACATAAAAGGACATTTCAATGGTACATAAAGGCAACATATAAGAACAAGACACAATATAAGGAGATAATCACAGATAAAAATTACGGAAAACATGACCACTCTTCCAGGGTCGATGTTCAGATAAGCCCGAGAGCCCTCAACTGCCCTCTGGCGTCAGTCCGAAAGGACTAGATATCACCAGCGGACAGCCTCGGACTCCGGAGCTTGAGATTCGGAACATTAAATACTCTTGACCACTACAATTTATTATTATAACAATATAACTATAATTATTATAATTATAATTATTATTATCATTATTATAGTAACTAGAGACATATTTCATTGACTAAAACAATAAATCATAATTCTGATACTAGGATCACAATTTCTTTTCATTTTCATATCCGCCAATATTGCATTGGAGAGTCATATCCTCACTTTAGACATGCTTGTGTCCACAATGCTAAGCCAATGGGGATTAAGTATTACTTGTGTCCACAATGAGGTCGGCAATAGTGCGCCTCAACAACTAACTACTGGATAATAGGAGGCCTCCACTATTGGCAAGTGGTGGCCAATAGATTCCCAAGACTGGCAAGTAGAAGCAAATAGAAAATCTATTGGTAATATAATTGTGATGTGTTCCAGGGGAATGAGTCATAAGTCGCAAAAATTGATATTTTTCAAAGTTTTTTTTACAATATCTCTTCTTTGCAATGTTCTGATGTCTAGAGGGATTATCACTTATTGTCATATGAATCTATACAACAAATTTCGGGACATTTTATTAAATATATCCTTGCGTTTTGAAGGCCTTTGTAAGGAGTATATTTAGGTACTTTACTGGTAATTACCCATCCAGAAACATTGCAAACATTTTTTTTCAAAAATGAAAATATCAAACTTAAAATATAGAAATACATATAAGGTGTCCTACTGTTTACTATCATTGGAATCGCCTTTTTCTCCTTTTTTGAAATATGATGATATCTCAAAATCCATTTCTTGCCACTTATGACTTATTTTCCTAAAACGGATCACAATTGGTAATGAGCTGTTCCACTGTGGCCAATAGCGGCCAATGACAATCGATTAGCGGAAGAAATCAAAACGTTTTGCTTCATCAGCCAATGATGGCAAGTTGTGGCCAATAACTTGCGACTCATTTAAACCACCTCCTCCACTTTGGCAAGTAACATGGCCAATAGAGTGGTCAATAATTGGCCACTCTATTGGCAACACAAACTATCCACTACTTGCCAATAATGGAAGCCCTTTATAGCCTCCATGAAGACACTGTGTGTCTATTCTTCCTTCTATACTGCCACTAGCTCCACCTGCGCTACCATCTCTGCATCTTTCTCCTCCCCTATCCACACTAATTTCCTACCCCTTAACCACCACTAGCATAACCCTTCATTTCTATCCTCCATTCCTACCCCTTAACCACCACTAGCATAACCACCATATCTATCCTCCATTTCTATCACCACCTTCTCCTCTTCTACCTCCACTTCCTTCTCCACCGCAACCACCTCTTCCTCCACCTCAATCTATCCCTCCTCTTCAAACACCACCTTCCCCTTTACCTTCCCTTCCACCACCACTGCCTCCACCTCCTCCTCTTCCATCACAACCTACTCTTCCCACTCCTTCACCTACCCCTCCTGCACCTACTCTTCCACCACCATCTCTACCGCCTCCTCCTCCAACTCCGCTTCCCCAACCACGTCTTCCTGCACCTCCTCCTCCTCCTCCAATATCTCCTCCTCCAACACCACCACCTCCTCCACCACCTCCTCCACTTCCTCCACCTCCTCCTACTCTTCCACCGCCACCTAGTCCACCACCAACTCTTCCTCCACCACATCCACCTTCACCTCCACCACCTCCTCTTCCACCACAACCCCCACAATCAGCTCGTATTCCACCTTCACCTCCACCTTCACCCCCACAACCTCCACAACCATCACCTATTCCAACGCCACCTCCACCCCAACCACTTATTCCACCACCACCACCACCACCACCACAACCACCACCTCCTCCTCTTCCACCACCACTTCCACCTCCTCTTCCAGCACCATCTCCACCTTCTCTTCCTCCACCACCTACCCCTCGTTTTCCACCACCTACCCCTCCTTCTCTTCCTCCACCACCTACACCTCCTCTTCCAGCACCATCTCCACCTCCTCTTCCTCCACCATCTCCACCTCCTCTTCCTCCACCACCTCCACCTCCTCTTCCTCCACCATCTCCACCTTCTCTTCCTCCACCACCTACACCTCCTCGTCCAGCACCATCTCCACCTCCTCTTCCAGCACCATCTCCACCTCCTCTTCCTCCACCATCTCCACCTCCTCTTCCTCCACCACCTCCACCTCCTCTTCCTCCATCACCTCCACCTCCTCTTCCAGCACCATCTCCACCTCCTCTTCCAGCACCATCTCCACCTCCTCTTCCTCCACCATCTCCACCTCCTCTTCCTCCACCACCTCCACCTCCTCTTCCTCCATCACCTCCACCTCCTCTTCCTCCACCATCTTCACCTCCTCTTCCTCCACCATCTCCACCTTCTCTTCCTCCACCACCTCCACCTCCTCTTCCACCATCACCTCCACCTCCTCTTCCAGCACCATCTCCACCTTCTCTTCCTCCACCACCTACACCTCCTCTTCCAGCACCATCTCCACCTCCTCTTCCTCCATCACCTCCACCTCCTCTTCCTCCACCATCTCCACCTTCTCATCCTCCACCACCTACACCTCCTCTTCCAGCACCATCTCCACCTCCTCTTCCTCCACCACCTACACCTCCTCTTCCTCCACCACCTCCACCTCCTCTTCCTCCATCACCTCCACCTCCTCTTCCTCCACCATCTCCACCTTCTCATCCTCCACCACCTACACCTCCTCTTCCAGCACCATCTCCACCTCCTCTTCCTCCACCACCTACACCTCCTCTTCCTCCACCACCTCCACCTCCTCTTCCTCCACCATCTCCACCTCCTCTTCCTCCACCACCTCCACCTCCTCTTCCACCATCACCTCCACCTCCTCTTCCAGCACCATCTCCACCTTCTCTTCCTCCACCACCTACACCTCCTCTTCCAGCACCACCTCCACCTCCTCTTCCTCCATCACCTCCACCTCCTCTTCCAGCACCATCTCCACCTCCTCTTCCTCCACCATCTCCACCTTCTCTTCCTCCACCACCTACACCTCCTCTTCCAGCACCATCTCCACCTCCTCTTCCTCCACCACCTCCACCTCCTCTTCCACCACCTACCCCTCCTTCTCTTCCTCCACCACCTCCACCTCCTCTTCCTCCACCACCTACACCTCCTCTTCCAGCACCATCTCCACCTCCTCTTCCTCCATCACCTCCACCTCCTCTTCCAGCACCATCTCCACCTTCTCTTCCTCCACCACCTACCCCTCTTCTTCCAGCACCATCTCCACCTTCTCTTCCTCCACCACCTACACCTCCTCTTCCAGCACCATCTCCACCTCCTCTTCCTCCACCACCTCCACCTCCTCTTCCAGCACCATCTCCACCTTCTCTTCCTCCACCACCTCCACCTCCTCTTCCAGCACCACTTCCACCTCCTCTTCCAGCACCATCTCCACCTTCTCTTCCTCCACCACCTACACCTCCTCTTCCTCCACCATCTCCACCTCCTCTTCCTCCATCACCTCCACCTTCTCTTCCTCCACCATCTCCACCTTCTCTTCCTCCACCACCTACACCTCCTCTTCCTCCACCATCTCCACCTCCTCTTCCTCCATCACCTCCACCTTCTCTTCCAGCACCATCTCCACCTCCTCTTCCTCCACCACCTACACCTCCTCTTCCTCCACCATCTCCACCTCCTCTTCCTCCACCACCTACACCTCCTCTTCCAGCACCATCTCCACCTTCTCTTCCTCCACCACCTACACCTCCTCTTCCTCCACCATCTCCACCTCCTCTTCCTCCATCACCTCCACCTTCTCTTCCTCCACCATCTCCACCTTCTCTTCCTCCACCACCTACACCTCCTCTTCCTCCACCATCTCCACCTCCTCTTCCTCCATCACCTTCACCTCCTCTTCCTCCACCATCTCCACCTCCTCTTCCTCCACCATCTCCACCTCCTCTTCCTCCACCATCTCCACCTCCTCTTCCTCCACCATCTCCACCTCCTCTTCCTCCATCACCTCCACCTCCTCTTCCAGCACCATCTCCACCTTCTCTTCCTCCACCACCTCCACCTCCTCTTCCAGCACCATCTCCACCTTCTCTTCCTCCACCACCTACACCTCCTCTTCCAGCACCATCTCCACCTCCTCTTCCTCCACCACCTCCACCTTCTCTTCCTCCACCACCTACACCTCCTCTTCCTCCACCACCTACACCTCCTCTTCCAGCACCATCTCCACCTTCTCTTCCTCCACCACCTCCACCTCCTCTTCCTCCACCACCTACACCTCCTCTTCCAGCACCATCTCCACCTTCTCTTCCTCCACCACCTCCACCTCCTCTTCCTCCACCACCTCCACCTCCTCTTCCAGCACCACCTCCACCTCCTCTTCCACCACCACCTCCACCTTCTCTTCCTCCACCACCTCCACCTCCTCTTCCTCCACCACCTCCACCTCCTCTTCCACCATCACCTCCACCTCCTCTTCCAGCACCATCTCCACCTCCTCTTCCTCCACCATCTCCACCTCCTCTTCCACCATCACCTCCACCTCCTCTTCCAGCACCATCTCCACCTCCTCTTCCTCCACCACCTCCACCTCCTCTTCCACCATCACCTCCACCTCCTCTTCCAGCACCATCTCCACCTCCTCTTCCTCCACCACCTCCACCTCCTCTTCCTCCACCACCTCCACCTCCTCTTCCACCACCACCTCCACCTCCTCTTCCTCCACCACCTCCACCTCCTCTTCCTCCATCACCTCCACCTTCACCTCCTATTCCACCACCACCTCCACCTCCTCTTCCTCCACCATCTCCACCTCCTCTTCCTCCACCACCTCCACCTCCTCTTCCACCATCACCTCCACCTCCTCTTCCAGCACCATCTCCACCTTCTCTTCCTCCACCACCTACACCTCCTCTTCCAGCACCACCTCCACCTCCTCTTCCTCCATCACCTCCACCTCCTCTTCCAGCACCATCTCCACCTCCTCTTCCTCCACCATCTCCACCTTCTCTTCCTCCACCACCTACACCTCCTCTTCCAGCACCATCTCCACCTCCTCTTCCTCCACCACCTCCACCTCCTCTTCCACCACCTACCCCTCCTTCTCTTCCTCCACCACCTCCACCTCCTCTTCCTCCACCACCTACACCTCCTCTTCCAGCACCATCTCCACCTCCTCTTCCTCCATCACCTCCACCTCCTCTTCCAGCACCATCTCCACCTTCTCTTCCTCCACCACCTACCCCTCTTCTTCCAGCACCATCTCCACCTTCTCTTCCTCCACCACCTACACCTCCTCTTCCAGCACCATCTCCACCTCCTCTTCCTCCACCACCTCCACCTCCTCTTCCAGCACCATCTCCACCTTCTCTTCCTCCACCACCTCCACCTCCTCTTCCAGCACCACTTCCACCTCCTCTTCCAGCACCATCTCCACCTTCTCTTCCTCCACCACCTACACCTCCTCTTCCTCCACCATCTCCACCTCCTCTTCCTCCATCACCTCCACCTTCTCTTCCTCCACCATCTCCACCTTCTCTTCCTCCACCACCTACACCTCCTCTTCCTCCACCATCTCCACCTCCTCTTCCTCCATCACCTCCACCTTCTCTTCCAGCACCATCTCCACCTCCTCTTCCTCCACCACCTACACCTCCTCTTCCTCCACCATCTCCACCTCCTCTTCCTCCACCACCTACACCTCCTCTTCCAGCACCATCTCCACCTTCTCTTCCTCCACCACCTACACCTCCTCTTCCTCCACCATCTCCACCTCCTCTTCCTCCATCACCTCCACCTTCTCTTCCTCCACCATCTCCACCTTCTCTTCCTCCACCACCTACACCTCCTCTTCCTCCACCATCTCCACCTCCTCTTCCTCCATCACCTTCACCTCCTCTTCCTCCACCATCTCCACCTCCTCTTCCTCCACCATCTCCACCTCCTCTTCCTCCACCATCTCCACCTCCTCTTCCTCCACCATCTCCACCTCCTCTTCCTCCATCACCTCCACCTCCTCTTCCAGCACCATCTCCACCTTCTCTTCCTCCACCACCTCCACCTCCTCTTCCAGCACCATCTCCACCTTCTCTTCCTCCACCACCTACACCTCCTCTTCCAGCACCATCTCCACCTCCTCTTCCTCCACCACCTCCACCTTCTCTTCCTCCACCACCTACACCTCCTCTTCCTCCACCACCTACACCTCCTCTTCCAGCACCATCTCCACCTTCTCTTCCTCCACCACCTCCACCTCCTCTTCCTCCACCACCTACACCTCCTCTTCCAGCACCATCTCCACCTTCTCTTCCTCCACCACCTCCACCTCCTCTTCCTCCACCACCTCCACCTCCTCTTCCAGCACCACCTCCACCTCCTCTTCCACCACCACCTCCACCTTCTCTTCCTCCACCACCTCCACCTCCTCTTCCTCCACCACCTCCACCTCCTCTTCCACCATCACCTCCACCTCCTCTTCCAGCACCATCTCCACCTCCTCTTCCTCCACCATCTCCACCTCCTCTTCCACCATCACCTCCACCTCCTCTTCCAGCACCATCTCCACCTCCTCTTCCTCCACCACCTCCACCTCCTCTTCCACCATCACCTCCACCTCCTCTTCCAGCACCACCTCCACCTCCTCTTCCTCCACCATCTCCACCTTCTCTTCCACCATCACCTCCACCTCCTCTTCCAGCACCACCTCCACCTCCTCTTCCTCCACCACCTCCACCTCCTCTTCCACCATCACCTCCACCTCCTCTTCCAGCACCACCTCCACCTCCTCTTCCACCATCACCTCCACCTCCTCTTCCAGCACCATCTCCACCTTCTCTTCCTCCATCACCTCCACCTTCACCTCCTATTCCACCACCACAACCCCCACATCTTCCTCCACCTCCTCCTATTCTACCTGCTCCACCACCTTTTCCTCCACCCGCTATCCGACCATAACCACCACCACAACCCCCACCTCTTCCTCCACCACCTGCTCCACCACCACCAGCAGAAACCCCACCTCCTCCTCCACCATCTGCTCCATCACCTGCTCCACTACCACCACCACGACCCCCACCTCCTCCTCCACCATCTGCTCCATCACCTCCTCTTCCACCTGCTCCACCAACTCCTCCACCACCACAATCTCCACAACCACCTCCAACACCACCTCCAACACCTCCTCTTCTTACAGCTCCCATCACACCATTACCTGGCATTGTATTACTTCCTGAGTGACTTTCCGGACTGACGGTCGACCTGCTACATAGCGTCAGCAGCTCTGGTGGAATTATACTCCGGATGCGAACAGCATAATACACAGGGTTAAGTGCAAATGTGCTGGCAATAAGCAAATGTGTATAGATGACTCCTGTTTGGGGAGCATGATCCCCAAGCGATTTGAGGATCAGGACAGGTGAGAAGCAAACAATGAATAAGAAGAGCAAGCCCGCCATTGCCTTGGCTGCTTTGGAGTTCCTCGCAGTGTTCAAGCTGGCATTACTCCTCAACTTCTCCTGTGAAAAGGAAAATTGAAACAATAATGATTGTGATCTGTTACAGGAAAATGAGTTACAAGTCACAAAAAAGATATCATTATATTGACATATAAAACTGGATTTATCAATATTATATCATGTCATATCTTATATAAAAAGTGAACCCCATTTAGTCGAAATCCGGCATTAATGAAACATTTTGACCAGCTCTGTGAAAACGTGTCTAGTTTAAATGTTACACATGTTAAGACCTGTTTGTGCAGAACAGGTTCACTATTTTCCAATTTTTAAACCCCAGGTGGCGTTTATACCACCATCACAAATACAAATCAGCCCTTATCACAAATCTTTCCTTTCTATCCAAAATCAGCTGAAAATTATGTACTTTTGAAATTGGATTTAATATAAGCAAAATACAAGAACATACATTGATAAATATGAGAGCATAGAGGACCACCGAGCCCAACAGTGGAATGTACATAATGAACACCACCACAATCAACCCAGTGGACCGATACGCTGAATCACTTCTGAGTTGACATCGCTTTATCACTCCCTCATCATATCTTGGAGTCACAGTCACAGCCATGGGTGTGTAGCAGAGAACCACCACCAGCCATGTACAGCCACAGTAGATGATGCCTCGAGATCTTCTGAAGACGGCCAGCGGTTTGTGGACACATTTAATGTAGCAGTAGAGTGCGATGCTGAGGTTGGACATCTGTGAGATGCTAAGCCAAGCATATAGGCAGACTATATGAAGCTTGCATCTTGCACCTCCAAATTCCCACTCTTTTCTTATGTAGGTCCAGATCTGAAAGTGTTTCAAAATGGGCCATGATGTGTTATAGGAAATTGAGTGAGAAGTCACAAAATTGATATGTTTGAAAGTAATTTTATTCACTAGGTCTCATTGCTGGAACGGTTTTATTTCTTGAGGTGACTAGTCCCTGGTGTCGCATGAATACGTGGATCAAATTTCAAGACACTATATGTGATCCGTTTTAGGAAAATGAGTCATAAGTGGCAAAAAATGGATTTTGAGATATCATCATATTTCAAAAAAGGAGAAAAAGGCGATTCCAATGATAGTAAACACTAGGATACCTAATATGTATTTCTATATTTTAAGTTTGATATTTTCATTTTTGAAAAAAAATGTTTGCAATGTTTCTGGATGGGTAATTACCAGTAAAGTAACTAAATATACTCCATACAAAGGCCTTCAAAACACAAGGATATATTTAATACAATGTCCCGAAATTTGTTGTATAGATTCGTATGACAATAAGTGATAATCCCTCTAGACATCAGAACATTGCAAAGAAGAGATATTGTAAAAAAAAACTTTGAAAAATATCAATTTTTGCGACTTATGGCTCATTTCCCTGGAACACATCACATATTAAATATATCTATGTATTTTCCCCGGTTAGCGTATGGAGTATATTTGGCTAATTTTCTACTAATTTCCACCGAAAAGAGGTAAACATGGGGACGGCTGACATTTAGACATTTTATCGCTCTTTTGGGGGGATCATTACGAGCAAAGTAGCTATATATACTTAACGAAGCCATTAGAAATGAAAGTCTGATGCTTCTTGGTTTGTTTGTGTCCTGGGTTCCAGATATATATATGTATAGATCTGCACTATGCGGAAATAGTAAATGGCGATTCCCGCCTCTAGCAGCGAGCCAGATGATGAAGTATTGCAAGCAACCCCAGGTTTGAATAAATTTCAACAAAAGGAAGGAAAATAGCAGACATTTTAAGTAGATTCTGCTTAATTAGACTGATAAATCATCAACACTAGGTATACATGGATATAGCTAGTATTGCCTTGATTCTAGCAGACTTGGTTATGTTGAACTGTATTTGAAATGTGATTTCTGACTAAAATTTAGGTTATTTGAGAGAATTGGTGAAGGGCAATTGTACATTTTATGGCGATTTTACCCATATACAGGACAACAAGAATTCATACATACAGCTTTGTAGTTGATGTGAACACAAAAACGCACACAAAAAAATTAAAATTAATTCACTTTGCATCGTTCTGAAGATAAAATTTTGAATTTTTGTTTCCACCAGACTATAAACTGTACACTTACTGTTGGCGGCAGGAAGAAAATGGAACTCAGGAAATCTGCCAAAGCTGAGTTGAGAACAAAAATTTCCAGCACCTAAATTTTGGAAATTGGGACAAAAATCACATAATTAAAACTACCATTTTAAAGCAAATACTGGATTTAATTTCACACTGTTAAAAACAAACTGCAGAAAATTACATATATTTATAACGCATAGCCCCTAGAAATTGTTGCTTCACAATTGTAGAACCGGAAGTGCTGCCCTCCCCCCGCCCCCCGTGACCTTGGCGGCAGTCTCCTTGGCGACAACAGCTCATATTCGCCATATTGGTTGGCGCTGCAGACGGGGTTACACGTCTCCAATCAATATGGGAATTTTTTTTTTCTCTTTTTTGTTCTTTAACAAAGGGCGGTTTAGGCTGCCACTTTGTCACACCTCCTTGTTTGTTATATTATATTATTGCAGGGAAGGGATATATTCATAGAGTTACTCATAGTATTATGACTTATAGGACTGAATTTATCAATATTCTGATGCTGTTATATGTTTATACAAGAGTTACTCATATTATGACTTATAGGACTGAATTTATCAATATTCTGATGCTGTTATATGTTTATACAAGAGTTACTCATATTATGATTTATAGGACTAAATTTATCAATATTCTGATGCTGTTATATGTTTATACAAGAGTTACTCATATTATGATTTATAGGACTGGAGTCATCAATATTCTGCTGGTGTTATATGTTTATACAAGAGCTACTCATATTTTGACTTATAGGACTGGATTCATCAATATTCTGCTGCTGTTATATTATGTTTATACAAGAGTTACTCATATTATGACTTATAGGACTGGATTCATCAATATTCTGCTGCTGTTATATTATGTTTATACAAGAGTTACTCATATTATGACTTATAGGACTGGATTTATCAATATTCTGCTGCTTTTATATTATGTTTATACAAGAGTTACTGATAATTATTATAATCATTGTCAACCAGAAGCCAAGCACAAAACAGGATACATTTAAATCTCAATAATTTGGCTTTATAGAAAAAACTATTATAAATAAATAGTTGTTCTATAAAGCCAAAATAGCTTGGAACGCACTGCCCATGGAAGCCCATGAATTTCAAACAAGAAAATGGTTTAGAAAGGATTTGGAAAATAATGCTGATGATTTATCAGTCTGTTTTGCTATTGTGGGATCTATTAATATGATATTAGTGAGTTTGTTTATAACTTAATACTGTTAACCGTTTATACTGTGTTCTATAACTTTATGAATTGTTTTATCTGTTAACTTCATGTACTTATTAGAAATCCACTCTCTTAGTATAGCAATCTTTTTTTTAATTCAATTCATATATATATAATATAAAGATTTTTATTCCGATTTTGATCATACAAAATTTTGACAACATCATACATATAGTATCAGAAAAGAAATCAGGAAATGGGCATAACAATCATCTGAAAATCAAGTCTTCCAGACCGCCCAACTAAATATAAATGAAGTATGAATAAATGTCCTAATTGATTTTAAAGTGTCCATTCGTTGACTAATGTCAATAGCATTTGCTATAAGTTCATGTCTGTATTCATTTTGGTTGTTAGATGTCTTGTACTAAGTTGACTTGATTTGTATCCATAACTTCTACCTGCTCATTATATGGGTTAGATCGTAAGAAAATGTACAAAAGGCAGCTCTACACATTTAGGTAATTCTCCTAAATTAGGCTGAAAAATGATGAACACCAGGTATATCTGAGTATATTTGCTATCCCATTGATTTAAAGTATCTGTTCTGTTATGTTAAACTGTATTTTGAAGCTTGCTTTTGTCTTAAATGTGGGTATTTGAGAGGATTGGCGAAGGGGAATTGTACATTATCTGAAGATCTGATATATATAACTTAAAATCTAGAAATACTTATTAGATTATTAGACTGTTTACCATCATTGGAATCGGCTTGATCTCATCTATTCAAATATAATGATATCTCAAAATGTATTTTTTGCGACTTATGACTCATTTTCCTGAAACACATCTCAAATAAAGTATTTTTCAATTCAATATAATTCAATGCAACCAACACTAACCTTAATCTTGTGCTTTGCCCGTACAAATACATTGTAAACAAGCACAGTGCCATTTCCAGCGATACCGATGATGCAGATCAGGACATACCATATCACAGGTATAATATCCACCACAAGCCACTCTATGTACTTGTGTATCTGGTCTACATAGTCCTGGGATGTTCCATTCATTCTCATTAATGCTCTTCTTGTCGAATTCTGGATTTCTACGGTAGTAAAAGGATGACACTTTAGCTGAAATAAAGAGAAGTATGTCATGTTTGCTATTAGTTGCGTACCGTAAACCACGACACATTCCATCTAGTCCTACAATTGGGCCAACATGTCCTACTAGTGTTGGGTGAATTGTAGGACTACAGCCCAGTCCTACTAGTGTTGGGTGAATTGTAGGACTACAGCCCAGTCCTACTAGTGTTGGGTGAATTGTAGAACTACAGACCAGTCCTACTAGTGTTGGGTGAATTGTATGGAGTTATAGATTTAAAATATCAATAAACTCTTGACCTATTTTCATTTTTTGGCCCCTTTGTTTGTTCCGTTTCTTACAGCTTCCAACTACACCAATGGGATTGGGTTTTTAATTTCCTTTCGTTTGAAATAAATCACATTAATGTTATAAGTAGATATAATCCCATTGGCTGACATGAGCTGCCTCTTCCTGTTAATCGAATTACCTTATCAACTTAGTTTTAAACCTTTAATGTCTCCTAAGAGCATCTCAGATTTGACCTCAAAGGTATACATGTTTTATGGAATAATAAAAAAATGCCCAGTCCAAATCAGTTTAGATTTGCTACACTTTTATTTGAGGTCATATCCCACAAAAAACAAAAGGAAATCATATCTTACCCCAATCGAAGAAAAGTTGAAGACCTCTAAAGTTGACCATGTAGTCTACTTTTTGTGGCCGGTCTGGCTGATGCCATTCATTTCACATTGATATTCGTCATTGTGCAGACTTTTAACTCATTTACATGGAGTTTCATCATCAGCCAAAGCGCTTTTTGCATCAATATGACTGTGACTATACTTGCCACAGTGAAAAATGTTTATTTCTCATGGCAATCCCTAGGACATAATGATTATGTAATAGTGAAAATTAGTAATAGTGAAAATTATGGAAATGAATTTTGATTTAGACAAAGGCCACTAGGGGGACCACTGCTAATAGTTCAACCAGGAGCCACATAGGGTTGTATTTTCGACTTCTATACCTTTAATATTCCTATTATACCACAAGCATAATCTTATGTGGGTGACACCTTTCTGGTTCTTGCATTCTTTCTGGGTCTTCTTATATGGACTTCATTCTTATTTCATTGCATTCCCCATGCTAGGAAACATTGAGAAAATGTATTCACACTTGAATATTATGTTGATTTTACACTGAGTTATGGCAGTTCCCCTGTTTCCCTAGATGTTTCCCTAGATTTTTCTTGACTTTTAGTATGTTAATAAGGGGCACTCATACTACCGAAAACCGTGGAGAAACCTCTTGTTGCAATTTGTCCTAGGTTCAGCCTTTTTTTGAGCTAGATTGCCTGGACTATATGGGGACATTCTAGGGGATATTGTTCAGGGGGACATTATCCTAGGGGGATATTATCCTATGAGGATATTTTCATAGTGGATATTGTTCCAGGAGAATGCAGCTTTGACCGAAAAAAACAAATTTGATTTGTCCAGTGAGTGGCAGCTGCTAGTCGGCGCTTTGCGAATGTTATTTGGATATATTTAGGCCGTTTTTCTTAGCACACAGTGAAACATTATTATGGATATTTTGTTTTTCAAATCACCAGCCTTCCCCGTCCCCCAGCACCCAGTGCAAACCCACCCTCCGTCCCGCCTCCGTCCCGTCCAGGCCGTGTAGAGTAATAGCTCTACACGGCCCAACAAGTAGTGGATGAAAAAAAAAAGCTGACGTACCCGGGCGAGGTTTGAACACTCAACCTTCACGCCTGGAGTCCAGTGCTCTAGGCCCTATGCTATAGAATTGGTTGTAGCTGGATGGCTGAACTTTGCTAGTGATATGAGTAGGGCCAAACCATGCGTAGCGGTGGAAAGTGGCCAAAATCGTTTATTCTACAGCTCTGTTGACAACGGCCTTATATGAGCAGTAGTGTTAGAGGATGGGGATTCGGATTCCGTGACTGGAATTGTTTGTCACATGTGTTTTTAAAAAGTTAAATGCGATATGGGTGAGATCCTCTTCCTACCTTGTCCCGACCCTGTGGGTCTGGGGCGCCTGCGCATGCTCTCAGGAGAGTTCCCGAGACGGCAACTAGTGCTGCCATCTTTTGGGCGCTTTTCGTCTAGTACAATTAACATATATATTTACTGGAAATCTATTTATTGCCCCTCTCACACAGCATGGACATACAAATACAACATTATATCTAAGTGAATAAAGTCAATATTTCTTTCAAATCCCCTGAAGAAAGCATAACTTGGCCCAACTCAAGACAATGAATCTTAAATCAAAAGTCAGGCGTTACTTTTACTCCATGTTGATGTATGTACTACATGCTATTTGTATGGGCGGGAGTAGTGTGATAATTTGCATCAGTTCTAGGCGTCTGGTATGAATTCCTGTCCCTAGTAAACATAGCCATATCCCGAGTGACACGGCACCTGCGGGAAAGGTGCGAAAATACTACTTCTGCTACCCAGATGTACGGGCGTCGCACAAGGACGCTAGTCCTCAGCTTGACCACCACACCGCTGGGCTAGTGTGCAGCCGTCCTGCATGTTGCTGGCGCAGCCGGCCGGACGGCCCCCCATGCGCGGCCGCTAGTCTTACCTTTAACACCTCCCACCCCCTATACAGCCGCCTACAGCGGCGGCGTCCGTAGTGTCTTCAATTGGGGCTTATAATAGCCAGGCCATGTAGATTTCGCTATTTATACACTGCAAGAATACACATAGCTCAAATATAGAGTCAACAGGTGTTTAGCGCTCCTGTAATGAAACCATTTCGGGACATTGTATTAAATATATCCTTGCGTTTTGTAGACATTTGTATGGAGTATATAGGGAAGGCTGTGCAAATATTTCAATCTTATTTGCAAGGCAATGCCTCAATTCGTTCATGGTGGACATGTGAATTTTAACATGTGAATTTTAACAAATAAAATAAAAATAAAATCATTTTTTTTAAGAAAAATAACATTTTCACGTTTTCTTGAATACCGACCAATATATCATTCACACAGGTTTGTGCATATTAAATCATTTGTAGACAACGACATTACCGTTCATTTGATGTATGGCACGTTATTGCACCCCTAATAGCTTAGAAGTTACAGCTTTCGGTGAAAAAAAAAGTGTCGGAAATTATTTTAAATATCGGTGAATCGGCGTAGAAATCGGTCCCATTACTTTCAAAACGGGGAACAAAAAGTAATACAATTGGTTGTACGATTAGACAGCCATACACATTTAGTAATTTCTGCTAAATTAGGCTGTAATTTGGTCAATACTAGGTAAATTAGAGTATATTTGGCATTGCATTGATTCTAGCAATCTGTTTGGTTAGGTTGAACTGTATTTTGAATTATTTTTGTCTTAAATGTGGGTTATTTGAGAAGATTGGTGAAGGTGAATTGTACATTTTCTGAAAATCCGACCCAAATACGGGACTGTAGGACATAGACCTATAGCACATATAGGGCGAAGACCAGACATCAACTTTGGCCCAGTCGGGGGCTCCAGGGTTATAGCAAATCCTATATTACTCTAAATATTAGAAAAAACAACACACCCGATGTTTGTTTTCTCCTGACATATAGGGACTATAAAATAGCCCCCAACATTATTGGTGTAAACACGTTGAAACAGTTTTGTTATGATTATTATTGTAACATTCAACTTGTCTGGCTAGGTCAATTTTATGCAACCTAATAGCTTTCATTAAAAATAACATCTTTATTCAAAAGAAGGTGACATTACAAAATCGGTACAGGACATTTATTTTAGTTTTAAATCATCCCACTTAATGAAATAAAAAAAACAATTTGGCATGATGATGTGCAATTCACATATCAGGGAATTCTCAGTGCATGATAAGGAACATGTCATAGGCTCCCTATTGTGCGACTTGTTCTCACCAGGCAGCGGTAATTGTTTTTCACTAGGTGGCGTGAAAGGTCACTGCATTGCATTTATAATTTCTTTAACAATAAAGTTACCGCTAATACACTAATGTGGCATTTATACACTATTGATATTGTCCAACAAATACTTATGAATATCATAAGTGATATTCTTTTAGAGTTTATATGTATAATGTATATGTATGATGTTGGGAATCGACCTGATCAAACCACCCATATAACTGTACATATGATTGTGCCTAGTCAGCTGGGAGGGTCTAAACTCATCAACCATCAAAATGATTCATACACAGAGGTCTGTGAAGATGCAGGGCCAGTGCTGATGATAAATGATGAATAAAAGGATGCAACCTATGCTGTTGTACCTTTAAAAGCTATCTGAGTTGTTGATGTTCAACCTAAAGTTGCCTTCAGTTTGCTACTCTGACTGAACATATTTGGCAAACAGTACTTCATGGTAATGGTTGAGGAGTAAATTTGTACTAACAAATTTTCATAATAACAATTAGCAAAATATCTAAGTTGATCCCAAGTAATCTGAGCCACACCCCCAATACCCTACCTGCTAAAATGTGCTACATACTAAAATGTGCAGCCGAATGTGCAACCAAAGTGCAGCCAGATGGGCAACCCTTGCGCAACCAAAGTGCAGCCGAATGTGCAACCAAAGTGCAACCAAAGTGCAGCTAAGCCAAAGTGCAGCCAAAGTGCAGCCGGATGTGCAAGGCTGGCTTACACTGGCTGCACTTTTCCCTGAATCCGGATGTAGTCCGTGGCCGTGCAAGGGCTGTGCATCCTAAGTGCATCCGCGCAACCTGGGATAAGGTAAGCATAGCAACGTGGGAGTAAATATAGAACCTAAATTTGAAAGTGGAACTCGGGACAATGTTGCACTGCCCTTGATGGTTTTTTTTTCATAACCCACTCACCTATCAGCTTGTGGGTCACGAAAAAACAAACATCTCCGACAGTGCAATAGTGTTCCTTGTACCACATTCTCATCAGGTTCTATCTATTTGTCCTTCAGCTTTCTTTTTCTAAAAAGCACAGTTTACATGTTGTTTCTATACTGAACAATACAACCATACAGCCATTATAAGTAGAGAAAAGAGAATACATGACTTACCTGTTGGTGGTGAGTGGTATTGTCTGGTGGCTTCCCTTGTGTGGTACTGCTGTACATTGGCTTCCTGTAGTACTCAGCTTACAAACAGATAGTGCCTCAGTGTGTGTGGGAGCAGGGGGGGGGGGGGGCACGACTAGATTTTTTATTTTTTTCATTGTTTATTTATCTATTTATTTATTTATTTATTTACTTATTTATTCATTTATATATTTATTTATCTATTTATCTATTCATTTATTCGAAAGTACAGTCCCATACTAAAGGACTGTTATTTTTCAGAAACTGTAAAATAAACTCCCGCATGGCTGATATACAGTTGTATATGGTTATATCGTACTCAACCCTCCTCATTGAACACCTGCATGGCTGATATACAGTTCTATATGGTTATATCGTACTCAACCCTCCTCATTGAACCCCCGCATGGCTGATATACAGTTGTATATGGTTATATCTTACTCAACCCTCCTCATTGAACCCCTGTATGGCTGATATACAGTTGTATATGGTTATATCGTACTCAACCCTCCTCATTGTACCCCTGTATGGCTGATATGCAGTTGTATATGGTTATATCGTACTCAACCCTCCTCATTGAACACCTGCATGGCTGATATACATAGAGAGAATGGGACGAGCTGGCAATAATAAAAAATTTATAGGACAAGATTCGTCCACATAAGCACAATGCCGTAGGCAGAGTGCTTATGTGGACCAATCAAGTCCTATAAATTTTCGATTATTGCTGGCGAGTTCCATTCTATATTTATTATATGTGCATAAAATTTGATCATATGTCATCAGATATCACTGAAAAAATACTAAAGAAGTCTCAGAGAGCCCCGCTGCCCCGCTGACAGCCCCACTGACAGCCCCACTGACAGCCCCATTTGTATATTGATGAATTAAAATGTCCATATCATGGCCATTCCTTGAGCTACATTAATACAATTTATATAATCTAAAAGAGAATTGAATGCTCTATTTAATGATGTAGGTTTTATTATGTATTTCTTTAATCATAGTACCAGAATCACAGGTGGATTACCGATCGCCCGCATTTGTTTACATGCTCCGCGGAGAGCCAAAGCTCCGCGAAGCATAACAACAGAGCTATTTTTAGACAACTACATTTCATATAGGACACGTCCTATATGAATATTTTTATAGCACCCCACTTATAGCACGTCTCATATAGAATGCGCGTATAATAAAGTTGTATATGGTTATATCGTAAGTGGCAAACAGACTCACCTGAACTGACTTGGTTAACCGGAAGTGACTATTGCCTAGCGACGAGCTAACTCAAAAGCCCGCTGCATTCAAAAAGCTGCCGTGCAGTTGGACAGTTTGTTGGTATTTTTTCTGTTCATTATGCCTTTTTGTAGAGCTTGCTTACATGATCATGCTCACCCAGGAGAAAAATCCAAAAGAAAAGGACCAAGGCAATTGAAGGAGCAAAAGCTGCCGGCAGTTCTGAAGATCAATGGAAATTATACCTTGATATCGATCTTCTTGGCTCTGACGACTTGGACGCCGAGGATACACCAGCTGCTGCTATGTCCACCGATGAATCACTGTCCGCACTCTTTAAAATGGTAAATTCTCAGCAAGACACTTTGAATGCCATTTTCATGGCTCAGGCTGCTAGTAACACATCGTTATCCACAGTCATTTCACGTTTGTCTACACTAGAAAAGGGGAATCCTCCTGGTTCTTCTTCAAGCTTCAAACCGCCACCTACTGTCACACTGACCGGCTTTCAGCAAACTCTGGCCGGCTCTCTACTCAACCCTCCTCATTGAACCCCCGTATATACCTTTAATGTCGGCCTTGAATGATAGTAATAAGTGCCATTTGTGATCCGTTTTAGGAAAATGAGTGATAAATGGCAAAAAATGGACTTTAAGATATCATCATATGAAAGAGGATATCCAGGAAGCGTGCAGAATTAGTCCTGCATTCGCTTATTATAGAAATAAAATGCAGTTGTGAGATATAATTTTATGATTAGTTTGAGTTATTAAGTCAAATAGAGGGACTTTCAAAGATAGTGTATTTCCCCCAATCTCCTGAATCCTCATGAGGACAATGGGGCACTTAAGTAAACTTTAATTGTGATGAATCAATGTAATCGTTTATATGCATGTACCCTTCTATATCTATAGCCTAGTGGTTAAAGCTTTGGACTTCCCAGCAGGATTGTGAGTTTGAGTCCCAGAGCAGACAGCCTTTTTACATTTGTCTTATTTTCGAGTCATTTTATTTTTTAATTTCACTTATATCTTCACATCTGGAGCTCAGTTTTCTTGTAGTTTCATATGCAATTCCGTTTCGATTCATCAAAGAATTAGAGGGGCTAAGATTGAATTAAGCGAGAAAAGTGTGTTGGATGGGGTTTGGTCATATAGGTTCTCTGTTATAGAGATATGGGTGGCAGTCGTAAGCTTGTGTTGATTTTCGGCGAAAATGGTTTTCGCACAGGCAACGATTCGTCAAGGTGATGCCAATGATAGTAAACACTAGCACACTCAATAAGTATTTCTATATTTTAAGTTTGATATTTTTATCTTTGAAAAAAAAGTTTGCAATGTTTCTGGATGGCTAATAAACAATAAAATAACTTAATGCACTCAAAACGAAGGCCTTCAAAACGCAAGAATATATTCAATGCAATTTGCTGAAATTGCATGGTCTGGTACATAGATTCATATGACTATAACTGCAAAACTCCCTAAAAATGAGAACTTTTCAATAAAGAGATCTTGTAAAAAAATCGCTTTTATAAATATCAATTTTCGCGACTTGAAAAGAACATGGAGGATCTATTCTATGAAGTTTGAGAAAGAATAAAACATATCTCGGATTGTTGATTTGAATGGTATTAAAATCATGTGACCGTTTTCAAGCAAGGTCAGGGTGGCAGCACCCACACCAAGCCAAGGCAAGAAGCTCTTGAAGGAAATATGGACGTTTTAACTTTGACTGGATTCATCATAGGAAGTGATTTTAGATCCATCAAAATGATGATTTTTGATTCATATCGTTTAGTGAAAATTAGAAAAAGACGGACTAGAAAGGAGAGGAAGAGAGAAAAAAGAATAATTTGCCTGTGTTAAATTAATGTGCATTTCAGGTCCTCTGCCACCTTCTTAAAAAATGAGTATGTTTATATCAATATAGCATTCATCAGAATCAATTCAGTTCTCTAGGATGTATTCCTATATATGGGTGAAATCGTCAGAAAATGTACAATTGGCCTTCACCAATCCTCTCAAACAACCCAAATTTGAGACAAAAATAAGGTTTAAAATACAGTTTAACATAACCTAAGAGATTGTTTGAATCAAGGCAGTACTAAATATACTCAGATATACCTAGTGTTGATCATTTTTCGGTCTAATTTAGCTGAGTTTATTAAATGTGTTGATCTGCCAATTGTACATTTTCAGAAAATCTGACCAATATACATGTAATAATTGTGATTTGTTCCAGGAAAATGAGTCACAGGAAAATGAGTCACAAGTCGCAGAATTGATATTTTTTTTCATAAGATCTCTTTATTGAAATGTTCTGATTTTAGGGAGTTTTTCAGTTATAGTCATATAATGCATGTACAAAATTTTGGAACATTGTATTAGATATTTCCTTGCCTTTTGAAGTTCTTTGTATGGAGTATATCTAGTTACTTAACTGGTTATTAGCCATCCAGAAACATTGCAAACTTTTTTTTCAAAGATAAAAATATCAAACTTATAGAAATACTTATTTAGTGTCCTAGTGTTTATTATCATTGGAATCAGCTTGATCTCCTCGTTTCAAATATGGTGATATCTCAAAATCCATATTTTGTGACTAATTTTCTACAAACGGATCACAATTGTATTCCTTTATAAACATTTACATTGAAGCGGAATAGGATTAGACATCTTTCTATAGTAATCTAAGTCCTTCCAGGTTTTAGAATATGTATAGTTATTCTATTTAATATTCGTTTTGGCAATCATTTGGGGAGAATAAATGAAGAAGTAAAGACATGTTCTTGCTTTCATTGTATATATATTGAGGCACGATGTTGGTAGAAAGTAGTGCAAGGCAAGACTCTTCTCTATTAACGTTCACATGAGCTTTCATAGCATAACTCAGATTAACCTTGAACAAGCTAAATTACATTCATTTTTGCACCTTAGCTGAGTTCTAGTTAGTTCTAGTTATATATACAGAGTTCTAGTTATATAAAGCCTATAATTGAGATGTGTTTCAGGAAAATGAGTCACAAGTCGCAAAATTGATATTTTTCAAAGTGCTTTTTTCACAAGATCACATTATTGAAATGTTCTACTTTTTGGAGGGTTTATCACTTATAGCTATATCAATCGATGTATCAAAATTCAGGACAATCTATGTAGTATATCCTTTCGTTTTAAGGGTCCTCATATGGACTGCATTTAGTTACTTTACTGTTTATTGACCCCCAGAAATATTGGAAACTATTTTTTTCAAAAACGAAAATATCAAACGTAAAATCTAGAAATACTTATTAAACTATTAAACTGTTTACTATCATTGGAATCGGCATGATCTCATCTTTTCAAATATAATGGTATCTCAGAATTTATTTTTTGCGACTTATGACTCATTTTCCTAAATCGCATCACATATGGGGTGCAAGCATCTTACACAATTAAATTATAGTCATTCCTCCCTTGACCAATATTTGTAAAACATAATATATTCATTCCTCCCTTGACCTATATTTGTAAAACATAATATATTCATTCCTCCCTTGACCTATATTTGTAAAACATAATATATTCATTCATCCCTTGACCTATATTTGTAAAACATAATATATTCATTCCTCCCTTGACCTATATTTATAAAACATAATATATTCATTCATCCCTTGACCTATATTTGTAAACCAAAATATATTCATTCCTCCCTTGACCTATATTTGTAAAACATAATATATTCATTCATCCCTTGACCTATATTTGTAAAACACAATATATTCATTCATCCCTTGACCTATATTTGTAAAACACAATATAGTCATTCCTCCCTTGACCTATATTTGTAAAACATAATATATTCATTCCTCCCTTGACCTATATTTGTAAAACATAATATATTCATTCCTCCCTTGACCTATATTTTGTACAACACAATATATTCATTCCTCACTTGACCTATATGTTGTCCAACACATTATATTCATTCCTCACTTGACCTATATTTGTACAACATAAAATATTCATTCCTCCCTTGACCTACATGTTGTCCAACACATTATATTCATTCCTCCCTTGACCTACATGTTGTCCAACACATTATATTCATTCCTCACTTGACCTATATTTGTACAACACAATTCATTCCACCCTTGACCTATATGTGTAGAGGTTAAAGCTCCATTTCCAGAAGTCTGGGATAAAAATCTCAAAGTTGACATCTATCCCATTTCTTTAGCTACCTATTACCCTGCCTCACCTTATCCTAAAGTTTGGTTTGATTTGATAATGTTTTGAATACATTAAACAGAGGTTCAAATCCGCTACTCGGGCATCGGTGACGTTTTATAAAACCCAAACACATGTGGCAGCCATATGGTGGCAGATGGCAGCACTGAGTAGTGGTTGTTGCTCTATAGTCTCTATTGTACAGACTCCACTCAGTGCTGCCACCTACCACCACCATGAAAAGCAAAACGGCCAAACAAGTTTGAAATCGAAGGCAGGATAATCTAATAAATCCTTGAATTTACAGCTTTAGCAAGCATGTCATTATGTGAGAGACCCCTGATTGTGAGTTTTGGTAACTAATTTGAAGGTAATTACAAGAAAAATGGGTAAAACCAACAATTGTGTCAGTTGGGAATGCAGCTTTAACGTTCCTTGGCTATAGTAATGCGCAGTGAGTGGATATGATGCAGCGGCAGCTGGTCTACAGTATTCCTCTTCCTTATCTTCTCTGCCAGCTCCACAAACATCTTCTTGATCTCAGACCTGAACTTGGGCCCGCTCACACAGTACAGCAAGAAGTTGACAGAACTATTGAGCACGTTGAGGCAGTAGAGCGCACTGAATGCCACTCTAGCGCCCTGCGAGTCTGAATGTGCCACCGTGTTAGACACCATCAACACTGCAAACGGTAATGTGCAGGTAATGAAGGTCATACTGACCAGCATCAAGGTTATATTTAGCCTCATGGAGTCCTCTGCCACTTGGGCGTGGGTGAAGGTCACCAAGGCTGGTAAAGTCTTCCTCCGCAGGTACAGTCTCCAGCCCAAGCCTACGTTGAAGATGATTATAAGCAGCGATGGTGCAAAACTGTAGACGACCAGATCTATGATGTGCACTGCAATCTGTATGCTCTCCTTGTATGTCTGGTCAATCTGACAATGACTTGCATTTGAAGGTGAATTTGTCATTAGAATTGGAACATAGACATGAACGATTAAAGTAAATACAATCAATATTGTCAAATATATCTTGGTCTTTTTCACTGAACAGATCTGCTTGGAATTCAACGGGTAGATCACTACGATGAATCGCTCTGCAGCAACTGACACTAAAATCCATGCACCGGTAAATTTTGTCACATAAATGAAATATTTCAGGATTTTGCATGAATAATCAGAAATTTTCTGGATGTTGACACAAGAAACTGCTTCCAGCCACTGAGTCGTGAGTGAGTTAGTCAACAGGTAGATGGAGTCACACGCGGCGAGAGCGGTGATGAAGATATAGGTGCTGTGACCCCTGAATACCTTCCTGTGCATGACAATGATGGACAGGATGTTGCCTGTCAGTCCTACAGGGATCAGGATAGGCACCAGGATCAGGATTATCCACGTCTCAGGGGCAAAGGCACCTTCACACAACTCATCTTTAGGGAAGTTCTGGAGTGCGATGAAATTCTCCCATAGTTGTCGGTCTGTAAATAATCAGAATAAAGGAATTAGAATAAATTTTTCCAAACAAATGCAACTTGCTAGTTAAATATTTTTGAGGGAGGCGTATTTGTGATGTGTTTGAGGAAAAATTAGTTATAAGTCGCAAAAATTGATATTTTTCAAAGTGTTTTTATCACAGGATCTCTTCATTGAAATGTTCTGATATTTAGAAGGTTTAGCACCTGTCGTCATAGGAATCTATGTAACAAATTTCGGGATATTGTATTAAATATATTCTTGCGTTTTGAAGGCCTTTGTATGGTGTATATTTAGTTACTTTACTGATAATTACCAATCCCGAAACATTGCAAACTTTTTTTCCAAATATAAAAATATCAAACTTAAAATATAGAAATACTTCATGAGTGACCCTCATGTTTACTATCATTGCAATCAGCTTGATCGCCCCTTTTTAAATAATGATGATATCTCAAAATCCATATTTTGCAACTTATGACTCATTTTCCTTAAACGGATCACATTTGTTGTCTGAAAAGTTGCTTGGAAGCTGGTAGATTGGAAATTCTTTTGGTAGATTGGAAAATTACTGGAAATTCAAGATGGCGGCCTCAATGTAATGATGTGTGTGTATGGTGGTAGTGGGGAGGGGGCAGTGGAGTGGGGAGGGTGGCACAGGAAAATCATAAATCACAAGTCATAAAAAAATTACATTTTTCAAACGTTTTACTGCAAGAACCCCTGGTCAGAATGTTTCATTTTAGGGTGTTTAGCACCATTAGTAGCATGAATACATGTACTTCATTACAAGACTGATAACAGAAGATTAAGTAGTGTGAAAATCAAAACAAAGGAGATTTTTCTCATTTTCTTTTATTTTGAAATATTTTACTTGTGACTGTATTATTGAATTGCATGGAATTATGGGACTAATGGTACAGTATAAAATCTATAGAAAACATGCCATGTTCAGCATGGAATATTCATCAATGCTCTAATGTGTATATGGGTCAGATTTTCAGAAAATGTACAATTCGCCTTCACCAATCCTCTCAAATAACCCACATTTAAGACAAAAATGAGCTTCAAAATGCAGTTTAACATAACAGAACTGATACTTTAAATCAATGCGATACCAAATATACTCGGATATACCTGGTATTCTTCATTTTTCAGCCTAATTTAGGAGAATTTCCTAAATGTGTAGAGCTGCCAATTGTACATTTTCTGAAAATCTGACCCATATCTATGTTATACTTGTTTCCATCTAGTCCCGATCTTTCCCATCATACAGTTGGTTAATATAGATCATTTATACAAGCTCTGCTATTGATGAAAACATTCCTGCAAGTTTCATAAAAATATTGGCAAATATTTGTTTGACAGATCTCAATAGAATCCATTCCAGCATGCACTGCAGTAGACATGCGCAGTAAGACATGCAAATCCCATATTAGGGACTCTTGGCTTATAACGTGCCCACCCGTAGTGGATGGACATTAACATAATTTAAACATAGATGGCGCTGTTAATTGCAATACAAAAAATTGACAGCTCTACACATTCATGTGCTACCCTGCTTGGCTGTATCAGTGACTGTATCAGTGAGGAATGAAATATAGCCTGTAATTAGGGACTGTTGACTGATAAAGTGGCCATCCTTAGTAACGATGGATTGACTTTATCCACTGGCAGCCATCCAATAGAGGACTTGTATGTCTCCCTGTGCATGTCTGTTACCGTGCATGCTGGGATACACAATAGAGGATTTGCATGTCTCACTGCACATGTATGTTACAGTGCATGCTGGGATACACAATAGGGGGTTTGTATGTCTCCCTGTGCATGTATGTTACCGTGCATGCTGGGATACACAATAGGGGATTTGTATGTCTCCCTGTGCATGTCTATTACAGTGCATGCTGGGATACACAATAGGGGATTTGTATGTCTCCCTGTGCATGTATATTACAGTGCATGCTAGGATACACAATAGGGGGCTTGCATGTGCTACTGCACATGTCTGTAAGAGTGCATGCTGGGATACACAATAGGGGGTTTGCATGTCTCACTGTGCATGTATGTTACAGTGCATGCTGGGATACACAATAGGGGGTTTGTATGTGTCACTGTACATGTATGTTACAGTGCATGCTGGGATACACAATAGGGGGTTTGTATGTGCCACTGCGCATGTCTGTTAGAGTGCATGCTTGGATACACAATAGGGGGTTTGTATGTGCCACGGTGCATGCCTATTACAGTGCATGCTCGGATACACAATAGGGGGTTTGTATGTGCCACTGCGCATGTCTGTTATAGTGCATGCTGGGATACACAATAGGGGGTTTGCATGTTTCACTGCACATGTATGTTACAGTGCATGCTGGGATACACAATAGGGGGATTTGCATGTCTCACTGCGTGTGTCTCTTACAGTGCTCTGTTGGATTCAACTCAAATCTGCCATAGAAATATTTTACAACATTTTTATCAGAAAAAGTAAGAATCTTTCCACAAATATAACAGCTCGTGTAAATAATCTATTGAAATGCATGATGGGAAAGATGAAATCTTGTTTCATGACAAAATGTAAAACACAAGGCTATTTACATGAGATCACCGTTACATATTCCATGCTACATGTTTCTACAGGATTAGGATTGAAAAGCCCCTACATGGGTCAGATTTTCAGAAAAAGGACATTTGGAAGCTGTACACATTGAGTAAATTCTGCTGAATTAGGCTGCAATTTGGTCAATACTAGGTGAAATCGAGTATATTCGGCATTGTATTGGTTCTAGCAATCGGTTTGGGTAGGTTGAACTGTATTTTGAAGTTTAATTTCGTCTGAGATTTGGGTTATTTGAGAAGATTGGCGAAGTTGAATTGTACATTTTCTGAAAATCTGACCCATATAACCCCTGTAATTCGATGCTAATTTAGATTCAAGGTGGCGGTAATGCAGATCCCAGAAGGGACAAAATGAATAGCGAGGTTAGGGTATAGCAAACTGTACAATTGTCGTATTTAGTGAATTCTACTCAGATCCAGATCAACAAATTATCTATTTGCATCTAATAGTATGCAGAAAATAAGGGGACATACATCTTAATGGTGATTTCCAGTTCTTCCACTATATTCCTAGACTATTGAACCTAAGATTTAGATTAGATACATTAAATTGTGATTTAAGTTGTATACGCCGAGAAGAATTTTGAAGGTTATTTTCTAAATGTCTAAGCATTTGTTTTTTAACTAGGTAGTATAGTCTATCTACATATAATAGATATTATTTACAGTGTTTAAGAGACATTGATAATGGTCTATCTGAGTATATTTCATATACATATAATAGATTTTATTTCCTAGTTTTAAAACCAATGGAAACAAGACTCCAATTTCTACAAATGCAGGTGTTCTAAATGTGTATCAACTTTTAACAAGAAATTTTGGCTGTGACCAAGGAAACAACGGTTTCCCCCGAATCCCTTTAACAAATAAAGACCCCTCCCCTCCCACAATCGATCCAACGATTCTGTGGAGTGAAAAGGCTTTTTCCTTGACTTAGCGTGGGAAACGTGTTGTCAAGAACTTAGTACAATGCGCGTTACTAACGCTGTATAAATCAGAAGTCGTTACGGCGTACGTTATTGCGTTGTGGCCGACATCAGAGAAAAAGTAGCCTTTTGCGCCAACAAAACAAAGTTTGTATTGGTCTCTCAGGTCATCAATTAAAGTAATACATAAATATGATTTATACCAAATGCAAGCTTATACATTTCTCTTTCCGATGGGGTATAGGGTTAGGCAATTATTCCATATATTAATGCTGTAGATTGCAACATTAGACAACCCAGTTGTGCATGACGATCGGTTATAGGCCTACTTGTCAAGCAGGCCGAAAATTATTGTTTAATGGTAACAGTGCATTTTCCCTCATATCTTCCTTATTTAAATACAAATGTGGATAAAATTGTATGTATAGGGGTAGAAAAGCATGATCTGTCAGAATTTAAACATCTTGACAATGTATTTTGAGTAGAATTAGTGTTTTTTTTATAATTTTGCGGGAGCGTAATTTCCCAGCGATGTGCCACGGACTACAGAAAATGTAGGCCTACAATCATCGGCAAGCTTTTTTATTGTTTACTTATGTATCTGAAAACTTTCTCTCATATCTGCCTTATTTAAACGCTGAACTTAATATAAACACATATCTAGAGGTAGAAAAGCATGCTCTTTCATGATTTAAACACCTTAATTGACAATGGTGATTGTACCTCCCGTCAACAACACTTCCAAGTCAGGACACCCACCTCTGAGACATGCTAACTTTCCCCTACTTATACTTGGTAATGCTCATACAAGTCATGCTGAACATGCAATGTTAGCATCCTCATCTCTGCATTATTAGAGCAAACTATCACACAAAAGTGACAAAAATAAGCGATGTTTACACATTGCTTCTACCGCGTTCCAGCTTAGCTTAGTGGTCAATCCACCCTGTGACCCTGTGAGCTTCCAAGACACTCGTGCGTTGCCATGGTAACCCCCGTGCGACCGTGGTACTTGGAAATAGGTTATTGAAGTGACCAAATCCACCCACCCCCTACCACCCTACAATGATTACTGCCTCATCAGTGACCAGTATTCAGTTTGTTTATTATTGCCAATATTGGCCAATCCAGTCCCAATACACATTTGCCAATACCTCGAATTATTCTCAATATGCAACACCTTACACTTCCTACCACTGTTCTATATTGGTCTTCACCAACACATAAGTGACAATAGAGGATCTAAGACTAGAGATAAAGCATTCGTAAAGGCAAAGAAGTCAGGTAAGAGTGAGGACTGGGATGAAGCTAAGAAAATCAGAAATAAAATGAATTCTACTCTTATAAAAGCGAAAAATGAATTTACTAAAAATCAAATAAAGGAGAATTATAAGGATCCCAAGAAGTTATGGGAAATTATTCAACCTCTTATTAACCCGTCAAAATCCAAATCTAAAGGTACGATTCCACTGGCTCGCTTGTATATGTGCTCATGGCTCGCTCTTGCTGCGCTTGTTTATAGGGAGCCCGTCATTCCCTCTTCCTCTGCTAATATTTTTAGCGCAATACAAGCACAGGGCGATTCTACTGGTCCGCTTGTTTCCTCTATGAAATCAATGGAAATGTGTTTGGCGCTCTCACTGCGCTCTTAGTCCGCTTCTTTAACAGGTAGAAAGAGCCTTGTGTTGCTGCGCTCAAATCAAACACGGCAAATATCAGCGCAACATCCTGCGCTCTTCTAAAGAAGCGCACATAGGCACTTTTTAGAGCGTACAGAGAGCGCAGGAACTGATTCCATTCGACCGCTCTGGTTTCGCTCAATCTTCGCTTGTTATGCGCTCAAGATAATAAAAAAGAGCGGGCCATGAGCGGTCCAAAAGAGCAAGCCAGTGGAAACGCAGCCTAATAGTATTATTAGAATAAGGAATGAGGGAAACAAAAAAGGTAATAATTGTAATATGGATAATAATCCTGAAGTTGATAGTCCAAATTTACTTAATGATTTCTTTGCCTCGGTGGGTGATATATTAGCCTCTAAAATAGAGGAACCTGATGAAGATGAAAAATGTAAATATGATGTAGAGAATGCTATAAATGTACCAAGTGATGTTGAATTTAAATTTGAGAAGATTTGTCCGTCCACAATAGTTCATTTTCTTATGAAATCAAGTGATTCGAAATCTTCTGGCATACCTTACATGCCTACATCAATTCTCAAAAAATGTTTAATGACACTCTCCACAGAGTTAGCATATTTGTTTAATAAATCCATAGAAAGTGGTATAATTCCAGAATTTTTTAAAGAGGCTACTATAACGCCTCTTTACAAATCTGGTCTGAAAGATTTGGCATCGAAATACAGGCCTATATCTGTAATTGTACTTCCTGCAAAAATATTGGAAAAGTGTATTCACCTACAATTATATAAATACTTTGAAGAGAATCATTTACTGTATGATAAGCAATTTGGTTTTCGTACAGGAATTTCCATAGCTGATGCACACCATAATATGTTTACTGATATTTATAATGCAATTAATAATAATGATTATATTGAAATGGCCTTTTTAGATTTTAAAAAGGCGTTTGATACCGTAAATCATAACATTCTTTTACAAAAACTTGAAAAATATGGTATAAAAAATGACTCTTTAAGGTGGTTTGAAAATTATTTATCTTTGAGAAAGCAAAAAGTCTTAGTGAATAATGTTTTATCACATGAGAAGGGAGTAAATTGTGGTGTTCCCCAAGGAACCTCCCTTGGTCCTTTAATGCTCAGTATATATGTTAATGATATTTATAAATGTGCTATTAAATCCAAAATTCAGTTATTCGCTGATGACACGGTTCTGTACAATGTAAATCATTCATATATTACTCTTGGAGAGGAATTACAATCTGACCTCATGAACATTCATTCGTGGTGTAAAATTAATGAAATTTCTCTAAATATTGAGAAATGCAAATTGATGAAAATTAATTCTGGTAGATCAGATAATGCGAGGAATTTAAATAAATATCAATTTGGAGAACAAGAAATTTGCCATACGGATGAGTATACATACTTAGGACTGAAAATAGATTCCAAACTTAATTTTCAAGCTCATCTAAAAAAGAAAATAAATGTGATACAAAATCAGAGTAGACTACTTTCAAAATCTAGACATATTTTTACTGAGAAATTGTTCTTAAACCTATATAAAGTAATGGTGATTCCCCACATGGATTTTGGGGACACAATATATGACGGAACTAGTAATAAGGCTTTGTTAAACAAATTACAAGTGTTACAAAATAATATTATTAGAAGAACAAGATATTTGGATAAAAGAACAAATGTATAGTGGAATTATCGAAGGAACTAGGTATTCCTCCCCTTGGAAAAAGGAGAGAGGCTCATATTCTAGAGATAGCTTTTAAAAAATCATTAATAGAGGACAATGTTGAATCAAATAAAAGAGAACTAAGGTCGAATAAAGGTAACAAGAAGAAAATGCTTCAGATAATAACACCTCACACAGAGAGGATAAAAAGATCCTTTTTATATAAGGCTTCTTTTATATGGAACTCAGAAAAGAATACATTTTTTGAGGGACACCAAGTAGAAGACTTGGTTAATTTCAGATTGTATCTGAAAAATCAATATATGGTTCAAGATGACTAAAATATGAATAGTGATTATGTTAAAGTTTCAGTAAATAATCTAACCATATATACATTTGTACATTATTGAGAGTTTATATTTAAAATCTCAATAATAGGTTTATCGTTTCAAGCTTGTAAGTCTTGTATGAATATATCGTTGAAAAGTAGAAATAATCTACTGTATATTACATCAGGAGGCGTGGTCTAGCTTGTTATATTTTACAAGAAGATCTTAATAGAATAGTAAGATGGTGTGCGGTAAATAAAATATCTCTGAATATCAATAAATGTAAGAAACTCACAATTCGTACTAAAAGTGACCCCAAGAATATAGTGAAATACAATATTGGGGATCATGAACTAGAAAATGTCGAAAACTATAAGTTCCTCGGGATGGAGGTAGATGAGAGGTTAAATTATAAGGTATTTTTGAGAAAGAAAGTATACACGGTTAAGTCTAAAATTCATGCCATGTCAAAACTCTATAATGCATGTGAGAAGGATACCTTGTTGCTGTTATATAAAACAATGGTACTCCCAATTATAGATTATGGCGATTTATTCTACGGTTCGGCGGCACAAAATCAGTTAAAGAAACTTCAGACATTGCAAAATTCTGCTTTTAAAATTATTCTTAGGTTACCAAGATTAACTAGTACAAAAGTAATTCATAATGAACTAAATTTACCATCTCTCTCATCTAGGAGAAACAGTCATTTGTTAGATTTAGCTTTCATGAGAACAAGATTAGAAGAAAATGTCGATAGAAGGAATATTAGTTTGAGAAGATTGTCAAAGGGAAAAAAATTGTTAGTGCCGCAGCCGAAAAATGAAATTTTTAGACGATCATATGTATATGTTTTAACAAATTTATGGAATGATCTTCCTGAAAATATTCAAGTAACTAAGACGAGAATGCAACTAAGGACTTATCTAAAAACTGGTTATTTTACTGATTTTGATGAATTCTTAGCGAGTAAATAGACTATATAAGGGGGATATTCAAGTAGCACCCGAGTATAGTAAAATGGATTTATCCAAAACTCTGATTATCTACACGTATAGAAATCAGCAATTACAAAAAAGGCCTGTAAGTCCTTAGTGTTTAAGATCGATACATCGATATGTCATACTCTTATACCTTTTATACTTTTATTGATTCCTAACTGATTAATGTGATTGTTATTACTGTGATTGTTAGTATTACTGTACTTCAATGTATTTGAAGTGTTGTAATATGAAGTGTTTTGTCTTGTAGTAATTAAATTGTTGTTTGTGATTATAGTGGACCTAGCTCACATAGTGGTAATCTCATTATATGAGAACTGTAGTAAATAATAAGCATAATTAAATGAATACCGACTGATAAAGAACATTGACACTGAACTGAACATTACCATCTAATAGTCGGAAAGTAGTGGCATTAGGCGCTACTTATTAGGCGCTACTTATTAGTGTCCTAACATGAAATATGTGTAAAACATTAAGATATCTGATTTAAGAGCTAGGATGAGTTTTATTAGATTGTTATTTGACCTCCGAATCGGATTTATAAGGTGCATCTAGATATCATGTTCAACTAAAAAAATGGTATTTATAGTATTGTAATCTTGGACCCTCCAGGAAGATCTCACTCTGAGAGGATGGTGTCCACTTCTGGAGAATACGATGTAGAATTCGATTCAGAATAAAAATACGATATATATATATATATAAGGAGCTTTTAAGTTGCTAAAAACAGAAATGACTAAAAATGTAAAATTTTAATTTTAAGTGTAATGAATGACTGTACATAGTTATTAAGAGTTGGTAACAAGTATACCATATTTTAATGATATAGTGTAATTCCAGAAAAGAACAAACAAGTGGAAAAGATCTAAAATATGCACATTCTGTGCATAGTTGTAATAATAGTATCAAAGCTTATGGGCGCTCTAGGAAAATCAATGAGTTCATTGACTGAGACATGACCCTTTTCTACATAACTGCAGATAATGTAACTGTATGATGATTTGGAAATAAAAACACTTATATATATATATGTGCTACAGTGAAATGAGTCACAAGTTGCACAAATAGGATTTTGAGATATCTATTTGGAGTTTTCTTGCCTTCTCACCACCAGGATGTGTTCGATATAATTTGCAACATTGATTTGTATTCTCTAAATTCCAAATATTCATAATGTTGAAATGAACATTTACTATTTCTCTCATTGGATTCTAGAACAAAGGAATATATTCAATTTACTGTAGCAGGTTTCATTGTTAATATTTAATAAGCTATCCCTGGTAGGACTCACACAATTAGACATTTATTCAATTCACAATTTAATAATGTATCAATGTGCAGACATCTGGGGTACAAAAGGAACCTTATAAAATGAATTAAGGCAATTAAGGTTTTAGTCCCTAACTTAGCACACACCACTATAGAAATACTACCTTACACTGGTCACGGTCTACTGATCCACTTGACACTTGACCTCAATTCTCAAAAGTAAATACATAAATATTTAGCTGTGTTTTTACTGTTGAAATCGAATGAAAGAGCTCCCTGATGTCTTTCTGCTGCCAGTATTTGTTGTGATACATCCATATGCTTTATAGGTTTGCATTTCTAAAGCAGGTAGAAGTCAGGGACTATAAATATTTAGCTTAGATTACAATATATACTGTCTGAGTGCATTCACTTCCATTGAAACGGAAGTTTACTAGACCTCCTTCTTGTCATTAATGCATAGCACACTGGGAAGACACTGGCCCAGTAACAGACAGAGTCTTCTCTATTAAATGCTGCCTTACAGCCACACACATTATTGGATTATTCATTATAGTGTGCATAACATAATATCTTAGTTTTCCTCAATGTCAGAACAGAGGATATAGTCAGTCCAGTGTCCCCCTTTAAAAAAGATGTTTATCCATTCCATACCTGGCATGTTTCAACGATTCACCACCATTGCGCTGTCCTTCCTCGACCCATACTCGTTCTCTCCTATTAACTGGATACCAACAAATCCCTAGTTAGGACCTCTTATGGTCCCAGGGAACCATATACAGGTGTCACTGTAATATTCACTCTGTCCTTTCATCTATTTACTTCTAGGAACTCTGGAAATCGTCCACAACTTCTGGAAATTTCTAGAAATCTGTTTCTTCTCATCTCATATGTTACTGCTTGGCTCTCTGTTCCTCCTCTTATTGACTGGGTGCCATATGCTATCAACTCGAATGTCCTCTGGAAATATATCATCATATTTGGAAAGATTAAATCAAGCCAATTCCAACAATGGTAAACACTAGGACATCTTATTTCAACTAATCTCTAAGTATTTCTTAATATGTGATGTGTTTTGGGAAAATGAGTCACAACTCGCAAAATTGATATTTTTCAAAGTGTTTTTTTCACAAGATCACATTATTGGAATGTTCTGATTTTTTGAGAGGTTATCACTTAGACTTATATCAATCGATATATCAAATATCGGGACTATCTATATAATATGTCCTTTCATTTTAAAGGTCCTCATATGGACTACATTTAGTTACTTTACTGTTTATTGACCCCCAGAAATATTGGAAACTTTTTTTTTCAAAAACGAAAATATCAAACTTAAAATCTAGAAATACTTATTAGATTATTAGACTTGTTTACTATCATTGGAATCGGCTTGATCTCGTCTTTTCAAATATAATGATATCTAAAAATCTACTTTTTGCGACTTATGACTCATTTTCCTGAAACACATCACATATATAGTCACTCACTATGATAAAGTAGGTAAATTTAGTTAAATAGTTAAATATACTCCTTAGCACGGGTCGGATCTTCAGAAAATGTACAATTTGGCTTCACTAATCCTCTCAAATAACCCATATTTAAGACAGAAATAGGCTTCAAAATGCAGTTTACTTTGCAAAACAGATACTATAAATCAATGCTACACCAAATATACTCAGATCTATATACCCGACATCATTTTTCAGCCTAATTTAGCAAAATCTTCTAAATTTGTAGAGCTGCCAATTGTACATTTTCCGAGAATCTGACCCGCATGTATTTATACAACTAGAATGAAAACATTCTGAGACATGGTTTTGGATAAATCCCCTTGAAAAATATCTATTTTGCAACTTGTGACTTGTGATGTAAAATATCCCATATCTGGGTCAGATTTTTAGAAAATGTACAATTGGCAGCTGTACACATTTATCGGCTTGATCTCCTTATCTCAAATATGGTGATATCTAAAAATCCAAATTTTTCGACTTGTGACTCATTTTCCTAAAAACACATGACATAATAGTCTCCAGTATATGAGTCAGATCTTCAGAAAGTGTACAATTCAACTTCGCCAATCTTCTCAAATAACCCAAATTTAAGACGAAAATAAAGTTCAAAATACCGTTCAACCTAACCAAACAGATTGCTAGAATCAATGCAATGCCAAATATACTCGAGTTTACCTAGTATTGACCAAAGTACAGCCTAATTTAGCAGAATTTACTTAATGTGTACAGCTGACAATTGTACATTTTCTTAAAATCTGTTTTTAAATTTTGTGAAAATCTGACCCATATAGTAGTTGTTACCATGTGCAGGTGTCTAGAAGCACTACTGACATACTCCAGTGAGATGTTATATGATGGTATAAGTTAGTAAGGAATCCGTCATACTCCAGTGAGATGTTATATGATGGTATAAGTTAGTAAGGAATCCGTCATACTCCAGTGAGATGTTATATGATGGTATAAGTTAGTAAGGAATCCGTCATACTCCAGTGAGATGTTATATGATGGTATAAGTTAGTAAGGAATCCGTCCACAAGTGAAGTTACTTAAGGAAGCTGTGAATGTTCATTAATAGCCGCGCTGCCGCTGCTGGTGTCGCCTTCCTCCTAGGTGTTGAAGTGTGGGCGGTGGGGGGGGGGGGGGGGGGGCAGGGGGGGGAAGGGGGGGGGGGGGGGGCAAGAGGGGGGGCAAGTTAGGGGGCAAGTTTGTTTTTAAATGCTTTATTCATCACGACATTATGTACAGTTTACACTTTATCTCAGTGCATGATGATTTACATTCTATATTGAAATTGAAAATTTTCACTCTACTACTTTCTATAATTATTAAAATACATAATACCACCACCTGCGCCGTATCGCATCAATTCATGACAATCAAATTATCAATCCTACTTTAGACCAATCAAGGACAGTCACATAAATTCAATCACTCTACTTCAACGACATACGACATAAGGGTACCCATACATATCACATATAATACTTCTCACAACAGTGGGTCGGGGATTTCCCATAACTCTCCACTGTCCTGGAAAATTTCAATACACAATTTCAAGGTGAGGCGTTGAGGGTGTTTCGTCCCCAATCTGACAGGATCTCTATGTGAAATAGGAAAAATCCCAAATATCCAAGACTTTTCTTTTTCCAATTTCCTTTGAAATATCCTTTTCCTTTTTGGAATGTCCTTTTTCCTTTTTGGAAAATCCGTCTGATGCTATTCTCACTCCTTTTCCTTTTCACCAAAAGGGGAGGATTACATTTTCATAATAATTAATGGATAGCCCGGCTGCAGTTACTGGTGTCGTGTTCCTGGGTGTTGAAGTGTGGGTGGGGTGGGTGGGGTGGGTGGGGGGGAAGGGGGCAGGGGGGGGGGAGGGGCAAAGTGAGGGGTGGAGGGTATGGAAAGGGGGAGGATAAGATTTTAATTAACAATAATTCTAGGATGATTCTCGGGTAGAAAGATGATCTTATGTTAGTGGAACAGCGCTCCTTTCCTTTATAGGGAAGGGGGAACGGCCGAGATGGAAGGGGAGAAATGCCACATGCTTTGACCAATTTAAGTGTCATTTAAGTGTCCTTAAACGTCGGCTATGTCGCCTACCCGATCTCTAAATTGTATGTCGTAAAAGAAATACAGAGGATTAAATCAAAGACAGGAGGAACTTCTCCTAAAAATTGGGTCGAGGGAGGCCCCCATGGCCCATAGCCCAGCTGTTTTTTATGAGTATGTGAGTATATGAACTGATTCAGAGGGACAGAATGCCTTCTTCCACACCTCGACATCAGAGAGAAATACCCGCACTATAATTTATGGAAAGCCATTTATACATGTTATAAATTAACCCCAAAATCGGGAGAATTAGTAGGCTAACCCAGAAAATGACTGACGATTTCACCATTGATAATGCATGCGAACTGGGGATTTTTGTTCCGGGTTAGCCGAGAATTAGGCACAAAATCGGAAAATTCCTAAAATTCCCAAATTGTGCTTTTTAATATTTAGCTAATCGTCCCTTTCCGTCATTCCTACTTAGAATTCATCAATTCCTGATTGGGGCATAGCTTTTGTTAATTCACTCCGAGCTGAGATCTAATTCTCCAGACACCCTGCTACTTTGGAAAAGCACTATTTCTCTTTTTCCAGTTCTCAGCTAACCCGGAAAACATTTCCCTAGTTTGCATGCATTTTCAATGGTTAATTTGTCATTCATTTTCCTGCTTAGCCTACTATTACTAGTTCTCCCGATTTAGGGTTAATTCATTCCGGGTTGGCCGCCAAGCTGGACCAATTCTCCCAAAATAGGATGCCAGTTCAAAAAGAAAAAGGCTAATCAGGAATATGGTTAGGTAAATTAGGACAAGTATTACTAAAATTCTGTACATTTGGGTTATATGTATAAACGGCTTTCCATAATAATTACCCTGCCTTAAACTATATACCGGTACTCTAGAGGGAGGGTGCTGGGGATGCCTATGGAAAACCTGATGTTGTTATATGCTTTACCGCCACTCATCCACTACAGGAAGAGGAATCTAAACTTTATGCACATACAGCCCTCAACCAGTAAAGGAAGAGGAACTTATATTTATTCCTTATTCCTTATCCCTCAGCCCGGAGAGATAAGTCTGGTAGAGATACATCTGTAACTGTTTAACATAAGATAAGATAAGAAGTGTAAATCTAGATGTCACCCGGCTGTACTACTCACACTTTATAAATCCATGTACTATTCATACTCTATAAATGTGCCTCGACGAATTGTGGCCCCGTGCCAAAAACCAATCTGCCAAAATTAAACACAAGCTTACGACCGCCACCCATGCCTCTGTAACAGAGAACCTATATATCACCAAACCCTATCCAACAGCCTTTTCTCCCTTAATTCGATGTTTGACTCTCTAATGCTTTCATCAATCGAAAGGGAATTGCACTAATAACCATTGCACCATTTACTTGCATTTTTCATTCAAGGGCACCCAGGAAGATCTATTTATAGAAGGGGCTGGCCGATTTTCGGCTTTGTAAACAGGTTTGCAATATTTCTGGATGGTCAATTACTAGAAAAGTAACTAAATACACTCCATAGGGTGATCTTCAAAACCCATGAATATTTTAAATTCACAATTATTTTCAATTCACAATTTCAATTGATAATACCATTGTTGTTAATTGTTAATAATAATAATAATATAATTGTTAATAATAATAATAATAAACAATAGGGAATTTGCAGTCCAGGGACATACTGGAAGACCTGGAAGTCATCTTTCAGATGCAGGTTTCCTGTTTGTACAGATGCAAATAAATGATGTATGAATATATTGTTTATAATATGTATGATCCTAAAGTATTTAAGATCTACTGTAGGTCAACCTACATCTGGCAGGATGAAATATTTTCTTAAAACTGCTCACAAAAATCATTCAACCAAAACAAAGTCAAGTGCAAACTTTATTTAACATTTACTACTCCAAATTATGCCATATTATTAATGTACCAAGTGTAGAGAATCATCCTCAGTCTATGATTGAGGTGATATTGTCCTCTACAATTATTGTCACAACCAAAATGTCACTCAGCTATATCAAAACTTACAATATGATCTAGATAAGGTTTATGAATGGTGTTCCATAAATAAGCTATCTTTGAATGTTACCAAATGCAAAGCAATGTCTTTCGCCTTCAGCTACACGGCTAAGAGAAAATCCTCTGACCCTTCTCTTCATCTCTCTCTAGGTCGTCAATCACTTGATCAAGTGCAAAATTACAAATATCTTGGCTTTACACTAGATGAACTTCTAACCTTCAAGACACATACTCAGAACACATTACATCTGGTTTCTGCGAAAAAAGGTTTATTATATAGAGCCCGGAACTCCCTTACTTCAAAGGCCAAGCATGATCTTTATAAAATGGCTATTCTTCCAAATTTAGACTTCTGTGATTTCATTTACGATTCGGCCCCCAAAACTTTGTTACAAAAATTGCAATCTCAACAAAATCGTGCTCTCCGGATTATCTTCAATAAACATAAATTTGATAATGTAGATCATGAACACAAGCTATTGAATGTTTGGCCTTTGCAGCAACGCAGAGACAAACACATACTAGACATTGCTTTTTACCTCTCCCAGAAACCTAGTAACATTGATAATAGGAAACTCCCAACTCGAAGCCATGCTGAAGGCAGGAAGAACTTAATAGTTTTACCTTCGAATTCCTCAAAACTCACCAATTCACTTATTTATAAATGTCAACTTAGGTGGAATGACCTAAATACAGTTGCTCATAAAATACCTGATGTACCAACTTTCAAGCGTTACACAGAGAAACTGCTATACCCTTTTAACTAGATTCATTTATCTCGAACCGTCACCTTATTGTTCTATAACTGTAGATTAATCACTTAATACATCTAATGTCCCTCTATTCCTTACATCATCCAGGACACACTCTGTTATTCATTATTGATCTGGTCTTCTCAGACCTAAATTGTTGTATCACTTTAATATACCTCACTAGCAGCCAAATGTTAGTGGTGAACCATAATGTTAATGGCTATAATTACTTAACTGTATATCTCTATTCATCTCTCTGTACTTGCTGTATTTTGCATTTTGTATTTTCTATGCTCGCTTCCTAATAGTGTAAACCTAATATGTTTCTCAATTATGTATAACTGAATCACATTCGCATTTTCATACATCTCGTATGCTAGTATATTTGTAACTTCGAAAAATTTAATACCTTCCTAAGCCTAACGACTTATCTTCAGCTATTGAAGAGTCATCGCCAATCGCCAACTTATCGCTACTCATAATCTGTTGTAAATTTTACATCTCTCATCTCATAATACTTAGTCACTGTTGTTATTTATACTTTATATCTGTTCTTACTGTTCTACATGTTGCAACAAAAAGTCAAGACGCTAAGATTCTCAGGCAACCTCTGGAAGAACTGGTTCAGTTTTCAACTGTAACCAGACATTGTACTACCTGATTTGTATTAAGATCTGCAAATAAAAGAATCTCTGAATTGAATTGAATACAAGAGACGAGTGTAAAGCTATAAAGAGGCCGAAGACCTCCCGCCGGCCGGAGAGTAGCTCTTTTTATGGAAGATTCATGCAATAAAAGTTTTTCTAATCTAATCTAATCTAATCTAAATGATGTATTGAATTGAATATGCTATACTCTGTCCAATAGGTAGTTAACACGGGAAAAAAACGTTTCTTTAAGAAGAGGGAAAAGTAGTGCATTTTTCACTTCCATTTATGACAAGGACCTGTCAACCCTTTGCACTGCTAGCCACTCTTTGCAATCATCCATGGAGAAACAGGGCCAGTATAACCGGCCCTCCCTTCCATGGATACTCTGTCAAGCTAAGAACAGCTGCTGTACCCACACCTAACGCCCCTGTTTTGCCATGGTCCATTATGGGTGAAATGGTCAGAAAATGTACAATTGACCTTCACCAATCCTCTCAAATAACCCAAATTTGGGACAAAAATAAGGTTCAAAATACAGTTCAACATAACTTAACAGATTGTTTGAATCAAGGCAATACTAAATATACTCAGATATACCTAGTGTTGACCATTTTTCGGTCTAATTTAGCTGAATTTACTAAATGTGTTGATCAGAAAATCTTACCCTTATAAAGGCAAAGAGCGACTCGGAAGGGTCAAAGGATTAAAAGGTAGTTATGTGTGGGGGCCTACAGACCCCATAGCACCCCCCCCCCCCACTACCCCCCCCCCCCCGCTACTTCCCCCTCCCCGCGGCACCGAGGTAAGGAGCCCTCATGTATTGAGCATGTACTCATATTGACAGGTTGTGCAAGGAGAGTTGAGTGAACTCTATGGTGGACTGGCTTATCTTGTAATACTGCCAACAGCACAATGTCATCAGGGTCAAGTTTTCACAAAATGTACAATTGGCTTTCACCTATCCTCTCAAATAACCCAAATTCAAGTCAGAAATCAGGTTGAAAATACAGTTTAACATAACCAGACAAATGTATTGGATGAATACAATAGAGAATAAACACAGATATACTCAGTATTTATCATTTTTCACTTAAATTTAGCAGAATCTGAGAGATGTGTAGAACTGTAGATTGTGCATTTTCTAAAAATCCGACCCCACAGTTTAGTGTATCATGATGTAGTGTACATGAATAGCGGACTTGCATGATGTAGTCTGTATGAATTACAAATGAAAAGTGGTGAGAGACGAGGCGAGGTGTGACAAATGAAATGTGTCTAGTGTATAATCCCAAGGCGAAGCCGAGGGATAGTGCACAAACAATGCACCTGCAGTATATATGGGTCAGATCGTCAGAAAATGTCCAATTGGCAGCTCTGCACATTTAGAAAAATTAGGCTGAAAAATTATGAATACTGGGTATAATAATTATCTAAGTTTATTTTGTGTCGCATTGATTTAAAGTATCAGTTCTGTTATGTTAATCTGCGTTTTGAAGCTCATTTATGTCTTAAATGTGGGCTTTTGATGTTGGCAATATATAGTAATTTCCCATTGTCATATAATTGTAATGTGTTCCAGGAAAATGAGCCACAAGTCGCAAAATTGATATAAATTTTTCAAAGTGATTTCTATACAAGATCTCTGTGTTGGAATGTGTTCATCTTTGGAGGGTTTAGTGCTTTCACTCATAACAATTTCCGTACCAAATGTCATGACAGTGAATTGAAAATATTCATGGGTTTTGAAGATCACCCTATGGAGTGTATTTAGTTACTTTTCTAGTAATTGACCATCCAGAAATATTGCAAACTTGTTTACAAAGCCGAATCAAAGATCAAACATCAAACATATAGAAACAGTTCTTAGATGTCCTAATGATTACCGCCATTGGAATCCACTTGATCTTTTCAGATATGATAATATCCCAAAATGCACTTTTTGCGACTTATGACCAAAAATGATTTTGAGATATCACCATATTTGAAAAGATGAGATCAAGCCGATTCTAATGATAGTAAACAGTAGCTCATTAATAAGTATTTCTATATTTTAAATTCGATATGCTTAATTTTGAATAAAAGGTTTGCAATATTTCTGGTTGAACCATTACTAGTATGGTAGCTAAATAAACTATAATATGAAAACCTTAGAAATGCAAGGATATATTTAATAAACGATCTTGAAATTTGGTAAATGCATTCATCTGACTTTAAATGGGAATATAACTGCTTATAACTGAAGGATCATAGGGCGACTCCACTATAGAAAAAAAACGGCGCCGACAGGCGAAACGTGTCGCCGACATGCCTAAAAATTTGGCGCATAAAAATCACTAGTGGAAGAGGGGTAAAATAGGTTGTCGGCAACAAATTTATTTGTCGCCAACAATTGCAAAATATCTAACTTGATTAGATATTTTGTCGCAAAAAATTTGTTGCAGCTGTCTTTTCATTCTCCGTTTAAAAACGGAGAATGATAATGAATGAGGTACCATTCCGTCAATCATCCAATTCAGCAAGTTTGTGTTATAAGTTTGTGGCGTTGTGTTAGGAGTTAGTGTGGAGGAGTGTGGAGGCTTATCTGGAGGATATCTCGATGCCCATCTCTGATATCTAATTCACACAATCACTCCTAACCATGCACCCATGTACAAGGATTGTTTGATTGACAACTTGCTACCTACCCTGCAGTAAATCCCTGAAGGCCAGTGACATTCCTTACATCCTATTGGTTGACATTCCTTATATCCTATTGGTTAACTTTGTTTGATTGACAACTTGCTACCTTCACTGCAGTAAATCCATGAAGGCTTTAGCTTTAGAGAGGACACCCATTTAGAGAGGACACCCATTTAGAGAGGACACCCATGCATGTGTGTGCCTTCTGTAGTCTGCATACATTAACCCATTTCCTTAACCCTAAACACGCCATAAACACCACGGACCATATTAACAGTATGTTTAAATATATCTAGTGGCATGTTTTTTTATAAATATGTTCATTGCATTCCCGCAGGTGGGAGCACTGCATATGTTTAAATATATCTAGGACAATAAAACCATATAATATTATTATCACAAAATTTACACATATAATTAAATATAAGCACTTTCAATTAAATATTATGCATTTTCAGTTGAGCAAAAATTAAAGTTCTGAAACTATGACTTGACATTGCGCACAAATAGTTGATACAGAGAATTTGTTTCCTTTGGAAACGCAGAATATACATACATTAAGTTGAACTTATTATAAAGTTAAATAAAAAAGAGTTGATTAATTTGCGCACAAATAATTGAAACGGAAAATTTGTTTCCTATGGAAACGCAGAATATATACATTAAGTTAAACTGATTATAAAGTTAAACAGAAAAATAGTTGATTAAATCATTGATTAACTTAATAAACTTATAACTTGTTCCCATAGTGGAGTCCCTGCATTAGAACATTCCACCAAAGAGATTCTGTGAATAAAACACATTGAAAAATACCAATTTTGTGACTTGTGACTCATTTTCCTGTAACACATCACATATGTGGTCTATAGTAGGAGATGGATAGTGGACGAGGGCGGAGGTTAAGTAGATGGTTGTGAAGGCTTATCTATGTAATTGTCACCAGTGTGGTTTATTGCCCCTAAGAACAAACACCTCTCCACGACAACCACCCATACCAGCCTAATCACTCCTCCAGGGTCAGTCCTCTAAGATATGGACAACAACACTAACCACAAAGAAATTTTTTTTTGCAACACTTTTATTCAACATCCCTGCCATCTTGGCTTGATACATTCTAAGACATAATGTGTAAAATATTGTTTTGTTTTTTTGGAAAGATTTTATTTCAGCTGGGTGGTACATTTTCCCAGTGTAAGCAGGATCTTCGAATGGGCCCAGCTTGTAAAACATAAATCAAAGTAGAGAGCTTGGGCAAAAGTTATACAAAATCCATTGCTGAGGATATGAAGAAGAGTTACATACTTTACTCAGTTAGGGGAATCACTAACAAAGAGTGTGACCCTAGTGAACAGTAAATCAAAGGAATGTAGTACAAATGGTTTAACTATAATACATTAGGTTATAAACGTTTCTATAGCTTCAGTAATGTCAGCTTTTAATCTTCTCCATAGCGCACTTTCTTTGTAATTAACTTTCTCCAGCCTTTGCGCGGGTATTACAACCGACACTCTCATTCTTAATTCGCCACAAAGAAACTTTGCACCAAAACGCGTGCTCTTCCATTAATATTATTTCTCTAAACATAATCACAACCAGTAATTCTTAATTTTTCCTGAATAATTCGACTCGATCAGAGATCATTTCCAACAAATAATGAGGTATCAATATTCTGCTCCTGATATATGTTTATGCAAGAATTTGAAGACTAATCACTGAGAGAAAACTACCGCTGGTGAGCGATAATAGGAAAGAATTTGGGCGGGACCCCGAAATACAAAGGAGGACATTTGTGATCCGTTTTAGGAAAATGAGTCATAAGTTGCAAAAAATAGATTTTGAGATATCACCATATTTGAAAAGAGGAGATCAAGGTGCTTCAAATGATAGTAAACACTAGGACACCAAATATAAGTATTTTTATAATTTTGAATTTGATAATTTTATTTTTAAAAAAAAAGTTTGCAATGTTTCTGGAAGGGTAATTACCTGAAAAGTAACGAAATATACTCCATACGAAGGCCTTCAAAACGCATGGCTATATTTAATACAATGTCCCGAAATTGTGTACATGGATGCATATGACTATCAGTGCTAAACCCTCTAAAAATCATAACATTCCACTAAACAGATCTTGTGGAAAGCACACTTTGAAAAATATCAATTTTGCGACTTATGACTCATTTTCCTGAAACACATCACATTTCAGAAACCCTGTAGCAAAAACAACCAGAGAAAATCCTTAAATGTTGGTCAAATGGCCTTTAAATGGATTGGGAAAGAGTGGAACAAAACGTAGAAAATATTTAGAATTTGACCGATTTTAACAAAGAATGCAGCTTTAATTCATTATTTCTGGCAAGACTCAATTCATCTTTGTGTCAGCTAACTAACAGGTAACCTATAGACTCATTCCTAACGCGCTAACAGTAGGCCTATGATATGTGATCCGTCTTAGGAAAATAGGTCAAAAATCGCAAAATTAATATTTTTCAAAGTGTGTTTTTTACAAGATCCCTTTATTAAATTGTTCTGATATTTACAGGGTTTAGCAATTATAGTCCTATGAATGCATGTGACAAATTTCGGGACATTGTACACAAAATGTATTTTTGAGTTTTGAAGGCCTTTGTATACTATGGAATATATTTAGTTACTTTAGTGGTAATCACCCATCCAGAAACATTGCAATTTTTTTTTTCAAAATAAAAAATATCAAATATAAAATATAGAAATACTTCTTTAATGTCCTTCATGTTTACTATCATTGAATCGGCCTCATCTCCTCTTTTCAAATATGATGATATCTCAAAATCCATATTTTGCGATTTAAAAACGGATTATATGTGATGTGTTTTAGGAAAATGAGTCATTAGACTGTTTACTATCATTAGAATCAGCTTGATCTCATCTTTTCAAATATAATGGTAGCTCAAAATCTATTTTGTGCGACTTATGACTCATTTTCATGAAACACAGCACATATGTTATCAGCTCATTCAAAACAGGTTTGTCTGTTTGACACCAGGTGTCAGCAGTTAGTCAGCAGATGTGTGAGAACAGAAATATTGATAAGAGAAATATGGATGAACTGAGATTCTGGGCTGTGACAATAATGCTCTACTAGTGATTGACCATAATGTTAACTTTTGTTCATTACTTATTCGATGACCTAATGTTTACCATCATTGGATTCCTTTTGATCTCACCTTTCCATTTTTCTTTTTATTTAGAATGTTTATACAGCAAATCAATAAGTCAAATCATTTCACGAGTAGTCAAGTACAATGAAGATACATAGTCATTTCGCAAATCAGTTTTAACCTAGAAATGGACTCACGGGTATATATTCATTGCTGAATTCCATGGTTTTCTGTCAATACTATTACAATATAATAACTTTAATAAAGTTGCCCCCACCCCTGCAAGTGACAAGGTCTGAGAGTGAGTTATGGGAAATCGATTATATTAATTGTTAATCAATAAATATAATATAATTATAGGTTGATCGGTTACATGATTTGAACACAATGATACATGGATATAATTAAGGTTAATTAGTTACATGATTATACAACCAGACATGAATATTATATAATAGAGAGAATGGTAAACATGAATTAATTATTGTGTTTATAAAGGCCCCCGTGTAACCACTGAGAGAGGGTGGGGGGGCTGAAAGAAAAGGGTTATAGGGGTGGTCAAGGGTGACCGGAGGAGCGGGAGAGATATATATATATGGGTCAGATTTTCAGAAAATGTACAACTGGCAGCTCTACACATTAAGGAAATTCTGCTAAATTAGGCTGAAAAAGGATGAATATCGGGTATATCCGAGTATATTTGGTACCGCATTGATTCAATGTATCAGTTCTGTTATGTTAAACTGCATTTTAAGCTGATTTTTGTCTTAAATGTGGGTTATTTGAGAGGATTGGTAAAGGAGAATTGTACATTTTCTGACCATCTGACCCATATATGTGGTATCTCAATCTCACAATCCATCATTTGTCAGTACATTTACATCTATACGAACTGACCCCTATAATAGTGTTACAGGGGAACGGAAGAGTGAGTGGGTTTCCCCATTTCAGTCAATAAATGAACACAAACACGAAGTAAGACGGATCTAGACGCTGCTTTTGGATTAATATAAACGTCTCTAACAGATGGGTAACTGGGTCAGATTTTAAGATGATGTCCAATTGGCAGCTGTAAAGATTTAGTAAATTCTACTAACTTAGACTGACAAATAGCCAATACTAAGTTTAATATTCGAGTATATTTGGCATTGCATTGATTCTAGCAATCGGTTTGGCTATGTTGAACTGTTTTTTAACTTTATTTTCGTCTTAAATTTGGGTTATTTGAGAGGGTTGGTGAAGGCCAATTGTACATGTTCTGAAAATCTTACCCAACTGGGTTTGTCCCGTTTCTCCCAGTGCATGAGCAAACAGTGTTATTTAGAGGTTTCCTTATCCATGCATCCGTCGCTGGAATACCAATATTTCCAATCAATTGTCGTCTCCTCTTTCCCGAACCTGGCTATTTTCAATTCAATTCAATCCATAAAAGCATTTTTTATTTATACAAGAAAGGTGTACAAAAAGAAGAATATGTATCTATTTGTCATTGTATTATATCCTTCTTATCCTTTACCCTATTCAAACTACCCCAGTAAGGTGGAATACCTGGGAGGAGCAGACTTTTCTGCTATGTGCCTAAGTAGCTATTCTCTGTATTAGGAATTTAGTTGTCATTGTTTATATTGTATTCTCATGATTATTCTCGTAGGGATGGTTGGAAGAACTGCTTATAGCAGAAACTGTAAACCTCTTTCTTAGGAAATAAAAGTTATATATGTAGTGGATATGAGGATCAGCGCAAGTCTAGTATAGCTTGCTGTTGTTTTAACTCTTATATAACCGGGTCGGCCTTCAAGGTCAAGGTTGGAGCTCCGCTCGCTCAGCCTTTCAAGCCTTTCGGATCTGTTCCGTTTTTACCTTGAATGAAATGTTAAGCTTTACCCTAGTTACAGATTACCTTTCATCTTTCTGCATTGACCAGAATACGTACTGTATTGCATAACTGTGATGTATTGTGTATCTCCTGTATCACTTATTCCTGTACGAAGAACATCTTGCCATTTACTTGTACACACCTTGTTATTGTACGGATTGTATTTGTGACTATTCCGGAAATCCTTTCCGTCAGATGTCTTGGTTAGCTCGGCTGACCATGTACCTTGTGATTGCACTGTGGGGGAAATAAAGCTACGGAAACAGAGATCGTTGTCCATGTTTTACTTTCCCTTAGTCGAGAGGAGAATCGAACCTGGGTTGTCTAAGTAATAGCACGAAGGTTATCGCGGGCTGGATAACTAGTGTCACCATTTACTGATAAACTACCTGTAGGAGAGCCTACAGCCCCGGATTGGTAATCGAGATATCCGGGGGTTCACTACATATATATATATATATATATATATATATATTGTTGTAATCGGGGATAGGGAGGTGGTGGACGAGCGATGTATTGGGGTACGTTCGTCCACCGCCTGGGGCGCTAGGGTCTTGCATTGTGAGCAAGGAGGGTCCATGGGGGGAGGGAGTATAAATAGGGGTGGGATTTCAGGGTAAGGGCAGTTGGAGCCCAGGCAGGGTACGAGGTAGACTTCCCCAGATATTGCCAAAGAGAATAAACAAGCCGAGATCGCCAAACTTAACCTTTCGCTTTGTGTCTACATTTCTTCGGAGACAGACGCCAACCGGCCCTGCTGGGCAGATCCCCATCCAACTCAAGTAATTAACAGATACAGAAGTGCGATCCCCACACTAGGAGGATAGAACTTCTGCTAGGTCCCCAGTCCCAGAAATAATCATTAATTCCTCACATTTAAAACTGATAATTGGACGAAGCTGGACGAGAGAACGAACCAAGACGAACCGAGACGAACCTTGGACGAGGCTGGACAAACGAAACAACTAACTCACATCATGTTCTCTACAGGTTTATTTAACCGCTCTGCAGATAATACCAATGGCGACAACAATGGTGGCAGCGGTGGGATACTTAGTGATGAATCTCACCCTCTATCGCCATCTGGAGAAATAGGAGCACATCCGAGAACGTGGAGTAGCTGGTTGGGTCATGGATACGAACGAGCTGGAGTTCTCCAACAGGGAGCCGACCTGACTCCGAAGGAAGAACTCCGCGGGACGAGCCCGACCACACCTGCGATGGCAGGACCGAAGAAGATGAAAGTCACTCCGAGGGCCTTTGATGGGACAGGATCCCTCACCGAATTCCTTCACCACTTTCGGCTGGTAGCAGAGTTGAACCAGTGGACGGGCCACGAAATGGGTTTACACCTGGGTGTATGCCTAGCGGGGCCTGCACTTCGTTTGCTCGAGAAGGTGGATTTTGAGGAAGAGGGGACGTTTCTTAAGCTCGTCCAGGCATTACAAGATCGGTTCCAACCAGCAGACCAGATAGCACTATATCGAACAGAGCTCCGGGCCAGAAAACAGAAGGACGGGGAAGGGCTGCAACAAATCGCAGACGAGATTGAACGCCTGGCCCGACTGGCCTATCCAGCCGCGGACAAAGAAATACTGGACGACTTGAGCAAAGATTTGTTCACCTCTGCATTAGCCGACAGCCAACTGCGAAGATGGGTCGCTCAGGCCAAACCTAAGACACTAGCCGAGGCTCGGTCCGCTGCTCTACATGGAGGAGCCCATTTTGCGGCAGAAGAACAGGGTGGACGAACCAAGTCGTCTATCAGGGCTGTCCAAGCGGGAGGACCGGATGAGCGGATCCATCAACTAGAAGAGATGATGAAAAACCTACTCACTAAAGCAGACACCTGGCAACGGCCATACCGCAACCGGGACATGACGAACAAGTGTTATGGCTGCGGAGAAGAAGGGCATTTCAAAAGGGAATGCCCCCATCGGGTACAGAAAGTCAGGAAGGACGGGGCGGAAAACTCTGGGGGACAGTAGGTGGCCGGGCCACTGTCCCAGCAGCATCCGGCACAAGTGGTGGACGAGCGCGATCGGGAGAGACGAATGTCCAGGGGCGGTGGGATCACCGCTCCCCTGGTGGGATCACCGCTCCAAAGGAATCCTGGTTCGGGGAAAATGTAAGGGCATGGACATAGACTGGTTGGTGGACACAGGCGCTTGTGTCACGCTGCTGGGACGGGGGGTGTGGGAGCAGATGGTGGACAGACCGGTGCTCCAACCCACTGCAGTCAGAGTCGTAGGAGTAGGAGGCGAGCCTATGGAAATCTTGGGGCGGGTCCACCTCGACGTCATGTTCCAGGGAACGATCATACCCGTGCCAGCAATCGTGGTGGACATAAATTATATGGGCATCCTGGGGATGGATGTGTTACGACCCCTCAAGGGAGTCGTAGATGTAGATAAAGAAACCGTCAAATTCGACCACAGCATCGTACAGGTGGGTCCTGTGGAAGTCGGGGAGGGAACAACGATTCCTTCGGGCACCTGGGTAAATCTTTTGGCCAGAGTCCAAGAGTGGGGCCACCAGGACGAGGTGGTGATCGAACCATACTGGCTCGAGTCAGGACTGCTCACTGCCCGGTCCGTCAACCGGGTGGTAGCAGGGGAGACCTGGGTGCGGGTGTCAAACCCCACTTCCAGGGACATAGAATTACACCCGGGGGAACGGGACGGACAATGGGAAGAAGTCGAGGAAAGCCCTGAGGACGAAGTACGACCGGTGGGACGAGTTGACCATTCCCGGGACTCTCCGGGGGAGACAGAAACCCAGATCGGGGAGGGAGAACAGTCAATTGAAGAAGCTCTTTGGAAGCAGACCGATACCATGGTCGTCCAAGGAAGGGAAGAATTGGTACGTGAATTGTATCAGGATTTTAAAGATGTTTTTGCAGACCGGTTGGGTCGGACGGCTCGAACCACCCACGTCATCGACACAGGGAATCACGCCCCGATCAAGACTCGTCCTCGACGGGTCCCCATACATCGCAGACAACTGGTGGAAGACAAGCTGGACAAATTACTAAAGATGGGAGTTGCCGAACCCTCATACAGCCCCTGGGCCTCTCCAGTGGTGCTCGTCCGGAAGAAGGATGGGGGGTGGCGGTTCTGCGTGGACTATCGACAGTTAAATCAACTGACCCGAAAGGACGCCTACCCTCTACCTCGGATGGACGACATCCTGGATAGCCTAACAGGGGCTAAGGTCTTCGCAACCATCGACCTGGCCAGTGGATACTGGCAAGTAGAAATGGATCCAGACTCTAGAGAAAAGACCGCGTTTTGCACCCACAAGGGCCTTTACCAATTCCGAGTAATGCCTTTCGGGTTAGTAAATGCACCCTCCACCTTTGAAAGGTTGATGGACGCAGTCTTATCCGGGATGGTGGGAGAGGAGTGTCTAGTGTACTTGGACGACGTGATCGTCTTTGGACGAACCGTGGACGAGTGTGCGGGACGGCTAAGACGAGTATTTACTAGACTGAGAGAAGCAGGCCTTCAGATAAAAACCAAGAAATGTCAGCTATTCAGACGAGAAGTGAGTTTTCTCGGACACCTCATATCCGGGGAAGGGGTGGGGACGGACCCGTCTAAAATAGAAGCCTTGCAAAAATGGGGGGAGTTGAAGGATAGGAAGGATGTTCGATCATTCATGGAATTTTGCTCCTACTACCGATCTTTTGTACCCGGCTTTGCACGGATTGCAGCACCCCTCCAGGGTCTGACGAAAAAGGGAGTACCGTTCGTGTGGACGGACGACTGTGAGGCCGCCAAAATTCAGCTCGTCCAAGCCCTGTCGTCCTCCCCGTTGCTGGCTTTCCCGGAAGCGGAGGCCGAGATGCTACTGGATTGTGACGCGTCCGCAGAGGGTCTGGGAGTGGTGTTATCCCAAAATATAGAAGGGCGAGAAAGAGTACTCCAGTTCGCAAGTCGAACTATAACCAAAGCAGAAAAGAACTACTGCGTCACTCGGAAAGAACTCCTTGCAGTCATTTTCGGGGTGAGGAAATTTCGACCTTACTTAGTGGGTGCCAAGTTCTTGATTCGGACGGATCATAGTGCGCTGAAGTGGTTAATGCAAACCAAAGAACCTGAAGGCCAACTAGCACGCTGGATAGAAGAACTTGGATGTTACGAATTTCGAATTGAACATCGCCCAGGAACAAGACATGGCAACGCGGACGGACTCTCTCGTCAACCATGCCACCAGTGTGGACGAACGGAGACGGAAGACGAAGACGAACTCGGGGACGGAGAAGGGGGAGTGGTGGGAATGCTCCGGATTGATCAAGCGGTGGACGACCTGCGAGTCAGCCAGGAAGCCGATCCCTTGGTGCAAGAATTCAGGCGAGCAGTGGAAGCAGGAACGAGACCAGATCCAGGACGGGGCTTTGGGGACGTGGAATGTCATTGGCTTCATCGCAGGTTCTCAGACTTGTCCATTCGGGATGGAATCCTGGGCCTAGTAGTGATAGATCAACATGGAGGGCGGAACTGGAAGGCGTTCGTCCCACGATCAGTCCGTCCTGGCCTGATTCGTCAAGCTCACGAGGGACCCTTCGGCCTTCACGCAGGAAGAGACCGGACTCGGGAAAAACTAGGAAGGAAGCAGATTTGGCCGTCCATGGACAAACAAGTCGCGCTGGAAATTGATTGCTGCCCAACCTGTCAACAAACCAAGACCCACGGGACGAGGAGACGAACTCGTTTGGGAGCTCGTCCGTTGGCTACAGTGGGGGAGGAGTGGGCTATTGATATCACGGGACCGTTTAAATTAACTGAGAGGGGTCATAAGTATGCTTTAGTGGTGACCGACCTTTTCTCAAAATGGACGGAGGCGTTTCCAATAGCCGACATGACCGCCACCACTGTGGCCAGGGTCTTGGTCCGAGAAGTTGTGTGCAAATTCGGAGCACCGCGGACCTGGCACACGGATCAAGGCAGGAACTTCGAATCGGAATTGTTTGCGTCAATCGCGGAATTGATGGGAATAGACAAGACACGTACCTGCCCGTACCATCCTCAGGCGGATGGACAGGCGGAGAGATGGAACCGGACCATGTTAGCCATGCTCATTACGGTGACGGACGTACAGGAGCAGTGGGACGAGTGGTTACCCTATGTGAGTGCTGCGTACCGAGCGGGTCAACACAGGACGACCGGGTACTCTCCGAACTATCTAATGTTTGGGAAAGAGTTACACCTACCATGGGAACTTTGCTACCCCTCGCCGGAGACGAGGACGAATCCCTTGGGATTCGTCCAGGAGTGCCATCATAGGATGGCTACAGCCCACCGGGTAGCCTGGGAAAATATGGCAATGGCGAGGGAGAAGGACGAGGCGTGGTATAACCAAAAAGTGAGGGAGGTCGTATATAAGGAGGGAGACACTGTCTGGTTTTTTCAACCCATTAAGAAAATATGGTTGTGTCCAAAGTTTCAGCGGTTTTGGACGGGACCATGGACGATTGAACACTGTCTGTCTACCACCACATACCAGATCAGGTGGGGCAGGAAGAAGAAAGTAGTGCATGGAGACAGCCTAAAAATAGCTCGTCAAAAGGACCAGGATGGAGGGGGCGGAGCCACCGTGGAGGTGGTCACTAGGGTTACCTCGACGTCGGACGACCTGGAGACGTGCCCTCCGGGGACGGGACGTCAGCTCATTCTAGCAGACGAACTCGAGCCAAACAGTCACACCCAGCAGGAGTCTATTAGAATAATCATGTCTCACAGAAACCAGAAAGAGAATTACCCCCGAAAGCACTCCCATAGTCCGAACCGGGATAAGAGGAGGATAAAGCGGGAGCGGGATGACCATCCAGCTCGTCCAGACGAAGACAGACGTGTGAGGAAGCTGCAGACGATAGACCGGGAAAGGGCGGAGGAGTTGTGCCTGGACAGAAGGAAGATAGCCTCCAAAATCGTAGTACCAGACAAGGACCGGAGTGGGGCGAGAGGCACACCGGTGGCGCCCCCTATCATTGACCTGTGTAGTCCACAGTCAGACCGGACGGTAGCGCCGCCACCGGCGGGACGAGGCAACTCAAACAGGAAGTGGAGTCAGACCACTTCCAGCCACAACAAAGACAAGTCCGAATCAGAACAGACAGATAACTCCGCACACAAATTGCAAGCCACAGAGGTTGATACGGTACCAAGTAGCGCTAACCCGAACCAACATACCAACATGATGATCCCGGAGGACGAAGAAGTCAGCTGGACGCGGCTGGACGGCGACGCTCTCGCCCCAAATGCAGAAGGCAAGTTCGACTGTTGGGTCTGTGACAAGACATTAGCGAACCGGACCTATTTGCATAAACACCTCAGTGTCCATGAAAATCTGTTTAAAGGGTACTTGTGCCCGATCCGGGGCTGCAAGAAGGCAGTATATGCCTCCAGGGGACAGGACTTAATGTCACACGTCCGGAACAACCATGGGGTGGAGATCGAACAGGGAGTAGCCAGGGTACTGATGACCACGGCCCGGGCACCGGCCCTGTACGCTCGTCCGGCAACAGAGGAGGAGGTGACCCTCTACCGCTCGGGGGAGAGAATGTGTCCTCGTCTTCGTGGGGGACCCGTCATGACCGCGTTGTTGGAGGGAGAGGACCCCCCAGCAAAGAAACAGAAGATGGAAGAGGACAAGGCTCCTGAGGACGTAAGGGTAGTGGTGTCACGACTGTCCGACTCCACCAGTCAGTCCCGGACAGCTACTTCCCCTAGGAGGTCGTCCCCCCGGAGAGCGCCTGTTCGTCCAGCCCCACGACCAGAGGCCTTGTTCGGCACCGATCTGCGCACGAGCACGGATAGAGATGGAGCGGAACAACACCCTACTACTCGGGACCGTAGAGGCCGAGACGGGACGAGTGGAAGCGGGTCATCGCGAGAAGGAAAGAGCAGAGTCCGCGAACACTCCCCGTCTAGAAAAGACAGTAATGACCAAATCCCGGCTAAATCTGAACCACGATCAAGGAAGAGGGAGCATGTGACATCCGACAAGGGTCGCCAGGCCAGTAAAGACGGTTCGTCCAGCAGCAAGGACAAGCGCCGCAAGTCGTCATCATCCACCTCCCGTCCACGTGATGAGTCTTCGGGCCACCGGGACAGGTCTACCAAAGAGAAGCCCCGGCAAGCGAAGGAGAAGGAGGCTAAGCTACCTAAACCGATGCCCAACACAGATGAGTTAGCCCAACAGACTAAAAGATCTTCGTCGCAGGACCGTCTAGACGGACGACCCTCGGGGACGGACGACCTACAAGTAGTCGAAGCGGCCAGCATACTGGCCCAAATGGATGTGGGAGCATCGACCAAACATGGGCAGGAGGTCGATCAAGAGCTAGGGGGCGAACCGGAGTTCGAGTTAGGTGGGGACGAAGACTACGAGGAGGAGGAGGACGATGGCAAGAGCCTCTCAGAAGGGGAGGTTGACGAGCCAAGTGAACAACAACAACAGCCTCAGACGAAAACAATACCGCGGGGCACCGTCACCTCAACTACTGTCAGCCAGTCGTCAGGACATGCGCCTACAGCCCCCAGGAAAGATGTGGCACCAACAGCAGCTAAGACCACCCCCCTTCCTCTCCTACAGCCATCTCCAGCTCACCAACCCATACTCCTGGGTCCCCAGCATCTCTACACCCCCCCTGGTGGTCCGTCTGGGGCTCGTCCAGGCAGCGCTTGGACGAGCTTCCCAGTGAACCTGGCTACACCACACACTCAGCAAATGATGTTACAACTCCTCAGCTCTATGGAGGGGAATCCGGAAGGAGCACAGACAAGGGTTGCCTCCACCGGACCAGGAGGAGCGACGACAGAGTCTCCGGAAGAAACCAGGAGGACAGCTCTACCAACCTGCTCCACCTTGAACACGCCAGTGTTCCAAACTCAGCTGGGTACATTGGTCAATAACTCCCCCGCTCCAGAGTGGTCCATCCCTCTGGACCTGACCCCAGGATCCAAGCGTAACCTGGAAAACCTGAAAACAGCAGGAGAAAGGGCGTCCAATCGAGATGGTAAAGGTCAGCTATCCCCTCAGTCCGTCCCGACTCATCCAGGAAACACAGAGAAACCCTCTGTCCCGAAAGTCAAGGTAGAGAATACCCGGAGGACAGTAATGGCACGAGGAGGACCATTCGGGAGACGGACCCGAACACCTCTTCTCTCCGGGGATGTGTTTGACCCAAAAATGGAACTTCCGATCCCTGCGGAGATGTGGGTGCCGTCCACCGTCACCATGTCGGAGTGGCGTCAGCAATGGGACATCGCCGACATGGAGGACGTGTGGACGGTCAAGTATCGGCGCTCCTTTGTGTGGAGAGGAGACGTAAGGGCCACCATCCCTAATCCAGAACTCTCTTTGGACTTACCTGACATAGCCTCCCACCCGATCCAATCCGTCCGGGAGAGGATGACCCGAACAGAAATAGAAGCAGGAACGGTGAGGTTCGTCCAGACCACTTGGAAGACGCACCGGAGGGAAGAAACCGAGGAAAGGGACTAGGACAACCAGTCGGCATTAAGAAGTGAAGCGCGGCAGCCTACCCGTTGTTGTTAAAAGAGTTGTAGTACCGTCGCGGATAGTAGTGTTAAACTTGTAGAGTAGTTAAAAGACAAGTTAGATTTGATGTTAATTGAGTTCAGTAGACGATCGCTGTTGTTAAAGGCTTTTTATATGTCAGGGTTTTTACTTTTCACAATTTTGGGGTCCAAAATTTATTAAGGGGAGGGTATTGTTGTAATCGGGGATAGGGAGGTGGTGGACGAGCGATGTATTGGGGTACGTTCGTCCACCGCCTGGGGCGCTAGGGTCTTGCATTGTGAGCAAGGAGGGTCCATGGGGGGAGGGAGTATAAATAGGGGTGGGATTTCAGGGTAAGGGCAGTTGGAGCCCAGGCAGGGTACGAGGTAGACTTCCCCAGATATTGCCAAAGAGAATAAACAAGCCGAGATCGCCAAACTTAACCTTTCGCTTTGTGTCTACATTTCTTCGGAGACAGACGCCAACCGGCCCTGCTGGGCAGATCCCCATCCAACTCAAGTAATTAACAGATACAGAAGTCCTAGGTGGTGCAATCCCCACACTAGGAGGATAGAACTTCTGCTAGGTCCCCAGTCCCAGAAATAATCATTAATTCCTCACATTTAAAACTGATAATTGGACGAAGCTGGACGAGAGAACGAACCAAGACGAACCGAGACGAACCTTGGACGAGGCTGGACGAATGAAACAACTAACTCACATCATGTTCTCTACAGGTTTATTTAACCGCTCTGCAGATAATACCAATGGCGACAACAATATATATACCCTATGATTTCAAAGGGATACCGGGAAGATTTCAGCGTAGATATTACATTGAGAGGGACTATTCCTCTTCAGTATTACATTAAACAGAAATGTAACATGTTTATTGAATAAAAGTTTTAAAATAATAATAATAAGACCCACATCTGAAAGTTAATTCCAGGTCTTCCAGCGGGTTCCTGACTAGTTGCTGTTGATAGCAATTATGACTTTACATTATTATACCAAAAATAAATTTTAGGGTTATTTTCTAATGTCTAAACTAGGAGTATTTGTGATGTGTTTCAGGAAAATGAGTCATAAGTCGCAAAATATAGATTTTGAGATAACATTATATTTGAAAAAATGAGATCAAGCCAATTCCAATGATAGTAAACAGTCTTATAAAATAATAAGTATTTCTAGATTTTAGGTTTGATATTTTCGTTTTTGAAAAAAAAGAAGTTTCCAATATTTCTGGGGGTCACTAAACAGTAAAGTAACTAAATGTAGTTCATATGAGGACCTTTAAAACGAAAGGATATATTACATACATTGTCCTGAAATTTGATACAGCGATTGATATATATATATAAGTGATAAACCCTCCAAAAATTACAACATTCAAATAATGTGATCTTGTGGAAAAAAACACTTGAAAAATATCAATTTTGCGACTTATGACTCTTTTTCCTGAAAAAACATCATATTAATTTTGGTTAAAGTGAGAAGCAGTTTATAGCAACTGAAACAGAGACCATAAACTTCAGCTTCACATATATCTAGTTAACAGTTAATATGATCTATCTCATAGTTCAATAATTTCATCGGTAGGAGTAGAAAAGAAGAATAAAACTAAGTACAGCCGTAAAAGCAGCAATAGTGAAAGGTTTATATATCAATATTTGTCTATATGCTAGGGGCATAGAATAAATAGTGAATGGAACTCGGTACTCGTTCCATTCTCTCTATATGTTGTTTGGTAAGGAGAGAATTAGTCTTTTAATTCTGTAAAATTTTACATTTTGTACCAAGACTAGTTCATCGGTTATATTACACAGCTCCTCTACTAGCACCAGCAAAATGTAATATATTGAATAATTAAATATGATGGCCAATAAAAACATTTAAAAAAGAACCAGAAAATAAATGTATTCCTTATAATCCATATTCACTAGCATGTGGGTCAGATTTTCGGAAAATGTACAATTGGCAGCTCTACACATTTAGGACATTCTGCTAAATTAGGCTGAAAAATGATGAATACTGGGTATATCTGAGTATATTTGGTATCGCATTGATTTGTAGTATCAGTTCTGTTATGTCAAACTGCATTTAGAAGCTGATTTCTGTCTTAAATGTGGGTTATTTGAGAGGATTGGTGAAGGCGAATTGCACATTTTCTGAAAATCTGACCCATGTATTTAATTTTGTCTCTTCATGAATTCAAGCATTGTGTTATGCCCATGCCTCGTAACCTCTTCCAATTCCGGAAAACCATGATTTCTGTAAATTTCTGTAAATTCTCATCTTCTTCCTCGTTATAGATTCTGACATGTTGTTCCTTCTGTCATTCCTATTCCTGGGACAAGTATTCAGAAAATGTACAATTGGCAAATCAACACATTTAGTAGATTTGCGTAAATTTATACTCAGAAATGGTCAATACTAGGTACGTGTATATGAGTATAATTGGTATTACCTTAATTTAAACAGTGTGTTTGGTTATATTGAACTGTTATATTGAAAATTAAAATGACCCGAAAATGAAACAAATGTTAAAAGGCTGCCTGCTCTGGGCCTCGACACCACAATGTTCAAGTTGGAATTCTAATGCTTTAACCACTTGGCTATCAGGGAATATAGAAGGGCACATGCATATAACACTTACATTGATTCTTCACATTTTAGGTTTACTTTAATCACACACCATCCCCCATCCCGATTCTCTTCATGGTAATTGAGAAGATATATATGGGAAATACGTTACGAAGGTCCTGATTCAATGATTCAAATTAATCCTATAAATGTATCTTACATCTGCCATCTAGGTCTATAATATGCGAATACTTTTGAACACACACATGTAGTTATTGATGTCATTCACTTTCGATTGGCAAAAGAATTAACAGTTCTGTTCCATTTTGAAGCTCATTTGTGTCTTAAATGTGGGTTATTTGAGAGGATTGGTGATGGCCAATTGTACATTTTCTGAAAATCTGATCCATGTACCTGTACACTGTTGTACACACACACTGACTGTAAATAAGATAAGATAAGAAAATCTTTTATTTGTCCAAGGAATCGTATAATACATAAGAGAAAATGACAAAGAGGTCTACAAGTCTATATGAAACGAATTTGTTCCATCTCTACCGACAGTTACCTTTAATTTGGAGAGATTTATACCGTATAAGGTTGAGGCTTGTATTTAATAATAAGAATTACATGGCGCGACAAGAGGAAATTATATAACATATAAAATATGAAGTGTTAGTTATTAGAAGACGATATGGACGTCTTAAGAGATATTAACAGGTAATAGTTTCATAAAATATCAACATTTATCCAATAATTTACTTTATTGAATATAATTAGTAACTTGTTTAAAGTTAACTGGTGTGTAATATCGGTATCTCGCCAATAGTGTACTATTATTAGACGAAATTCGGGTAAGAGTGGCAAGAAATTGTGATTTATGCATTCGAATATACTTTTCTAATGCTTACAATTTAATCATGGGATAACATTTGCATTTTGACATCAGGTTGACTAACAGACAGATATCTCTTAACAATACAATGTAGTAAGATACAGCACGGTACAGTACAACATAACATAAAATAGAAGGTATAATGTAATATATTATAATATAATATAATATAATATAATATAATATAATAATATAATATACTGGTACCATACATACAAGATGAGGTAAAGTCAAGGTTAAAGTTGAAGATAAATCACCTGGCTAATTTTGTGGGTGACATTGTCAAACTTATTGAGGATTTAATTTTAATTTTCTATTGCGAATAGAGTGATACTAATTCTTGTCTGAATTGTCTCTGATTTTCTATATTATGTAATTTGGTGGGGAGGTTATTCCAGGCATATTTGGCCTTATATAAAAAGCTATTCTGTTACATGGATATAAAAAATCTATTATTATCCAACACAAACGTGTACACTAGGTCTGTACGTCAAAAGTCGCCAAAAAATGTACAATTCACCTTCACCAATCGTTTCAAATAACACATATGTTTTACGCACATAAGGAGTACAGATCAACCAACAAAAAAGACATTTTAAGACAATACCATCCCAAAAAGTTACCCCGATATATCTAGCATTTATCATTTTTCAGGAAAATTTAGCAGAATTTACTAAATGTGTAGAGCTGCCGATTATACATTTTCTGACGATCCGACCTGTATCTAGTTGTAAGTAGGCCATCTGTAGGCCTATAGCCAATATATGGGTCAGATTTTCAGAAAATGTACAATTGACCTTCACCAATCCACTCAAATAACCCAAATCTCAGACGGAAATAAAGTTTAAAATGAAGTTTAACCTAACCAAACAGATTGCTAGAATCAAGGCAAAGCCGAATATACTCAAATTTACCTATTATTGACCAAATTGCAGCAGAATTTAGCAGAATTTACTAAACGTGTACAGCTGCCAATTGTACATTTTCTGAAAATCTGACCCATATACCCAAGCATGTGGCGGAATTAAGCACCCGGTGGTAAAACTAGTGATTTATGGTGGATCGATCTATAGAGGTCATTGACATGGACTGGGATTTGGTGTCAGACTATCACACTATGTGGGGGGGGGGGGGGCAGGGGGGGGGCAAGGGTTCCCTTGATTACCCCCCACACCCAGCACCAGCTATTTTATTTATAATTATTATAATAATTATTATGTCTTTATATAATTTATGAATTGGCATATGACTTGCCTAGAGAACATCTGTAACCTTGTAGGACGTACTCCACTGTTATATAATGTTAAACCTACTGCAAGGCTACGTAGCCCCCACAATACGAGTGGAAATTTGTGTGCTCTATTTTATTTTTTGTGTTTTTATTTTTAACTTATTTTATTTCTCTTGTATCTATCATAAAAACTTATATTAATATAGTCATATGTGGTCCTTTCGTGAGAACTATCTGCGACTTGTGATCCATGTTCCCATATAGACAATATGTACAAGAAAGAAAAGGAAAAATAAAGTTCAATATATCAACAGAGACTTGTGACCCATTTTTCCACGGAGACAATATGGGTCAGATTTTCAAAAAATGTACAATATCTGAGTACTTTGATAATTGAATATGGTTACGACATGTTATGCAATGTTATGTAATGTTACGTAAGAGATGTGAATTAATTAATAGGCAAAAAGGCGCGTATAACAGCATTAATTTAAAGTATCAGTTCTGTTAAACTGCATTTGAAATGTCTTAAATGTGGGCTATTTGAGAGGATTGGTGAAGGCCAATAGTACATTCTCTGAAAATCTGACCCATATGTATAAGAAAGAAAAGGAAAAATAAAGTTCAATATATTAAAGAATTCAAGGTCATTCTTCGTCGGTAGTAGGGCGAGAACTGAATCAACGCAGCACATACAGATAGTTATGTTTCAAGTCCAGAACTCAGCCAGTAAGAAGAGATCAGGTCATCGTTTATTCTTGCTTAAACTAAACTAATTGTTTCTAAATTTATTTCATTAATTTTGTTTCTGATCTTGACCTTTGGTCTTACTTTGGACTTTGTTCAATAGAGTTAGGCCTAGATAGACACAGCGGTGGGCGAAAGACCATGGTTTTTCTGTATTGGATTATCATTGATGTCCTCAATTGATTATTAGAACTTCACTGTACAATGTACTTGTTTGTTGATAACTCAACTCAGCTGTATAAAAATACTAAATAAAAAAGTATATACTACGTAGATGCGTTTTCGATGAAATAAAAACTCAATACACAAAACTGTGGTCAAAGTCAAGGCCGCAATTTTACAATATAATTATTATTATTATTTTTATTATAAGATTTTATTTCCATTTCACATATACAATAGCACAAATTAAATTAAAGAGAGAAGAATGGAACAGGAATAGTGTCTGTGACAGTCACAGCTCTTCCGAATACCCCGTTGGTTTTTTGAATACATACTGATATAAGAATGGCACTAGGTGATAACATTTGACAAGTAGACTAAAGTAAGTTATCAGGTATAGAATATAGTAAGTTATCAGGTATAGAATACCCTTGTTATGAAACGATGCATAACATGCGGACATATAAATTTACATCAATGATCAATGAACCTCATTCTATTCATATTTCAATGTTTTATTAAATTGAATTCAAGAAGAGGGCCCGATTAAGCTTAATATGACCTTAATATTGTCCCCATCCTATCCCTAGTCATTATTCCTAATCCCATTATGGGGATATAAATAAGTTGACACTAATATATAATCTAGCCTGTCTATATCAAGGACAAACAAAGACAAGGCTTATTTGTAGATCTATCAATTTCCTGGCCGGAACCGTTATTTACTCCTAGCAGGGTCAGATCGTCAGAAAATGTACAATCGGCAGCTCTACATATTTATTAAATTCTGCTACCTTTTGCTGAAAAATGATCAATGCTAGATACATCGGAGTACATATGGGATGGTATTGTTTTGAAATGTCCTTTTGGTCGTGTTTATCTGTAATTTAAACCTCATTTTTGTCCTAAAATTGGGTTTTGGGGGAAAATTGGTGAAGGTGAATTGTACATTTTCTGGCGACTTCACCCCTTCCTTATTGATGCAGTTATCACATTATTATGAGACTTTGTACATTTCTAAATATCATATTATCATGTAAATATGTTGAAATACCGATATGAAATATCAACTATATGCACATTGGACACTTGGGTCAGATTTCCAGAAAATGTACAATTCACTTTCACCAACCCTCTCAAATAACCCATATTTCAGACGAAAAAAAAGTTCAAATACAAAACAGATTGCTAGAATCAATGCCAAATAGCTCGAATTTACCTAATATTGACCAAAGTGCAGCCTAACTTTAGGATTTAGATACTTTATGCCGATTTAAAACCAAGAACAACGGTTTAAATATTTATTACACACGTGAGCAGTTAGAAAGGTGCAGTTTGGGGGTGCAGTTTGGTTGATACGAACCGCTCACGTGTGCCGTTCGGCCAAAGACGCAATTTCATTGGTGCAGCGTAGGCCAGATGATGTCATCCCGACCGCGTAACTTAGGCCTACAAATTGCGGTGAATGAAGCCTCCTCGAGTTAAACTATAGGCTTAACAAGTTAAATTTACTTTTTAACATCCAACTAGAGTGTGTAATAAATAGCAAATGGCCCTCTGTTCGGGTTCAAACTGATCTCGACCCATCAGAAAACGGGAACTCACCCCTTTGGGGTTTGTCCCGTTTTCTGATGGGTCACAATCAGTTTGAACCCTCCATCGGGCAATTTGCTATAACAATGTGTCTCTATGCTAGGGGCATATTATAATTTTTTTTATCTGAATCAGGGGCATATAATGATAATACATGTGACAATACTTTACAATAGTTTATTAATAGTAATAATAATATGAATAGTAATTGAAGGAAACTCAACTGAAAAGACAGACTGGCAGATCCTATATTAAATCAGCAATTAAATACTCATACATTCCGCTCCCATAATTCCGTAGGCCTATAATATGTGGATCAACATGTAAAGTGGTGCACAGTGATGTGCCCTATTACAGGCGTGTCAATAGGACTAGGGGTTTAGTCTGTGTGTAGAGACATAGTGAAGGTCCCGATAATTGGCCAATAATAGATACATGTATCCTGGTAGCTATAAATTATCCCTATATAAAGCAGGGGGCTGAGACCTAACATTTAACCCTTCTATATGTGGGCCAAGTTTTCAGAAAATGTACAATTTACCTTCACCAGTCCTCTCAAATAACCCCAATTTGAGACAGAATTCAGGTTCAAACCACAGTTCAATATAACCTGACAGATTTATTGAATGAATGCAATACAGAATAAACTCGGATATACCCAGTATTTATCATTTTACAGTCTAATTTAGCAGAATTTGAGAGATGTGTAGAACTGTATATTGTGCATTTTCTGAAAATCTGACCCATGTACATGTATGAGGTAACCTAGGGGCAGGGGATATAGGGTTAATGATCTACGGCCTCAATAGGCCTCAATAGGGGAAGTGCATGTGCCACTACACATGATGGTCACGGTGCATTCTGGGATGGATTATGATGAAATCTGACATACAAATATTTGGTAAAACATTGCATCGAAAATTAGAACATTGGTGAAAACATTCTTCTAATTTTCGATGCAATTTGTTATAAACATCTGTACCATCGATGTTTATAACAAATTGCATCGAAAATTAGAAGAATGTTTTCACCAATGTCATTGTATAAGTGATCTATATTAACCAAATGCATGATGGGAAACATGGAGGCTTGTGTTATGGAAACATGTATAACACATGGATATTGATATTAGAGCATTGATAAATATTCCATGCTGAACATGACATGTTTTCTATAGATTTTATACTGTACCATTAGTCCTATAATTCTTGATTGAAAATGGCGGCTATGCAAATCCTCTATTATGTATCCGTATCTATTTTGGGGATTTTGTGGATCTTTGTATACAAAATCAATTGGGAGATGTTTGGCTGAACCTATTTATTCCTTTTAATGTATGTTTTTATCATCAGATATGGGTCAGATTTTCAGAAAATGTACAATGGGCAGCTCTACACATTTAGGAAATTCTCTTAAATTAGGCTGAAAAATGAAGAATACCGGGTATATCTGAGTATATTTGGTACCGCATTGATTTATAGTATCAGTTCTGTTAGGTTAAACTGCATTTTGAAGCTCATTTTTGTCTTAAGTGTGGGTTAATTGAGAGGATTGCTGAAGGCGAGTTGTACATTTTCTGAAAATCTGACCCATATAAGGATGCGTTTAGGTTTAGGTATAATAATAAATTCTTTATTTGCAAGACTAAGAGATGCAGACCTAGTAAAAACAGAAGAGACAAACTAAGTACATAGTAATATAATGCGACATTAAAATGGTGAGAAATGTTCCGTATTCCGAGACATTTGTGATCCGTTTTAGGAAAATGAGTCACAAGTCGCAAAATTAATATTTTTCAAAGTGTTTTTTTTTACAAGATCTCTTTATTGAAATCTTCTCATTCTCAGATGGTTTAACACTTATGGTCATATCAATCCGTGTACTAAATTTCAGGACATTATAATAAATATGTCCATGCGTTTTGAAGGCATGAAGTATAGAGTATATTTAGTTACTTTACTGGTAATTAGCCATCCAGAAATATTGCAAAAAAAAAAATTCAAAATAAAAATATCAAACTTAAAATATAGAAGTACTTATTAGGTGTCCTAGTGTTTACTATTATTGGAATCAGCTTGGTCTCATCTTTTCAAATATTATGATATCTCAAAATCCATATTTTGCGACTTGTGACTAATTTTCCTGAAACGGATCACATTTGACAATACTATTAGAATAATATACTAATACAGTGATGAGGCACACAATGTGGGTCAGATTTTCGGAAAATGTACAGTTGGCAGCTCTACACATTGAGTAAATTCTGCTACATTTGGCTGCAATTTGGTCAATACTAGGTAAATTCGAGTATATTCGGCATTGCATTGATTCTAACAATCTGTTTGGTTAGGTTGAACTGAGTTTTGAACTTTATTTTTGACTGAAATTTGGGTTATTTGAGAAGATTGGCGAAGTTAAATTGTACATTTTCTGAAAATCTGACCCATGTATCAATGTAGTTTACTCCACTTGTCTTCAGTGTGTAGTTTATTCCACATTTGGGTCAGATTTTCGAAAAATGCACAATTGACAGCTCCACAAATTTAGGAAATTAGACTGCAAATTAGATTGAATTAGACTGGAAAATGATAAATACCGGGTATATCTGAGTACATTTGGTGGCACGTTGATTTACAGTATCAGTTCTGTTATGTTAAACTGCGTTTTGAAGCTTATTTCTGTCTTAAATGTGGGTTATTTGAGAGAATTAGTGAAGGGGAATTGTACATTTTCTGAAGATCTGACCCATTTATATATACAAACCTCCGTCGTACCATTAGGTATAATATTTGATTTATTTCCGAAAGATACACGAGCCTTAGTCTCATACATTTATGTATAATAATAATTTAAGTATAGTCGCCATCATATGTCACAATCCTATATTATTAAACGGTAATACGGTTGACATTAGAACAAGAGTACCCAAACGTAGCCACCTCACATGTATATAAATAGATTTTCAAAACAAGTGAATCAATCATACATGGGCATACATGGGTTATACTTTCAGAAAATGTACAATTGGCAGCTGTCCACATTTAGTTAATTCTGCAAAATTAGGCTGCAATTTGGCCAATACTAGGTATGTTCGGGTAGGTTTTAGCAATCTGTTTGGTTAGGTTGAACTGTATTTTAACTTTATTTTTGTCTGAAATTTGGATTATTTGAGAGGTTTGGTGAAGGTGAAAAGTACATTATTTGGCAATTTGAACCACATCTGGAATCCTAATTGTGATGTCTTTCAGGAAAATGAGTCATAAGTCGCAAAATTAATATTTTTTAAAGTGTTTTTTTTCACAAGATCACATTATTGGAATGTTCTGATTTTTGAAGAGTTTATAACTTATAGCTATATCTATTGATGTCTCGAATTTCAGGACAATCAATGTAATATATCCTTTCGTTTTAAAGGTCCTCATATGGACTACATTTAGTTACTTTACTGTTTATTGACCCCCAGAAATATTGGAAACTTTTTTTCACAAACGAAAATATCAAATTTAAATCTAGAAAAAAATACTTATTAGATTATTAGACTGTTTACTATCATTGGAATCCGCTTGAGCTCATCTTTTCAGATATAATGGTATCTCAAAATCGATTTTTTGCGACTTGTGACTCATTTTCCTAAAACACGTCACTTATGTTGGAAGCTTACACCCACAAGCGTCCCCAAGACCTTGTCAAGGTCGTGAGTGGAAATATAAGTAATCACACTTAGCTCATATTACTTAATTCACGCAAGTTTCTCAAGAACTATAGTTTATGGTATAGTGGTATAGTTTATGGCAGGGTAATTCTCTCTGGGGATTTCTCTCTGATGTCGAGGTGTGGAAGAAGGCATATTCCATTAGTTCCTCTTAATCAGTTCACATCCCCATAAAAACAGCTGGGCTCACCCCCCTCGACCCAATATGGGGGGAAGTTCCTCCTGTGTTAGATTTAATCTTCTCTCCTCTAAGCCAGGTCAGGATAGCACATATCAAGTAGGCGACCTTTAATGATAAAATAAATAAAAATAATAAAATGACGCCTAAATGAGCAATGGATATATGGCCCTCCCTTCCCTTCCATCTACCCCTTCCCACTTCCCTCTAAAGGAAAGGAGCGCCCGAATACATGATATCCTTTATCAATAATGTTAATTTAAGGATATGATCGACCCCCTCATTGCGCACGCATACATACATGTGGGTCAGATTTTCAGAAAATGTACAATTGGCAGATGTACACATTTAGTAAATTCTGCTAAATTGGGCGGCAATTTGTTCAATACTAGGTAAATTTGAGTATATTTGGCATTGCATTAATTCTAGCAATCTGTTTGGTTAGGTTGAACTGTATTTTGAACTTTATTGTCGTCTGAAATTTGGATTATTTGAAAGGATTGGTGAAGGTGAATTGTACATTGTCAGAAAATCTGACTCCCGTCCATGTGCTGAGGACTAGATCCTGACCTCAATAATAGTATCAGCTGCGAATGAACAGGTCAAAGGTCATATTGGGGGATGATCCTCACACATAAAGCAGTCGATCTATGTTAATGTACACACAATAGGGGACTTCATACAGTGTATGCTGGGATACACTATAGGGGACTTTATACTGTTGTTCATGTTCAAAAGGATATCAGTCGGCCCAGACCAAACAAAGCAAAGTAAAAGCGAAAGATAAAACATGTGGGTCAGATCTTCGGAAAATGCACAAGCTACATTTCTGCACATCTCTGAAATTCTGCTAAATTAGAGTGAAAAATGATAAATACTGAGTATATCTGCATGTATTCTGTATTGTATTCATTCAATAAATCTGTCTGGTTATGTTGAACTGTATTTTGAACCTGATTCTTGTCTTAGCTGTGGGTTATTTGAGAGGATTGGTGAAGGTCGATTGTACATTTTCTGAAGACTTGACCCTTATAGCACCATCTTGATCCCGTGTTATGAATGGTGTAGGACACATCGTACATAACTTCAATAACTTTGTGAAGTTAGTATAGGGCGGTTAAGGTTTCATAAAGCTAGAAATATGTAAATGTTATTGAAATGTTAAAATGTAATTTGATATGCATAAACTGTTAGAAATAAGCCTTTTAAGAAATAATAGTAATGTAAATCAATATGTGATCCGTTTTGGAAAAATGAGTCATAAGTCGCAAAAAATAGATTTTGAGATATCATTATAATATCTGAAAAGATGAGCTCAAGCCGATTCCAATGATAGTAAACAGTCTAATAATCTAATAAGTATTATTTTCTAGATTTAAATTTGATATTTTCCTTTTTGAAAAAAAGTTTCCAATATTTCTCGGGGTCAATAAACAGTAAAGTAATTAAATGTAGTCCATATGAGGACCTTTAAAACGAAAGGATATATTATGTACATTGTCCTGAAATTTGATACATCGATTGATGTAACCATGAGTTATCAACCCTTAAAAATTAGAACATTCCAAAATGTCATCTTGTGAAAAAAAAACACCTTAAAAAATATCAATTTTGTGACTTATGACTCATTTTCCTGAAACACATCACATATGCCTAGGGTACCTGAAAAAACAGGTATAGGGGATTTGCATAGCGGCCATTTTGAATCTTTATTCGCATGGAATTATGGGACTAATGGTACAGGATAAAATCTATATAAAACATGCCATGTTCTGCATGGACTATTTATCAATGCTCTAATGTCAATATCCATGTGTTATACATGTTTCCATGACCCCAGGTCCCCATCTTTCCCATCATGCATTTTGTTTTCATAGATCATTTATACAAGCTGTGATATTAGTGAAAACATTCTTGCAATTTTCGATGAAAATGCTGCTAAATATTTGTATGTCAGATTTCAACCGAATCGATCCCAGCATGCATTGTAGCAGATATGCGCAGTGAGATATGCAACTCCCCTATTAGCTGATAATACTACCCCTTTTCTCACAGATTATTATAAATGTTGAAGACAAATAAAAAGTGCTAATTTATATTTATAATTTGAATGAACAAAAAGAAAACAAAACGAAAGTTGAGATTTCAGAGCATATCCACTCCTCTCTTCCATCTCGACCCCCCCGCCCCCATATCTCTCTCTCATCCCACACCCACCCACCCTGCCCCCGCTGCCTCTGTCCTTACATCCGTGAGTGGTGGGTTTTCACACAGCAGCAGGAAATTCCCCCCAAGTCCCCCAAGTCCCCCAAGTCCCCCACGTCCCCCAATCAGAGTCATACATTATATGGGTCAGATTTTCAGAAAATGTACAATTCGCCTTCACCAATCCTCTCAAACAACCCACATTTAAGACAAAAATCAGCTTCAAAATACAGTTTAACATAACAGAACTGATACTTTAAATCAATGTGATACCAAATATACTCAGTTATTCCCGGGATTCATCATTTTTCAGCCTAATTGAGCAGATTTTCCTAAAAAAGTAGGGCTGCCAATTGTACATTTTCTGAAAATCTGGCCCATATATGTCACGCTCAGTTCCCCACATCACCAGGACAGACTGCAGGGTGTATGTACACTGTACACTCCTCTCCCTCACATAGTACATGGACTTATCTCCACTGTGTCACTCTCACCGCTTATCATCCTACACCTCACACACACTCACACTGGTAAGTCTTTAACTTATTTATTGAATCAAATTGTAATATTATTGTATTTGTTCAAGTGATAACTGCACCCTAGATGTGTTAAGGAACATGGGTTATATACAGGTTTGGAAAGAATGTCGGTACTTTGTCCTGGTTTATTGTTTAAGTTACACGTTGATATCCCAAGCCCTCGTAAATTTATGTGTTATGTATATTATGTGTATAATATCAACCACATCTCTTATATATTGTATATTATACTTTATTATACGCATTGCTTTGAGAACAAGGTATCTAGAGTGACTTACGCATAGTGCGTATTTCACTAGTGATTTACGTGTGGTTGTCATGGCAACCAATCTGTTTTTTACTATAATTATCGCTAAAATTCTAATTTATGACTCATTTTTTTCTATTTTTATTATTGAAAGCATGTATAATAAATCTGTTAACTAACTCGTTGGTTTCATTCGCTTAAAATATTGCACTCATTGCTACGCAACTTGTGCAATATTCACGCTCCTTCAACCAACTCATTAGTTAACCAGTCTTTATTTTCACTTCTGTTACGTACACAAATGGTGCCTATGCGGAAATGGGTTGCCTGTATACGTGTGTATAGATCTTTGTTATCGACAGTCCTTCTGATAGGATTTCCTAATAAAGATATATATGGGTCAAATTTTCAGAAAATGTACAATTGGCAGATCTACACATTCAGTAAATTCTGCTGTCTTAGGCCGATTGTACATTTTCTGAAAATCTGACCCATATATAAATATAATAGATAATATCTAGTACATGACATGAATAGATAACAAGTAATACTCTATTCAGGGGGCTATGTAGCCTTGCAAGTTAGTTCACATAAATGTTATTGACATCCATTGAATCAAATAGAAATATTCTTTTATTTGTACAAGTTATAAATACAAATGAGTTACGCGTCGCAAAATTGATATTTTTCAAAGTGATTTAACCACAAGCACCCTTGCTAAGTATGTGATGTGTTTCAGGAAAATGAGACATAAGTCGCAAAAAAAAGATTTTGAGATACCATTATATTTGAAAAGATGAGATCAAGCCGATTCCAATGGTAGTAAACAGTCTAATAATCTAATAAGTATTATATCTAGATTTTAAGTTTGATATTTTCGTTTTTGACAAAAAAAAGTTTCCAATATTTCTGGGGGTCAATAAACAGTAAAGTAACTAAATGTAGTCCATATGAGGACATTTAAAACGAAAGGAAATAGGTTCAGAGTTGAGCTCAAACTAGGGGAAAACCTCTCGCTTCAAACCAGGGATCCCGTATGTATTGGCCTTTAATCAAATAAACAAAATATATCGTCAAGAGCAGAATAACAGTAATAACAATATCAAGGCGTCCAATCAGTACTTGGGTCAGAATTTCAGAAAATGCACAATGTACACTTCTACACATCTCTCAAATTCTGCTGAATTAGAGTGAAAAATGATGAATACTGAGTATATCTGAGTGTATTTCGTATTGTATTCATTCAATAAATCAGTTTGGTTGTGTTAAACTGTATTTTGAACCTGATTTTCGTCTTAAATTTAGGTTATTTGAGAGGATTGGTGAAGGCCAATTGTACATATTCTAAAAACATGACCCACTTCTATATATTTGGTTATGCATGAAAAAAATATTCTCAATATTTTGTGACAATTACTTGTAAAGTAGTTAATCATACTCCTTAGGGTAACCTCAGATATACATGGGTCAGATTTTCAGAAAATGTACAATTCGCCTTCACCAATTCCCGCAAATATCCCAAATTTAAGACAAAATCAGGTTCAAAATACAGTTCAACATAACCTGACAGAAGGAACAACATGTCAGAATCTATAACGAGGAAGAAGATGGGAATTTACAGAAATTTACAGAAATCATGGTTTTCCGGAATTGGAAGAGGCTACGAGGCATGGGCATAACACAATGCTTGAATTCATGAAGAGACAAAATTAAATACATGGGTCAGATTACAAGGTACAGGTACAATTCGCCTTCACCAATCCTCTCAAATAACCCACATTTAAGACAAAAATGAGCTTCAAAATGCAGTTTAACATAACAGAACTGATACTTTAAATCAATGCGATACCAAATATACTCAGATATACCCGGTATTCTTCATTTTTAGCCTAATTTAGGAGAATTCCCTAAATGTGTTGAGCTGCCAATTGTACATTTTCTGAAAATCTGACCCACATAGATATATTCAATATACAGCCTTGAGATTTGCTACATTTATTGTATTTATGCTAATGGGTGAGATCGCCAGAAAAGGTACAGTTCACATTCACCAATCCCCTCAAATAACCCAAATTTTAACCAGGTTGAAAATACAATTCAACCTAATATAACCTAACAGGGCAATACTAAATATACTTAGATATACCTAGTGTTGATGATTTGGAGGTCTAATTTAGAAGAATTTACTAAATGTGTTGGTCTGCCAATTGTACATTTTCTGAAAAACAGCGCTAAACATCCCCAAAATGACTTACAGATCCCATACGTGATCCGTTTTAGGAAAATAAGTCATAAGTTGCAAAATATGGATTTTGAGATATCATCATATTTGAAAAGAGGAGATCAAGCGGATTCTAATGATAATAAACATGAAGGACATTTAAGAAGTATTTATATATTTTATGTTTGATATTTTTTTGGGGGGAAAAAAGTTTACAATGTTTCTGGATGGGTAATTACCAGTAAAGTATCTAAATATACTCCATACAATGGCTTTCAAAACGAAAGGATATATTTAATACAATGTCCTGCAATTTGTTACACGGATTTATATGAATATAAGTGCTACACCCTCTAAATAAAGGGATCTTGTGGAAGAACACTATGAAAAATATCAATTTTGCGACTTGTGACTCATTTTCCTAGAACATATCCCTCAATAAGCACGCGGTCTGGTGAAATTCTGTACAAAGTACAACCACAATACGTCAAACGACCCAGATATTGGACTGTAAACTGATAAAGAGAAAGAGAAAGACATCTCACCCAGAAATAGACATCAGAGGACCACGTGACATAGTTGTTAGTGACTTGTTTTGCATTCTATTCACTGATGACGTAAACAAAAGTTGGGTTTTCCCCGTCAGGACCCTTATAAATGGGTCAGATTGTCAGAAGTTGTGCAATCGCCAGCTCTACACATTTGGAAAATTAGGCTAAATTAGGCCGAAAAGAGATCAATTGTGGGCATATCTGAGTATATGTGGTACTGTCTTGATTCGAACAACCTGTTCAGTTGTGTTCACCTCTATTTTGAAGCTCATTTCTGTCACAAATTTGGGTTATTTGAGAGGATTGGTGAAGGTGAATTGTACATTTTCCGATGATCTGACCCATTATATAAAGCCCTACCTACCCCATACACATGTACACCCAACACATGGGAAGTACTCGGGGATTCCCGTCCTCGCCTCATCCTGTTAAACGAGAACTGCTGATTAAATTTATATTAAAGAATGACCTTGAATTCTTCAAGGTCATTGTAGTCTGCGTTTGTTTAACATGAAGTGAAACTGGGACAAAATCGGAAAATTGATTTAATACAGATGAACGCACAATGTCTTGAAAATCTGACCCACATACATACACGTAACAAATTGCAAGACTGTATTAAATATATCTAAGCATTTCCAAGGTAATCCTATAGAGCTTATTTAGCTTCTTTACTAGTAATTGTCCATCCGAAAATATTGCAAACATTTGTTTTCAAAAATTATTATCAAACATAAAATATAGAAATGTATCATATATGCCCTATTGTTTACTATCCGTAGAATCGCCTTGATCTCATCCTTTCAAATGCGATGATATCTCAAAATCCATTATTGGCGACTTGTGACTCATTTTCCTAAACACATCACAAATATCCTCCTTTATATTTGAAGATGGGTTCCAAATACAGTTCAACATAACCAGACAGATTTATTGAATGAATACAATACAGAATACACTCAGATATACTCAGTATCTATCATTTTGCACTCTAATTTAGCCGAATTTGATAGATGTGTAGACGTTTAGATTGTGCATTTTCTAAAGATCTGACCCTACAGTAAACCGTCCCGTTAAAGGATTCAGCTACTAGTCGTTTTGTTTGTATAACACCATAGGAAAAATGGGGGAGAAGAGAGCAGATAAGATATGCATGATTTTAATCATCTGTTAGACGACCTGTGAGTGTACTTTGGACATATATATCGAGATCGAGATCGAGACTACTTTGTCAGAAATGCCCTGAATAAAGATGGTGTTGTAAATATAAATAGACATGCAGGTCATTCAGTGCATGACAATAATATACACCGTGTTACATTGGTTAAGTTCAGAGATACACATTGAAAATAGATACAGTGTACGTTGCTAAAGACTTACTTAGTATTGATTAAGTCTAAATTGTGCAATTTGTTGGATTTTGATACAGATTTATAGTATTTTATAGATAGATAGGCATACAAACAAACAGGTAGTTAGATGGGTAGAAATACAAACAGAAAAAATGTGGATAGATGGACAGATATACAGCAAGCAGGTGAGATAGAGAGACAGAGGGAGAAGGAGAGAGAAAGATATATAGATTGATAGATGATAGGTAGATAGATAGATAGATATACAACGAGAAGGTGAGATAGAGAGGCAGAGGGAGAAGGGGAGAGAAAGATAGGTAGATAGATAGGTAGATATACAACGAGAAGGTGAGATAGAGAGGCAGAGGGAGAAGGAGAGAGAACGATAGATAGATAGATAGGTTGATAGATAGATAAATAGATATACAACGAGAAGGTGAGATAGAGAGGCAGAGGGAGAAGGAGAGAGAAAGATAGATAGATAGATAGGTTGATAGATAGATAAATAGATATACAACGAGAAGGTGAGATAGAGAGGCAGAGGGAGAAGGAGAGAGAAAGATAGATAGATAGACAGTATGCGAGAGTTAGATAGAGATATAGAGGGAGAGAAAGAGGGAAAGGGGAAGGGAAATAAATAAAGAGATAGAGAGATATAGAGACAATTAGGATAGATAGATAATAGATGGAATTAAACTTATTAGCATTGGGAGAAAACAATTATAAGCATGATTGACAATAATAACTCTTATTATACACGCATCCAATACTGAGGTTCCGACAGCCGCACATTACTTGTAACGTGGTATTGGACTAGTACATTACCGGCGCGTTGTCATGGCGACGCAAGTTTGGTGGCGCAAGATTGCCGACGCAAGGTTGCCGACGCAAGTTTGCCAGTGCGAGTGCTTTCTTTCTCCATGTTTCAACTGTTTCTAGTTCCATTTCTCTTATACGAAACCAGATATTATGGTAAATTATGTTATTATCTTTTGAATTAAGCACGTTTTACATTCAAATCTAGGCATGTATAATAATCAACTTATAGGACTCGTTGCCGCACGGACGCGTAAATAAAGGACTCGATCTTCGATCTCGTCCTTTATTTACGCGCCGTGCGGCAACTCATCCAATAAGTGCTAAATAGTGTACACTAAATATGCTTCGATATTATGAATATAAATGATTAATTATGAACAGATAATATTATAGATCTATACGATTACAAAATATATACGAAATGGCTTGTTAATCCCATGTATTCTACTTTGTGGAAGTTGATAATAATTAAAATTCGAGTCACACATATGGGTCAGATTTTCGGAAAATGTACAATTGGCAGCTGTACAATTGGCAGCTCTACACATTTAGGACATTCTGCTAAATAAGCCAGAAAAATGATGAATACTGGGTATATCTGAGTATATTTGGTATCGCATTAATTTAAAGTATCAGTTCTGTTATGTCAAACTGCATTTTAGAAGCTGATTTCTGTCTTAAATGTGGGTTATTTGAAAGGATTGGTGAAGGGGAATTGTACATTTTCTGAAAATCTGACCCATATATATGAATAAAACCTAAAAGTATCTACTCTGTGATGTTGTTACAAGACGATCCCATGTCACGAGAGCTGCAGGATCTTTCCACTCCTCCAGTGCTGATCTAATCTTCCGTTGATGTTATCTGACACAAGGTCATTGTTTATCTTGTGGGTCAGATTTTCAGAAAATGTACAATTGGCAGCTGTACATATTTAGTAAATTCTTCAAAATGAGGCTGCATTTTGGTCAATACTAGGTAAATTCGAGTATATTCGGTATTGCATTGATTCTAGCAATCTGTTTGGTAAGGTTGAACTGTATTTTGAGCATTATTTTCGTCTGAAATTTGGGTTATTTGAGAGGATTGGTGAAGTTAAAGTGTACATTTTCTGAAAATCTGACCCATGTATGGGTACATTCAATTTCCATAGCTTTGATATTTTTCAAAGTGTTTTTCACAAGATCCCTTTATTGAAATGTTCTGATATTTAGAGGGTTTAGCATTTATAGTCATATAAATACATGTATCAAATTTCGGGACATTGTATTCAATATATCCTTTGTGTGGAGAATATTGCTTTAGTGGTAATTACCAGTTAATGTCATTTTCAGTTTTACTTACTAAAATATTTAGAATGTGAACAAAATGATCAAATGTAATAGATCGTAAGTTTAGTTTAGCTCCTTTGAAAATATTGATAATGAGAGTGTAATTTATCTCTCAAACATAATAAGTAATTGAAATTGGAATAACTCAATGAAAATATTATGTAAACCTTTGTAATATTTGTTATTAGCAAAAGCTAATTTTCTTATTGAACTGCTTTACGTCGGTTCCCATATAGATTATGTCATGTGTCCACATTATATGTTTAATTACTCAATATCCAACACCTTACTATAGTGAAATCTCAAATTAACTCTTATATATGATCATATAACTTTGTTCCTTTTTCCGATATAATGTAACTGTATTTACGGAAATAAAAAAAGTATATACATACATACATCTTGCGACTAATTTTCCTAAAACTGATCACATATATGCCTATCATCTCACAAAGGGCACATTTTATTTAGTTCCATTGTAACTTCCCATATTGTATCGAGGTAGGTTGGTAAATGGTTTTATATTGGGATACCCGGTAGTCATAGTTGGTAGATTGAAGAAATGCGGGTCATTCTTCGTAATAATTCAGGGTCAGTAGCTGGGCGAGAAATTAATCAACGCAACACACAGAGATGTATGCTTCAAATCAGTACCAGCCTCGGAAGAGACCGATTTTCATCTTTCCTTTATTTTTATACTAGACAGATTAGGACGAAATACACTGGTCCTGCGCTGATTGGCTTTGGTCCCGTTGGTCCAATTAATTGACAGGTTAGATTAGAGATCCAATCAGCCACAGGATAACAATGACAGACACTTATTAAAACGAGGCTCAGAGTGACCACTGTCACTCTGACCAATCTCTTTGGGGGGTTATCTCCCCTCCCCTCTCCCTCCCACTCTTTAATCAGTATTCCCTCCCCTCCCCTGACCTGGCGGTCAGCCCCTCCCCTCCTTTCCCACGTGATTGACTTTGAGATAACGGTCAGACCTGGACCTCACCTGTACCTTTGGACTTTGGGATGATAAGAAATCCGCGAGCGTTGTGGCGGTAAGAAAGTGTGGGTAGCCTTCTGGCCGGTAGGGGCGCGACGAATGTCTGGCCGAATGAGACAACTTTAACTTAAAATTAGACAATTTGGGCTTGTCAATTTTACATACGTCCCAATCTCATTTGGTTCGGAGAACTGTGTACAACATAGTTCTCCGAACCACTCTAGGAGCAGACAACACATCGACGCAACCCTCATTTTAGTTTCCGGTCGACAACCCCCGAGCAACCCCGAGTATCACCGAGCGGCGACCCCCTTGGCTGACCGAGTTCTGCCGAACCGGAACCCCCGACCTAGAACCATAAGTGGGCATCACTTTTCTTCCACTCACGAATCCACTGCCATCCCCAGTCAAATTCTACTCTCTTGCTTCATTAGATTTGGGAGTTTTGATGCCCGATATCTAATTCCACATGAGAGACCTTTATTTACGTTGGGGCACCTCGATCCGGCATTTTAACTACTGGATTTTTAACCTTTGGCCCGCCGGACGAATTCACAGCGGCCATCCCTATGTGGATCGAGGCTCCCTTTCTCCCGTAAGTACCTACATGTTTATACAATTGAAAAATGCAAAAATAGGACAATCTAGAGAAGTACAGAGAAAGAAATCACTCCCCTAAATCAAAATAATAGCTAAAGATTTTACAATGCCTTAGCGTAAAATTATTACTGAGGTACGGCGAACCCGCCTCGGATAATTTGTAAACACAGTCTCTTAAGAGTTTTCACTAGGTGGCGTATTACTGCACTGTCTTTTGAGTTTAATGTATTGTTCATCAATATCTCGGCTTTGCTTGTCTATGGGTTCTCCCCGTAGAAACGTCTCAGGCATTTTCACGCAGTCTTTGAATATTGCCTTATATTTTTACTCGTTCTTGGGCTGCCTATCACTACTTAACGTCCGTAAGGTGGCAGCATGTATCTTATACACTTTCTAGGTACCTGTCGCCGTGAACATCCTCAAGGTGGCGACACTGGTACATACTTATACATTTCCTTTGGGAGCCTGGCTCCTCTGGTCTAGAAGACTGACAAGATTCTTTTATATTTTCAGCCCTTCTCTCGACCCAAAAATGGCCCGCTGAGGTGTGCACATCGGTCTAGTGACTACCGACCGTTCCTAGGCTGGTCTCCGTGGTATCACTACTCCATCAACAACGTGACAACCTCCCATCTTTGCTTCACCCGACTTTCAGAGGACGGGTCCTTCATCGTCCTCTCTCTAGTGGTGGCTTATTCCTTCACATAACAGCTAGCTTTCTCACCCTAACTTGAGCAGAAGAGTGCGTCCCACTGCAAGCTAACACCGGGCGTACTTACTAGGTAGGAATTGGTGACTAGACCAATTAATTAAATTCTACGAAAGGGGTGAGGACCTTGTCCACAGTCCAGCACTAGGCCTGCTTTAGAGTAAACTAAACAGCTTTCGTGACAACACCTCCTTTGTAATCATTACCATTAGATTCCAATTAAATTAGCACTACAAAACATTTTAAAATCAGAATCTGCTCACATTTGCACTTAAGACTAACATTATATCGGCTTAATTTTATCTCACACCACATATTCATCTGAGTCGTTGTTTTAACACACTACTCCACGGGGTACTGCAGATCTTTGCTTCATATCCATCGATCGAGGGGGTTTTGGGGGTGTATTCTGTCTAAAGGAGGATAAGGGGTCAGTTTGGAGGGGTTGGGTCTCCGGGTTTTCGAGATCGTCAGTACCACCAAGGGACTGGGGTTCAGAATCTTGCAGTGGAATCTCTTCAGCGGGTTGCTGTTGGGATGGGTATAAATTAGAAAAGACATTGGGGAAGGAGGGAAGAGGGGCAGAAGGTTTACTGGGTAGTCTATCTAGACTCTGGTTAGGACGTTTACCTAAGAGAGGGAGGCAAGAGCCGTCTCTCTTCCTCTTCACATACACCACCACTCCTATCAATCCAATCACGATTGCTAGGGTGAGCATGAGGGTCGCGAATCCCCATGTGGTAGATGCGGAGAAGGAAAAAGGTTGTACCGTAGGAGGAAGGGGAATATCGGTCAGAGAAATTAGGGGGACGTCGATTCTGCTGTTAAACTGGAGTTGTTGCTTCAGCTCAGGATAGTCTTCGAACTTTCGATAGGTTAAGTTGAGAGAGGGTAGGGACAGGGCTTTGGGGGGTGGAATTCTGATCGTGGAATTATGTTGCTCAATGCTGCGCACCCTCCAATCTTCACTATATAAGACGCAGCCACTGTTGACTGTGACCCGTGTGTGTTTGGTAAAAACATTTCTTATAGGTTTCTTACTGATACACCTTAATACAGTCTCGACTGGAAAGTATACTGCAAGGATAACCGATGACAGTTGTTCAAAATCCCTGAATATTTCGTTACTGACATTGCCACGCTTCTTAATCTCTATCTGACATTTTACTGGACCTTTGCCTAAAATTATTTCTGTTTCACATGTTGGTTTTAGGTTCTCCAACGCAGAGGAACATACAGCTGGGCTGTATCCCATGCAGTGGTTAGGAACAAAAGAGGCACCACTAGAGACACTGTCCATCGCTAATTCAGCGATGCCCTTGATGATTTTGAGGTAGGATGGCCCATAAGGGGTAGGGAAATACCTTAGTTTATAGTGTAAATACTTAGTAGCCGAAACTGCAGGGATGACCACCTGATAAACTAATTGCTCGTCGGACTCAGATATGATTTGAACTTGTACACTTCTGTAGTACCAACAAACATCGTCTATTGGTTGGTGTCCCCTCTCACTCAATTGGTGAAGAATTTCATTTAAATGTACTTCAGGTAATATTTCATCAGTCAAGTACCCGTGCTCTAGGTGTGTTCTCTGGCGATGGAATAAATCAATTTGCCTATAATATACCAGCATAATGCGGTCAACTTGGCTTAGGGCCTGATCAACCTCTCTTCTCATATGCATACGATGAATATCTCTAGAAAAACCATTTAAATGATGAACAATTTCAGATACCTGGTCAGTCAGATTTTGGCTTATCTCTTGCAGGTTTTGGATGTCGACTCGATTCTCTCGTAGGAACAGACGGGTCTGGTTTACCACAGAAACCATCTCTGACTGGAAGTGAGACATCACACTGAGGCCTGCCTGCGATGCCTCCACTGCTGCTCGGAGCTCGTCGATCTGATCTGTGGTAGCTGTACCGAAGAGAGATCGGCTGATCATTCCTACCACTCCTAGCAGCGCTCGCTTCGTGCGAACTGGTGGAGTGGGTAGATGATCTTTGATGAATTGAACATGAAGCCGCCATGTTCTGAGGTCGGTGATTCCTACCACTTGCTGCTCGTGTAGTCCTTCCATCTTAGCTTCAAGGATGTGGAGCCACGACTCCATAGGCGGAGGAGCAGGGGGCTGGAGGAACATTAATGCTGTCCATGTTGCTGTGAGGGCCCTTACCTCCCCAGCCGAGTATACCAGCACACCTTCTTCCTCGAAGATGTCTGCTTGGCTGCAAATGAGGTAACAGGTGAGCAACAGTAACCCCTTAGTCACTGTCCCCACCGCCATCTTGTGCATCTGGTGCTGAGGTTGCCGGCGTGTCAGGTACTTGGTCAGTAGAAGCTGATGTTCTTTTTGCTCTCTTTCCAGGTTTAGGCTCGCTCTCCTTCAGTGGACTAGGCTCTCTAGGGCTAGCAGGCACTCTCCGCTTGGCATGGAAACGCCTATGTAAATGACGCTGAGGATTGTCTGGTGGGAGCACAATCCGCGGAGCTGCTATCAAGGCCCTTGTCTGAGACCTGGTGCGTATATGAGGAGGTGGTAGAGGAGTACTTGGAGTCCTAGGTGTTGCTCTTCCAGTTGGGTTAACTGGAGTCTCTTCTATGTTTGCAGGAGTCCTGTACCTCATCTGAGGTGGTGTGAACAGTGCTGGAGCCGGTGGTGGAATGACCAAGGTTTGGTTCTGGTCAGCATTATAAGGAGGACGACGGGGCGGGTCCGGAAGCTCTGGTTGGTCCACGTCACTACCCATATCTTCGTCGGCTGAATAGAATTCTTCCTCGACTTCCGGTACTATTTCCACGTCCGCCGCGCCACCTACAGCTGGATCTTCCGCCTGGAGATAGACTTGATTCACAGGTGGAAGCAAAGGTTCATGTATTAAAGCATTGGGGTCAACATTTAGATTTTGCCCAGGAGGTTCAGGGGGGAGTGGCCTCGCTGCCCGAGCCCGTATTCTCGCCCGATTGCGCCTGCCTTGGCCTGCCCTGTTTTGCCTATTCCTAACTGTATCCCAAGCAATATCCCCAGATACCAATTTTATTCTCTCCCGATTTATTAGTTTTCTCTGACCTTGTGGGTCTCTTACGATCACTACAGCTCCCCTGACACCTAGGACTGTATACCCATGATCCCATCTAGGATCTAGGGGCGCTCTGGCGCCTGCTAATACAACTACTGAGTCACCTACACGTAAGTCACCAGCATTTGCCCGAGCTCTAAGCCTCTCATAATTATACTTACGGCTAGCTTCAGTATTTTCTGCAGCCACCCGGAAAGCATCTGTGAGGGCTTGTAATCGTTCACTTAACACTTGGGGTTCTGTACCATCCGGCCCAGGGAAGATCTTAACAAAGGGGACCGGGGGTTGACAACCAAAGGTGAGAAAATAGGGAGTGAAATTCGTGACTGAAGAGGTGGAGACTCTATGGGCCCAAAGTGTGGGTCCGAGTTGATTCTCCCACTCTGCTGGTCGCGCATTGATGAATTTTTTTAGGATATTCTTAAAGCTTTTGTTAAACCTCTCCGTCTTACCGTTAGTTTGGGGGTGCCAGCCAGAAGTATGTCTGACTTGCGTCCCAATGGATCTTAAATAACCTTCGACTTGTTGATTCATGAATTCTAGACCCCTGTCAGTAATGATTACCTCTGGGGGCCCGTACCGGGGTACATATTCATTTGCCAGATAGTCAGCTATATTTTTCCCAGTTTTTCTATCAATAGGTTTAACCTCCGCCCATCCACTACAATGATCAATTACAACTATAATATAACGATTCCCATTGTCTGAAACAGGAAAAGGACCACATAAATCCATTCCCACTATCTGACCTGGGTACCTTGCTATAGGCATAGCTGTGGGAGCAACCTTATCTTGACCTGCACGATTTACTGCACACTTATCACAATTACTCAACACACGGAGGGTATCTTTCCTCATAGTAGGCCACTTGTAGGCCTCTAATATCCTATCAAGGGTTTTTCTCATTCCCTGATGGCCCACTTCAGTGTGTGCTCTTCTTATCACTCTGTAACGAGCTGATTGCGGCAACACCAATCTAGGATAAGCTGGTTTATTGGGTGGGGACATGATTGTAAACAATAATCCGTTGATTAGTGTGTAATCGTCCACCTCCTCTAGGCCCAACTGATACTCAGCCATCTGTTGCTGCTCTGTTCTGACTTGTTCTCGCTCAAGCTGATCAAACTCCCAGGGGATTTCCTCTGTTTCCTCGAGGGCACCTACTTCAAAATTACTGAGAGCGTTCCCCTCCCCCTGGTCATAAGTTTCATGAGTCTTTATGCGAGATAACATATCAGCCCGTACATTGTTCTTACCTTGTCTATATTCGATGGGGGCACCGTATTCTGCTATTAAAACAGCCCAACGCTGAATTTTTGTATTTTTAACCTCACCAAGAAAGAGCGATTTGAGGGGTTTATGGTCAGTATAGATGGTAAAATCACTGCCATATAGATATGGTCTAAGTTTAGTTAGAGCATAAATAATGGCAAAAGCCTCCTTTTCTATAGTCACCCATTTGAGTTGGGGACCTGAGAGTTGTTCTGAAATATACTGAACTGGTCTTTCCACTCCATTCTCATCAGACTGGACGAGTATGGATCCCACTGCGTATTGACAGGCATCTGTATAGAGCTTATAAGCTTTTCCAGGTTGTGGATGAGCCATGATTTGGTCTGAAGTGAGAACGTCTTTTAATGTTTCGAACGCTTCTTGTTGTTCAGGACCCCATTTAAATCTAGCATGTTTCTTTGTTAACGCCACCAAAGGTGTTACAATTCTTGCATAGTCAGGAATACACTGACGATAATATCCACAACAACCTAGAAAAGATCTAATGGCGGACACACTGTCAGGCGGGAGCATTTCTCGAATGGCTTTGACTTTGTCCGGATGTGAATTTATCCCTTGTTTAGACACCTGAAAGCCCAGAAGATCAACCTTGTCTTGAAAGAATTTACATTTACTCTTTTTGATGGTAATACCATGTTCGGATAAAGTGTCAAAAATGATTTTGAGATGTTTTTCGTGCTCCTCCCGTGTTTTAGAATAAATCACCAGGTCATCGATGAATATACCAAGAAATTTCCCAATATATTCGGCGAATATCCGGTTCATTGCCCTTTGAAACACAGCCGGGGCATTAGTTAATCCGAAAGGCATTCTACGCCATTGAAATAAACCTCTATGGCAGACAAAGGCCGTTTTCTCTATGCTTTCAGGGTGCATTTGGACTTGCCAATACCCAGATTTGAGATCTAGAGTGGAAAAGATCGCTGCTCCTGTTAGACTATCAAAGATATCTTGTATATTTGGTAGGGGGTGGGCATCTTTCTTGGTGACAGAATTTAATTTTCTAAAATCTGAACAGAACCTGGTTTCCCCATCTTTCTTAGGTACTAAAGTTATGGGACTAGCCCATGGTGACGAGCTTGGTTCAATCACACCTAACTCAAGCATTTCGTCAATCTCCTTATCTACTATCAGCTTTTTGTTTAAGGGAAGGCGATAAGGTCTCTGATTAATAGGGCGGGCATTCCCCGTGTCAATCTCCATGTATACATCTTTTACTATGCCTAATTTACCATTTTTGCCAAAAACTTCTGGGTATCTTTCTTCCCAGATTTCTTCCTCTGTTTTGAGGGAAGCAAATTCAGAATCTATTTCTTCTTCTACCGCTTGACTTTTATATTCTCTACCTCCTAGACGTATGATTCTTTTTCTGTGCCAGATTACTGAATCCAAAATGTCCAGAGCATCGTCCCCTAGTAGGAGATCGTGTTGGAGGTTTTTAACAACGTATACAGGAAGATGACTACCCCCAGCCTTAATTATCGCCCTGCCTTCTGACTGCAAAGCGTGACCACTCAGTGACCGTAATTGTTCACCTTGTTCCAAAATTAACGGTCGGTGGTTTACCTTATTGAAATGTTTCCACAAATCATACTTAACTAAACTTCTAGTGGCGCCGGTGTCGATAAGTGCTTGTGCTTTCCTTCCCGCCACAGGAAGGGCCACACGAAACCGCTTATCCGGCGAATTTATTCCCCCGAAGGCTGAATGAGACAACTTTAACTTAAAATTAGACAATTTGGGCTTGTCAATTTTACAAGATAATGTTAGGTAGGAAATAAAACCCTTTATGTTAGGTTTGGTATTTTTATTCACTAGCTTCCGGGCTAGTTGATGTGCTTCATTAAGTTGGAAATATTTGTTCACATTTGTGATGTGTCACAGATTAATTAGTCACAAGTCGCAGAAAAATGTTTTTTTAGGTGCCACCATAATTATTTGAAAAGACGAGTTAAAGACAATTCCAACAATGGTTATCTTTGTGTTACTTATGCTATTTATGTGATGTTTGAAAAAGGCCATATTTCTGGATGAACTCTGTTTAATCTAATGAGGGAAACTAACATACTCACTGTATAAACCTGCCCTTAAATTTATGCTTTTCAGGGAAATGAGTCACAAGTCGCAAAAATGAGATTCTCCATTGATTTATTCACAAGATCTCCTTGTTAGAATGTTATCCCCCTTGTATGTGGTTTAGCGCTCTAAGTCATATACATGTATGTACTAAATTGCAAGACAGTGCATTTAATATATTCTTGTGTTTCACAGGTCATCCTATGGAGTATATTTAGCTAATTCACTAGTAAATGTCCACCCAGAGAGATTGCAAATTTATTTTTCAAAAATAAAAGTATCAAACTTGAAATAAAGAAATACTTATTATTATACTACTGTTTTGAATCTGTTTGATCTGATCTGTTCAAATCTGATGAGATCCCAAAATCCATTTTTTGTGACTTGTGATTCATAGCATGAATATCAAATTTCAAGACAGTGTATTAACTATATCCATGCATTTCTAAGGTCATATTGTAAAGTATATTTACCTACTCTACTAGTAAATGGCCACTCAGAAATATTGCAAGTTGTCCGTTCTCCTATTTACCATCATTGGAATCGGCTTGATATCACCTATTCAAATAGGCCCTATGATGCTATCTCAAAATTATCACATGTAAAATGTTCACCCATATTGTTATCTATTCTAGTTTGTATTTTTCTCTAATTGTTAGATGTTCGATGTAGGCTTCAAGCAAACGAAATTTTGTATACAATATGCCCAAGTGTACCTGGGAAGAACAGCTCTGAGCTGATAGGTTGTTGTTGTTGTTGTTACTTTTATTTTGTATACTTGGCAATGTCAGTGGGTCAAGCTCCGAATATTTTTGAGGATTTCAAGCCCTACTGGACACTCTCGGGACAATTTTATAGGAGTAACAATCAGCCATTAGGTCAACGATCTAATGGCCGCTCCTATAAATAGTGGTTTCATGTAAATAATGGATTTTGCAAGATGGTTTCCGCAGTAACAATTAAACAATTTATAGCGAGTAGAAACAGCTTATGTAAATTACAGTTATAAGATATTGGCAGTTAATACTTTCTGCCGATATAACTGCATCAGCTATATCTTTACTAATATAGCTATGATTATAAGTCAAATACTGCACTGGATAGTGCTTCTATTTCCTATTAGTCTAATTGAATAGTTACAGTATTTACAACATAATTATGCAGTTGAGCAGGTGTCAGCCTATTTCTAGTAATTAATTGACTTTGTAAATGAAGAAGAGACATAAAAGTACATTGGATTCTCTAACATGTTCATATAATTTTTAAGAAGTTTCGACAAAGAATATTCCATTGTAGAACCAAATACTTAAGATTGGACTAAATTTCGACCATCAACATGCCATAAAGCACTATATTGATATTCAAGAATTATAAAAATTCATCCACATTTACAGAATTGTTAAAAAAGACATATAGTTATTAATGCTATAAGTGCAAAGCAAAGAACTGTTAAATATTATGATTTGTATTGTCATGATAATTTAATAAAGGAGTTGTTGTTGTCTGGCCAGTCAGGAAAACCTGCGATTGAGCAGAGGGCTACAACCTGTTCAGATGATACTCTACTAGTGGGTCAGATTTTCAGAAAATGTACAATTCGCCTTCACCAATCCTTTCAAATAAGCCACATTTAAGACAGAAATGAGCTTCAAAATGCAGTTTAACACAACAGAACTGATACTTTAAATCGATGTGATACCAAATATACTCAAATATACCCAAAATGTATCATTTATTTAGCAGAATTTAGCAGAAATGACTAAATATGTAGAGCTGCCAATTGTACATTATCTGAAAATCTGACCCTAGTATGTAACTGTAATAACTTGATTTGAATCAAAGAATTATAAATAATAATGTGACCCGCCGAGGGGAAAGGAGGCTCCGCGCGGGAGCCATAGTTCCTGGTATTCCCGCTAGGAGTCACATCATATTCATGACGTCACTGTCAGAAATGTTTATATTAGTAATTCTGAGAGGGAGGTAACTTTGAAAGTCTGTAACTTCACTAATTTTTGGAGTATCAACAAAATTCTTTCATTTTTATGATGCTCATTTCCCCTTCTGTACATCCCTGTCATTATAAAAAAATATTTTTGATATTTTTTTTTTGTACATGTGATGTGTCACAGGAAAATGAGTCACTCCCCCAACCTATTTGAGGTCATCTACTGAAAACTGACATAACTTTACAAAAAAAAACATATCTTGGCAAATTCTGGGAATTGTCAACTATTTTTTTCGGTTATTGACTCAGGAGGACATGCAGATTCAGAATCCATGATAAACCCAAATTCGAAAATTTGGCCCTGGAGTCCCCTTTCTGCTTGGCTGGTCACTAATAATAATAATGTTCAATCTTATGTATATTTATAAAACTTTTTATTTGAAGGAGTAGTAACCATATGGACAGCCGGGAACACCTGCGAATGGGCAGATGGTTCAACACCAATTCTGATTATTACTCTGTAACTGTTTGAATCTGATTTGAATAAAAGTATTATATGTATATTCTAGGTGAGGTAGAGAAGTGGACCAGTACTTGACCATGGATGTGGTGGACGATCCATTCATGGCTTCACAACACGACCCACAGATGGAGTCCAACCTCCCCACACACATCAACCAACACGACATTGATGGAGACAGTCCCTCTATAACAAACAACCAGAAAAACACCCAGTCACAAACACCACCACACAAACCACTGGCGGAAAATACTGAGAAAATACTAGAAAATACTAATAAAGACTGTGATATCAACTCGGAGAAACAAGGGAATTGTGACAGCCCTGTTGCTCAAAACCCTTTATATTGTGATGCTAGTATAGCAAAAGGGCATGCTGGGGAGAACCCTGTAAGTGACATAAAGAGTCCTGTGCAAGAGAGAGAGAGCCCTGTGCAAGAGGGAGAGAGCCCTGTAAAAGAGGGAGAGAGCCCTGTAGAAGATCTGAAAACCCAGAATAAAGGCACTGTGGGTGAGAATGATATAACCAATACAAACAATAAGGATGAGTACTATCTTGCACCTGTTGCTCAGAATCCTAACTACTATCTAACAGTTGTTGGTCAGAATGATTCAACACAGGGTACCACAACACCAAACGGTGCCGATGAAAATGTTGATAACAAAGAACCTGACGATTATATAGTTCCAGTTCCTCCTGATTCTATCCATTGTCCTGACTGCCAGTCCCAGGTAAATAATAGGCCTAATGATGTTTCTTTATTTGTATTGTGTCGCAGGAAAATGAGTCACAAGTGGCAAAAGAAAGATTTAGACGAAGGGGAAGGGGCTCGCTGTATATTGGGTTGGCAGAAGTATTTTTAATAGATGTAACTTATGAAGAAGATAATAAAGTTGGTGTTGATTTTATTAGTTTCTCAAGCTTTCGGGCATATGTGGCCCTTCATCAGGAGGATGGTAGTTGACATCGAGAGTTGACATCGAAAGATTTAGAGATTTCATCATACTTGAAACGATAAGATCGAGCTGATTCTAATGATAGTAAGCAGTGGGACATCTAAGAACTGTTTCTATCTTATTAATTTTTATTTTGTTTTTATGTTTTGGAACACAATATACAATATGTGTGACTTTATACTATGTCACTGATAATTAAAGGTTTAAATTATCCTATTTTCGTTCCTTTCAACAAACAGCATTTGCTTGTTTTTACTTATTTTATGGTTACAAGAAGTGAAATTGCAGTATTTTTCTCAAAATTATATTTCATATATGCAACATAATTCATTTTCAAATATAAAATGCCCCATTCAACACCACTGCATGATTTTAATCGATGTGATTTACATAATTCAGTCAAAGGATGTAGCACACACTGGGCAACAATGTACAAAAGACGATGGTAAAACGAATCTATATAATACTGGTGGAGAACCCAAAACAGAGGACGGTTCCAATGGTGGAGACGGGAATGAGTATTATGTTGCGCCCACTGCAGCACAAGAACCACCCTATGGAAAGTTAGACAAGAAAAAGATGGGCCATGAGTCCATTTACACTCCCTTGGTCAAAGGAGATACACTCGGACAACGTTTTAGAGCTGGGAAAGGTATTTATGTCATATCTTTAAAATTATGATCATCCTCTAGAATAACACCAATTTAAGACAAAAACGATATTCAAAATACAGTTCAACATAAACAAACTGATTTTCCCGCACGGATGCTAATACAAGATGTAATTAAATATGCCAACCAAGGAAATTGTATACCCATGCAGGTAAATTAAAATATCTAAAAAAAAAATGCCTAGGATTTTTCTCAGTGTGAACATTTCTTTTCGTTTTAATTAGCACCTTTCCATTTAAAGCTGCATTGTCTGTTATTACGAAACAAATTTGACAAATTTTACTCATAATATACTATCGTGACTTTTATGACTGGATGTATCAATATGCTGGTGGTGGTATATCTTTGTACAAGAGTTTGAAGTTGAATCATTGAGAGAAAACTACCGCCAGTGAGCGATAATAAGATAATAAGATCACTCATAAAATATAAAAATAATTTGTATGCATCTAAATGTTAATGTCATTGGAATCCACTTCATCACATTTTGTCAAATAAGGTCCCAAAAGTCACAAAATATGGATATTGAGATATCATCACATTTGGAAAGAGGAGATCAAGTGAAAAAAAAAGTTTGCAATGTTTCTGGATGGTTAATTACCAGTAAAGTAAATAAAATAAACACCGCATGAAGGTCTTCAAAACGCAAGGATATATTTAATACAATGTCCCAAAATTTGTTCCATGGATTCATATGACTATAAGTACTCGAGCCCCTCAACTTCAGAGCATTTCAATAATGAGATCTTGTGGAAAAAACACTTTGAAAAATATCAATGTTGCGAATTGTGACTCATTTTCACATCACAAATTGTTTCTACTGCCTTTCAGACCCTGACCCAGCCACAACTCTGGAAGCACCAACAAGACGATCAGGTGAAGGACAAGGATACCATGACATTACCAAAGAATCCTACCCCTCGTCCAACAAGGAGGAGTCTATGTGCATGTATGGACCATTTCCAGAAGACCTCCCTGCTGCCAATGTTCATCAAGACAACTTGGATGACAACTCAGATCCAAAATCAAAGACAGCAAACCTCAATGTAGCAGCAGCAGGAGCCACCTCAAAGAAGTTAAACAATGTACCCAGAAAATCTATGAAACCGGTGTCAGATTGTAAAGCACCTGATACCAACCCATACGCTGACATGACCCAGGGTAGTGAGTGGTACCATGCACAACATAACCCCATTGAAAAAGAGGAACTAATCCCACTCAATAGAACTCGTTCGCTTCCTCCCTTGCCCCCTGAAGCCAATATTTACGACTCTATTGATGAGCGTCGATCCAAAGATGGCGTTTTGATCCTGAGAGGTGATCCAGAGGATGGGAATCTCGATCCAGGGGCGTTCGGTAGAATGGATGGAGAGCCCGTGATAAGGAAAAGGCGGCCCCGTTGGGTGCTGTATCTCTGTGTGTCTATTATAGCGCTTGGGGTGATTGTTATCATCTGTACGTCAGCCATCTTGTTAACAGGTTAGTCTCTGATTTGTACCCAGGCTTCTAACCATTTTAGAATAATGTGATGTGGTATAGAGAATGAGTCACAGGTCACAAAAATCGGATTTTGAGATGTCACCATAATTAGTTGAAAAGATTAGATCTAGCCGATTCTAATGGTAGTAAACAATAAGACATATAACTCGTGTTTCTATATTTTAAGTTTGATATCTTTATTTTTGAGGTTGGTACGATATAAGAATATCTCCCAGAGAGTGATACGACTTTCCAGTGCTGTAGTATGTGGCTATCCATACCATCCCATTAAGAGGTATAATAAAATGTGTTATCAGAATATATTAAAAAAAAAAATATTGATGTTCTGTTGCTTTTCTGATTAAAACCTTTCTTATACTTGCAGGGTCTGGCCAGTCACCAACACCATCCCCTAGGCACGCAATTTACTCTGGTATTTGATATACTTACATTAATATCATTATAAGAGGTGATTTGCATGTGCCACTGCGCATGTCTGTTAGAGTGCATCATGGGATACATTCTGTTGAAATCTGACATACAAATATTTGGGAAGATTTTTTCGAAAATTGCAATAATGTTTTTTGACCAATATCATAGCTTTTATAACTGATCTATAAAAACCAAATGCATGATGGGAATGATGGAGGCTTGTGTTATGGAAAGATGTAAAACACATGAATATTTACATTAGAACATTAATGAATATTCCATACTGAACATGACATGTTTTCTATAGATTTTAGACTGTACCATTAGTCCCTTAATTCCATGCGAATCAAGATTCAAAATGGCAGCTATGCAAATCCCCTATTATGTAGCCAGAACAACTTGCCTGCGATATGTATTAGGTGGAGAAATATTTGCTTTTATATGATGCGGATAATTTTCTATGATAGAAGACTATTCAACGTTTTTTTAAAAAAAATTGAGCTGTATGTATGGTAACTATGAATAATGGTTGATAAGTTTCTATTTGTGTTTATATTTTAATGGGTTAAATATCTTTATTACACCCCTGTGCTGTAGTTGCCTATACCTTCAGCATTGTATGCCACACTTGGTCAAGGTGGTGCATAACATGTAAATTATGACACCCTTGGCGCATACAACAAGTAGGTCCCCCCAAAACTGAAATTACTTCTTTCATTTTCATTTATTTATATTTTTTATTCATTAATGGGGTGTAACAAAAAAGGAACAAAGCTCAGGTGAAATCTGTACACTTGTTATTGACTGAGGGAACTCGGGAAGTTAGGGGGCGTTTGCCCGGGATCTTCCGCGCTCCCTCGGTCACTAACAAGTGTACAGATTTCCCCCTTGCTATGTTCCATCTACGTGTTGGCCTTTAATGAAATAAAAAAATCTTTCACATGGTATGTTTCTATGTTCTGCCCAGGCTGCTACCTAGACCACTATTAATGTTTCTATGTTCTGCCCAGGCTGCTATCTAGATCACTATTATCCTGAGGCCAGCTTCAGCAGTGGTTCCTTCCATAACCTGTCCGTGTTGGCCACCGATCAGTGGGCGGACGTCTCCTGTCCATACGGCTATAGAGCCACCACCACTACAGTACACTGCACTAACAGACGCCTACAGGAGGATCCACCCTTCTGTAAACCCAGTAAGTCTAGCATTTTATTTGTGATCTGTTTTAGGAAAATGAGTCACAAGTTGCAAAATCTGGATTTTGAGATGTCACTATATTTGAAAAAAGGAGATCAAGCTGATTCCAATGATAGTGGGACACCCAATAAGTATTTCTATATTTTATATTTGATATTTTTATTTTGAAAAAAAAAAGGTTTGCAATGTTTCTGGATGGGTAATTACCAGTAAAGTAACTAAATGTACTCCATATGAAGGCCTTCAAACGCAACCTTGGATATATCAAATACAATGTCCCCAAAAGTTGTTACATTGATTTATATGACTATAAGTGCTAAACCCTCTAAACATCAGAACATTTTGATTAAGAGATCTTGTTGAAAAAACACTTTGAAAAATATCAATTTTGCAACTTGTGACTCATTTTACTGGAACACATCACATGTATTCTAAATACAGTGGGACCTCTCTATTGAGACTACCCTTGGGACTTAACAATTTGTGGTCTTATAGCGAGGTGGTCAAGGGGCTAATCTAATAAGAGGAAAGCAATTTGGGACAGAGAGAAACTAGTCTTAATAGAGGGATGGTCTCTATAGAGAGGTGGTCTTCATGTGAGGTTCCACTGTATAACTAGACACATTAACTGTACTTAAATTTGTGCCAAATACAAATATTTCTTTTAAATCCCGATGTTAATAAAAACTGGTTTGTGTCATCCATTCACCAACTTATTCTGTAGTGGCCTGTAAACAAATCTTCAAAACAGGACTCTTGCCCATACCAAAAATATTAGTGAAATGGCCCCCCCCTAAAAGGACACACTAACATCCTTGAATAACAGTTTTATAATTTTGATTTAATAACAGGTTAAATAAAAAAATCTATTTCTCTTCCAATTGTCATTTGGAAAAATGTTTGCTGTATGAAAATTCTGAATAACGAACTAATATTTGTCTTGCAGAGGTGTGTAACTTGCCGACGCCCAATGTATCCTACTACACGACTAAGGGCAGTAAAACATCTAGACTGAAGCACGGAGAAAACGCTACAGTTTACTGTAACCATGGTTACACCCAAACCCATGGTCACGTGACCTGTGTGGATGGCCAGCCCACTCCAGCTCCACCTTACTGCAGACGTAATTATTATCATTATTATTTAACTTTCATTTGCAATATTATTATTACGTTATTATTAAAAGTTTCATAAAAAAAAAGTACTGTGTTAACACTCCAGAAAAGTATGAAATTAAATATATTGCAGAATTGTTTAACCTATATAAACTATACAATATAATTATCAAGATACGCCATGCAACAAATAAACAGCACCTGAAGATACAAACTGTACATTTCAGACTATTTTTTTAAATTCTCTTTGCCATCTAAAAACAATAATAATGTAAATGTTGATCTTTATGCTGGGGAGCTGGGTGACCGACACTTCATGAATTACCTCTATATCGGATATGATAGGGAGTTGTATAATCACTGGTAATGGCTAATGTAGATTCTCGTGGATCGTGTTGAGTCTAGTTGATCTCGCTAGCTTGTGTAATAATAACTCGAGTAGACCATAGGTCCACGTGTGGAGAGCTGAATATAGCTTTTATTGGGTCCAATCTCGAAACATGTCAATCAGTCAATATCTTAGGTACTCAGACCAGTCTCTCCAGGTCTTCATTACGGCAGTCCTGTAGTTGTAAGTGTTGAGGAGTGTAGAAGAGTGACTTTGACAGGACCTGGGGTCTTTATATATTATTAGAGTTTCATCATCTTAACTGGGCCTTGCAGTAATGTTCTAGAACATTCTAGCAAGCCCCTGGTACCACTGCGTGAGAATTAATTAGTATGGAAGGAATGGAAGGATGACTTGCATCATTCCGGAAGTTCAGAGATGAGCTCATGAGCGACTCATCTCTGATGCAATGTACCTTAAATTTATGGAGGGGCAGGTCTGGCGCAATACCCTGACTCATGTCATCATGAGGGGGCAATGCCTCAGTACCGCGCCCTAATGCGATAACGGATAACATACTGACTGACTATGGCCAAATACAATTAATACAATCAAATACTTTATTTATGCACCTTAATCACTTTAAACACTAAGACAATGAATTAACTCATTAACTCAAAACACACAAAAATAATCTTTAGACATTAACAATAATACTATTGTTTTTATTATGAGTTGTGTAACAAAGGGTGGAAATAAGCGTTCATATAATATAACTGTAAAGGCTGTTGAATCCACATAGGGTCTGCCAAGGATTTATAGATCTATTCACCATTAGGCCAACACTTGTTGATTTTTACTGATCAATGCTAATTTACACTCATGTTTAGTTTACTTGGTTGAGAAACTAGAATAATCGATGATAGATGGTTGACTTTGCAATTTAGGTTTTAATTATAGCTCGGTAGTCTAGCCCAGGAACTTACTAAAAGACCTGGAAGTCATATTTCAAATGTATGTTTCTTTTTTGTACACTTTAGGTGCAAATAAATGATACATTTATAGCAAATGGCACAATGGAGGGTTGAACCCAAACAGAGTGCCATTTGCTATTTATTACACACTGTATGTGGATGTTAAAAAGTAAATTTAACTTGTTTAGCCTAAAGTTTAGCTCGAGGAGGCTCAGCTCACCACAATTTGTAGGCCTAGGATGGTCGGGGACAACGTCATTTGTAACAGATTTGTAGGTCAGGCCTATGCTAAACCAACCAGATTGCGTCTTTTTGTCATGTGTAACCATGGAAGCCCTAACTGATCGCCTGTGCAGTTTGGATCAACCGAACTGCACCTTTCTAACTGCTCACATGTGTAATAATGAATTGAATTGAATATATGTGTTTTCAGTTGATGAGCCCAGTGCTTGCAGTATGGAACTCCGGCCTACGGACTATGCACAGTTTATCAGCACAAGTAAAGTGGCGGAGGGCGATGAGAGAGAGTTCCGCTGTAACGAGACGTACTACTTCTTCACTGCTAAGACTATGGTGAAGACGGCGTGGACCACGTGCACGCAGGGGAACTGGCAGCCATTGCCCCAGTGTGTGCTTCCTTCATCGTAAGTCAATTTTCATATGTGATGTGACAAGTCGCATAATTTATATTTTTTTGTAGTATTTTATCCACAAAATCTCTTTGGAGGCATGTTATAATTGTTTCGGTATCTAATGTTCCAAGTCATATGAATATGTGTACCAAATTTCGAGATGGTGTATTAAATATATTTATGCATTTTGTAGCTCATCATATACAGTATATTTAGCTACTTCACAAGTAATTTGTCCGTCTAGAGATATTGCTTTTTTTTCTCCTAAACTATAGAAATATTGATTAGCTGTATTAATATTTACATCAATAGAATCGGCTTGTTCTCATGGTTTCGAATATGATGATATCTCTAAATTTGATTTTTGTGACTTATGACGCATTTCGCTATAACACATCACATTTCATTTGAAAAAGCTCTTTTATTTTTCCTTATTACATATGTACATGCATTGCATTATATATGTACACGTATCTAGAGTGAGTTACACATAGTGCGTATTTCACTACTGTGTTATGTGGGTCGTCATGATGTTACAATGAAACCAATCTGGTTTTTTTTAAGGTTTCCCCCGCCGAAGGCGGTACAAGCGCCGAAGGCGCTTGTACTGGGAAACCTTATATAGGTTCCAGTTGTTGCCGCCTGTTCTTTGGGCGTCCGCGTCGCCCCCTTATAAAGAAAACCTGACTCCGCCTGTTCCCACCTGAATTTCCGACGCACTTGCGTACACATCGCGGTGATTTTACGCTCCCGCAAATTGATAAAAATCGCTATTTCTGTTCGAAATACATTGCCAAGATGTTGAAATTCCGAAAGAGCATGCTTTTCTACCCCTATATATTTAATTTTATCAACATTTGTTTCTAAATAAGGAAGATATGAGGGAAACTGAACGATTACCATTAAACAATCATTGTTGGCCTTTCCCCTGCTGCTTGACAAGTGGGAAGACCTATGGGATTCACTCCACCTGCCTGCACAATTCCTCTCAGATTTGAGAAAGAAATCAGGTTCAAAATGCAGTTTAACATAACCAAGCAGATTCGTCCAATTATTGTTACATCAAATATACTCAGATATAGCTAGTATTTGTCATTTTTCATAGTAAATTAGCAAGATTTACTAGATGTGTAGAGCTGACAATTGTTCATTTTCTGACAACCTGACCCTATTGGGTTGTGGCAGGCACATCGCGGGGAAATTACGCTCCCGCGAAGTACTAAAAAACGCTGTTTCTATTCGAAATACATTGCCAATATGTTGAAATTCTGAAAGAGCATGCTTTTCTACCCCTATGCATTTAGTTTTATCAACATCTGTATTCAAATAAGGAAGATAATAGTGGTGGAACTTAGGGAAGTTTATAGGGAAAGTATAGGCCTATCGATGCCGATGCCGGCGACGACGCAATAATATACGTAGTGATGTCTTCTAATTTTTACAACGTTGGTAACGCGCCATGACAACTAGAGTCCTGGACAACGCACAATAGCCATTTTCCCGCGTGGAATTATTGTGAAATAAGTCGGGGAAACCGTTTTCTCCTTGGTCACAGCCAAATTCTTGTTTAAATTACCGCCGAAATTCAAGTTTATGACTCAATACTTATGTATTTTCATGATTGAAAGCATATAAATCTGATTAAGCCAAATATAACTCGTTGGTTTCAGTCGCTTAGAATATTGCACTTGTTGAAACGCAACTCATGATAAAATATAATGATATCTACATCTATATCTTTTCAAATATATATCTCAAAAGTCATGTTATTTTTTTTAAATGAATTTTATTGGGTCAAATTACAAATTTATGTTGTTCTCGTAGAACCCATTGAAAATGTCTGTCTTTGTTACAAGTGTGTACGAGGTATTTAGATTTTTAAGCATGTAAGACATCGATTGTAAATTAGGTACATATTCGAACAATTAAACATTGAGAAGTACATAATGCATGCATGTGGGTCAGATTTTCAGAAAATGTACAATTGGCAGCTGTACACATTAGTAAATTATGTTAAATTAAGCTGCAATTTGGTCAATACTAGGTAAATTCGAGTATATTCGGTATTGTATTGATTCTAGCAATCTGTTTGGTTAGGTTGAACTGTATTTGGAACTTTATTTTCGTCTGAAATTTGGGTTATTTGAGAAGATTGGCAAAGTTGAATTGTACATTTTCTTAAAATCTGACCCATGTATTCACCTTATCTATGCTGTGATTCATGTTGTATTAATGTTAATGTACCAATGTAATTACAAGTTGAATTATTCTGTCTACCCCAGGGGCTGTCCACTGGAGGAGGTACATGAGGGACAGGGTACAGTACAACAGGACTGGTTCCAGGTCGACAATGAAGACATGTGTAAATACTTGTGTACACACGATGCCCAGTGCCGATATGCCTTGTTTGAAACATCTACCACTGGGATGAGTGCCTTAAGGCCTTACTGTAAGAAATATACATCTGATACACCAGCAACCATAGAAAAAGGCATTAATAAACTCTTTAAGAAAATGTGCTGATATACTGTACTGTTCTTCTTATTTGTGATTTGTTCCAGGAAAATGAGTCGCAAGTCGCAAAATTGATATTTTTCAAAGGTTTTATTCACAAAATGTCTTTATTGAAATGTTCTGATCTTTAGGAGGTTTACCACTTATAGTTATATAAATCTATGTACCAAATTTCAGGACATTGTATTAAATATATCCTTCCGTTTTGAAGGCCTTCGTATGGAGTATATTTACTTACTTTACTGATAATTACCCATCCAGAAACAATCTTTTTCAAAAATAGAAATATCAAACTTAAAATATAGAACTACTTTTTAGGCGTCCTAGTGTTTACTATCATTGGAATCAGATCGATCTCTTTTCAAATATGGTGATATCTCACAATCCATATTTTGCGACTTATGACTCATTTTCCTAAAACGGATTGTCTGTGTCAGATATTCAGAAATTGGCAGCTGTACACATTTAGTCAAATTTTCTAAATCAGGTATTTTTGCTCTGATGACACAGTTTCGGGTAGTTTTTGTTGTATTATTGTGTTTCTTTCTTCTCAATAGCTTTGATTCCTTGAGCTTAATGTAGCTAGATACAGCAGTGGGTGGAAGACCTGGTTTATTCTCCATTGAATTATTGCCAGTGAGCCCATTAGTGATGTGTTTCAGGGAAATGAGTCATAAGTCGCAAAAAATAGATTTTGAGATACCATTATATTTGAAAAGATGAGATCAAGCCGATTCCAATGATAGTAAACAGTCTAATAGTCTAATAAGTATTTCTAGATTTTAAGTTTGATATTTTTATTTTTGAAAAGACAAGTTTGCAATATTTCTGGGTGGCAATAACCAGTAAAATAAGTAAATATACTCCATCTGAGGACCTTTAAAACAAACGGATATATTAGATACATTGTCCTGAAATTTGATACATCGACTGATGTTACTATAGGTGATGAACTCCTTAAAAATCAGAACGTTCCAATAAAGTGATCTTATAAAATAAACACTTTGAAAAATATCATTTTTGCGACTTATGACTCATTTTCCTGAAACACATCACATAAATTTATTTATCTTGATATAATAAAACTATATTGATCGTAACATTCATTGTACACTGTTCATCCCTGTCTACGATTCAATTGTCATCTTACGAAGGATTACTTGGATGAAAATTCTAATATGTAATATTGGCAGCTCGAAATGTGAAAAGGCTGACGGGAAACCTCTTCCTTTGCCACCTATCATGTAGTTCGAACTTCAATAGGGGAGTTGCATGTGCCACTGCGCATTATTGTCACAGTGCATGCTGGGATAGATTCAGTTCAGGTCTGACACACAAATATTTAGCAACATTTTTATCGAAAATTGCAAGAATACTTTTCATCCTGTTTCAACCATTCAAACCTCCATTTCATGCCATCATCCTTTAGTGTTAACTATTTCCGCATTGTTGTTGAATAAACTCTACCCAGCGCAGTAGGCGTCCAATCACTGACATACCTTTATTATCTTATCAGAGACACTCGGAGCCTAGGCTGGGCTGACATACAATAGTAATTAATCAACAATGTAAACTCCAGCCCCGTCCCCGCCTACCTCCCCACACTGTCTAATTTCCAGCTGGTTCGAATAAGAAGGGTCAGATCTTCCGAAAATGTACAATAATTGGTTGCTCTACACATTCAGGGAATTTTGCTAAATTAGGCTTAAAAGTGAAGAATACCAGGTATATCTGAGTATATTTGGCATGGCATTGATTTAAAGTATCAGTTATGGGGCCCGTTGCTCCGTTTCTCGCTATTTTCTCACACACTTTCAATGGGGAAATAGTTAGCGAGAAACGGAGCAGCGGGCCCCTGTTATGTTAAACTGCATTTTGAAGCCCATTTTTGTCTTTATTGTGACATATTTGAGAGGATTGGTGAAGGCGAATCGTGCATTTTCTAGCGATCCGACCCATAAAGACATATTTGGGTCAGATTTTCAGAAAATGTACAATTGGCAGCTGTACACATTTAGTAAATTTTGCTATATTAGGCGGCAATGTGGTCAACACTAGGTATAGGTAAATTCGAGTATATTCAGCGTTGCATTGATTCTAGCAATCTGTTGGGCTAGATTGAACTTTATTTTGAACTTTATTTATGTCTGAAATTTGAGTCATTTGAGAAGATTGGCGAAGGTAAATTGTACATTTTCTGAAAATCTGACCCATTTACTACGTGGCTATTGTGAAGGGCATAATTTATATATATGAGAATTAACAATGGTAGAATTGAACACTCGTTTGTATGTATATAAGATTGATGTTGTATATTTGTACCTGTATATAATCGACAATGTTAACAAGTTCTGTACAAATGTATAATATGCTAATCATGTAATCCCATGTAATCTGAGATTGTAAATAAATGTAAATGTACATTACTGTAATCTGATATTAGACTATTCTTTTCTATGACGACGGTATACATACTATTGTTTTGATAGACATTTGTTGATGTTTTGTAAGTTTTGAAATCACATCATTATTGATTTTTCATAAGTGAGTGTTAATAAAATATTTCTCTTTGTACCTTCTTCTACACCTCTTTAACTTTTACCCCAGGTTCTAGATATATATAGGTGAGATCGTCCGAACATCGGCCGTTCTACACATTTATTATTCAATCTAGGTCTAAAGATGGGAGAGTCCCTTCAAATGAAGGAAAAGCCTCTCGTCTCAAACCGCAAAGTGCCATTATAATTCCATTAAGACCGCAAAATGTCATTATATTCCCATTAAAACGCAGATTCCTAGGCGAGGAGACCTAAACTCAAATGTAAACATTGACCACTTTTAATTGCACTCGCCATATGTGATGAGGTAACGCGCGTTATGGGGATCACCGTCCCACCCGTGATTCTTATCTGATCTGAGGGTTTGGATCTAGAATAATCATAAAAAATTTGTATCTAAGGGTTTACTATAGAGTCTATGAAATACGTTTCTTGGCTATAGTTCTACTAAGGTCTATCATATACCATGAAGATTGACTACAAGTAATAATTATGATAGCATAAGATAACTAAATTTCGTAACTAGCTGATATGTAAATATATATTACTATAGGCCTACGTTTCAATTTCAATTTTCACAAGTCATTTGTCAGTCCATATCCAACAAAAGGATACAGAACTGGACAGAAACATAGTTATAGTGGAAAAGAGAGTGCAAAAGGCATTTGACAAATATAACTAAATCACGTGTCGGTGACATCGGGTCTGTAGGCTATACATGTTAACTGCTGCATAAGCCACTAGGTGGCACCAGCGATTGGTCCACTTACAAACAATTCAATTCAATTCAATTCAATATATTCTTTATTTGTACCTAAATATGTCGTACAAATAGGAGCCATGTTTCAGAAAAGAAATCCTGGTCTTCCAGCATGGTCCTTGACTACTGGATCGAGTGGATACTTTTTAGATAGGCTAATGTACTTTATAAATAATCGACCCAACGCCTGTAAAACTATGAATCTATCTCTTGAAAAAGCCCCTACATGGGTCAGATTTTCAGAAAATGTACAATTGGTAGCTGTAGCCTACACATATAGTAACTTCTGCTAAATTAGACTGCAATGTGGTCAATACTAGGTAAATTTGAGTATATTTGACATTGCATTCATTCTAGCAATCTGTTTGGCTAGGTTCAACTGTATTTTGAACTTTATTATTGTCTGAAATTTGGGTTATTTGAGAAGATTGGCGAAGTTGAATTGTACATTTTCTGAAAATCTTACCCCCTTATGTCCACTGCCTTTCTGTTGTAGTCACCCCCCCCCCCCTCCCACCGTCCCTGCCCCCCACACATACAACACATCCTGGATCGGCCCCTGTATATGGATTGATGAAAACATTATAGATTAAATATATTTTTAATGTTTATACTGCTCGGCTTTCTACCGACATATATCGACAAGACTCTTAATGTTATTTAATAATTGCCTGCTCTACAACATCTCAATCAATTAACATTATGTGGTAATTATAATTAATTAATATTAATTAATTCATCTGGTGTGCCCCACTCCCTATACATCAACACCGGTTGCTTGTATTAGGTTATTTTCATTATGTTGAAGAATCGTGGGTCATTCTCCGAAATAATTAGGGTCGATAGTTGAGCGAGAAATGAATCAACGCAACACACAGAGTTGTATGTCTAATTCCAGAACCGAACCCGTTAAAAGAGGCCGGCTCTAATCAATTCCTTTATTTTTCTACGCAGACAGATTACAACGATTACACAGGGCCCGGGCTGATTGGCTTGTCCTGGCTGGATCAATTAATTACCAGGTTAGATAAGAGATCCAATCAGCCACAGGATAACAATGGTAGATGTATGTCTGAATGAGACTAAATAATTAAATCTCACAAGTTTAGATCCAGATTTTACAATGTTGTTTTTGGTTGTTTTATAAAGCGGAGTATGATAATTAATTAACGGTACGTCGGGAATTTATATCACACAAACGTCCCTGTTAGAAATGTATAATAATGTTTTCAGCCTGAATATTGTGAAACAACATTGAGCCCAATGAAATTCATTAAGAAAAGTAAAAAAGGAATCAATGTATTTTAGAATGGAACTATAATTGTATGTGCTATAGTGGTAGAAAACCAATAGTAAAGGTAAAAACTTGTTTATAGAAGCGATCGAGAGGTTGAACCAAATGGGAACTATATTAATTGTGATGTGTTTCAGGAAAATGAGTAACAAGTCGCAAAATTGATATTTGTCAAAGTGGTTTCTTCACAAGATGTATTTGTGCGAATGTTTTTATTTTTGGGGTACTTTAAGCTGCTTGCAGCATGAATACATGTACCAAATGTCAGGACAGTGACCTAAATAAATCCATCTATTGCTAAGGTCATATTATAGAGTAAATTTATTACCTTTACTAGTAAATCTTCGCCCAGAAATATAGCAATCTTTTTTTCAAAACTAAAAATAGCATACTTCAAACATAGAAATATTGTTTAGATGTTCTACTGTTTACCATATTTAGAATCGGCTTAATCCCATATATCACATATCTCAAACTCCATTGTTTGCTACTTATGACTTATTTTCCTGAAATACATCACACTTTTAAGTTCCAACTAGAAGTTGAAATATAGATATAAAGGAAACTATATAGTTTGACTTCCCAGGTAATTAAGTTAATTCTCTTTAGAAAATTAGATTATATTATATATCCTAAATCGATATATCAATGAAAACATTCATTCTCCATCAAGTAATTGCGCTACGTAGATTTTTTTTTTGGACGTGTTTTATTCAGGTTATTAGACAGGTCGGCCGTGTGGGAATGCGACTCAGGTCAGACCCAGTCTTCCTTCGCTACCTGAATTATTAGGTATTACATTGAAACAAAAAAAAAAAAAAAAATGAAAAAAGTGATGTTAGATTTTCCTTCTATTCTAATTGCTGCTTTATTTGGACCAAGGTAGTGTCAGCAATGAACCAACGATGCAATTAGATTGTTAATATATATGTGTATATGACTATGTAATTGAAGGACCATAGTGCTATCTGAATAAGACTAAAAACACTGGTGGCTAGGGAGCTTCCCGCCAGTTTATTCTATATAAAGCTGACCACCACAGTGGGTGACGGACTGACTTTCAAATTGTTTTTTTTTTTATTTTTGAAACTTTTCTGAGGGCAGACTAGATCACTAAGTGCAAGCCAAATAAATATAATACAACTCACTACTTGACTTGCCTCTGATATTGATATATTGTTTAAAACTTCATATGTTAAGATTAGTCATGCCCATTTCCAGGTCAATTCACCCGCTAAATATTGAGTGTATTAACAAAAACATATGTGATGTGTTTCAGGAAAATGAGTAATAAGTCGCAAAATTGATATTTTTCAAAGCGTTTTTTTCACAAGATCACATTATTGGAATGTTCTAATTTTTGGAGAGTTTGTCACTTATAGTTATGTCAATCGATGTCTCAAATTTCAGAACAATCTATGTAATGTATCCTTTCGTTTTAAAGGTTCTCATATGGACTACATTTAGTTACTTTACTGTTTAGTGACCCCCAGAAATATTGCAAACTTTTTTTTTAAAAAACGAAAATATCAAACTTAAAATCTAGAAATACTTATTAGATTATTAGACTGTTTACTATCATTGGAATCGGCTTGATCTCATCGTTTCAAATATAATAGTATCTCAAAATCTATTTTTTGCGACTTATGACTCATTTTCCTGAAACATATCACATATTAGTTACATGAGACATACACTATGTTGAGAAACACATTCAGGTGACCATCAAAACAGAAAGAGTTATTTTTGTTGCCGCTTCATGAGTAATATGAACAAAACATGACATGTGCATATAATATGGTGTTATCATAAATAACATGTGTTAGTCACACTTTTGGTAAATGAAACAAACAACTCGTGGATGCTGTTGGAAACAACCATCCATGAATTAGCACTTATTGGACAAGTTGATGCATGGTGTGTAAGTAAAGAATGCAATCGTAGATCAAGTTCTTCAATTATGCGTCCGTGCAGAAAACGAGTCCTATAAGTTGATTATTATACATGCCTAATTTTGCATGTAAAATGTGCTTAATTAAAAAGATTATAATATAATTTATCAGGTTTTCTTACAAGAGGAATATAACTAGAAACAGGTGAAACGACTGAGGAAGAAAGCACTCACTCCGGCAAACTTGCATCAGCAATCTTGGGTCATCAAACTTGCATTGGCATGACAACACACTGGAAATGTATAAGTCCATTACCGTGTAAAATATGAGGTGAAAGTTGTCATATTTTTGTGTTTTCATTGATTGGTCTCATTCAGACATACACCTGCCACACCCCCTTCCGACAAGAAGGCTAAACAACTTTCTTACCGCCACAACACTCATGGATCGCTTATCACTAAAAGTCCAAAGGTACAAGGGAGGTCCAGGTCTGACTGTTATCTCAAGGTTGATCACATGGGAAGGGAGGGGAGGGACTGACCGCAAGGTCAGGGGAGGGGGTATGGATGGGGAGGGGGGGGGGGGAAGGGGAGATAACCACAGGACCTGGTCACCATGCAAAGGGATTGGTCAGGGTGGCAGTGGCAGGGTGGCAGTGGTCACTCTGACCCTTGTTTTAATATTTCATGTTCATTGTTATCCTGTGGTTGATTGGATCTCTTATCTAACCTGGCAATTAATTGGTCCAGCCAGGACAAGCCAATCAACCCAGGCCCTGTGTACTCGTTGTAATCTGTTCACATATAAAATAAACACATGTGATTACAGCAGCCCTCTTTTAACTGGTTTAGCTGGCTTGAGACATACATCTCTGTGTGTTGCGTTGATTCATTTCTCGCTCAACTACTGACCCTAACTATTTCGGAGAATGACCCACAATTCTTCAACCGCGTTACAAGTAATGAATGGCTGTTGGGGCCTCGGTAGTGAATGTATAATAAGGCCACATAATATATGTGATGTGTTCCAGGAAAATGAGTCAGAAGTTGCCAAAATTGGATTTGGGATATCATCATATTTGAAAAGATGAGATCAAGCTTCTAATGATAGATCAAGATTCTAATGATAGTAAACAAAGGGCCGTCTGATAACGGTTTCTACATTTTAAGTTTGATATTTTAAATTTTTGAAAAAAAAACAAGTTTGTGATAGCTAAATATACTCTGTAGTATGAGATTGGAAGTATATAGAAACATTTAATACACGATCCTAAAAGTTGGTACATGTATTCATACCCCTAAGTGCATTAGATACCCAAACATTGAGAACATTCCTACAAATCTTGTGAATAAATCACTTTGAGAAATGCCATTTTTGCGACATGTGACTCATTTTCCTGTAACAAACAACATGTATTAGAGATGTGTATGTGGCATTAGATGCCCTGTTGCTCCAGGTACCAACTATAAATACATTTAGAACAGAAATAGGCATATATATATATAACTTGCGTTAACCACACAAGTAATAAATGACGTCAAAATAATTGATGAGTTTAGTACACTACTCTGCTAATTTGTGCTTATGATACTTGGAAACCCTTGCAATATGTATAAATGTACGGTATGTAAAAATGTATTGATTCCACAAATGACGTCAGAACAATTGATTAGGTGTATTCCAGCATATTCTGCTAATTGTGGCTTATGTTGCTTGGAAACCCTTGCTATATATATATGGGCAAATGTACAGTATGTGGATACTCCCACTCTTTCTGGACACAACATGCTGTCTTATGACGGAGGTCCAGTATAAATGTAAAGATGCCTATGTTCAGCTATTATTACGAAACAAATCCTACCAAATTCACTCATATTATGACTTATGACTGATTAGGAATGGATTTATCAATATTATGCTGCTGGTATATGTTTATACAAGAGTTACCCATATTATGACTTATAGGACTGACCTCATCAATATTCTGCTGCTGTTATATATTATATATATATAATACTTTTATTCATTCAAATCAAAGCAGTTACAATGAGTAATTCGGAAATGGTCTAGTGACCCTCTGCTCATTCGCAGATTTTCCTAGCCGGCCAATCGTTTCACTCACATAAAATCAAAATAGCATAAGATCATTAAATCTAACAATGGTTGGATATACTCCTATTATATCAGAGTTTTGATATTACAATATTACTTTTTATAGGCCTGAAGTCGTTTTATCCAGCTAGCCTTGGATTTCTTTACCTCATCACAATTTTTCTTTATTTGCCTAAATATTCAACTTTTCACTATTCATACTCATCTCATTTTGTTTGATGAGTCTAAGTGTATTCTTGATCTATGTGTATAAATATAACATGCGGCCCGAATTATGTTTACTAATTTTTTCTTTCTATCCAATTCACATTTTTTTCGTAAGTTACCTGTACTGGATTTGTCAACTTACTTCGGTATCCAAAACATCTTGTCACTGAGAAAAGTCAGTGTACAATTACATATATATTTTTACTTCAGTAATGTAATTAATGCTTTACAGTATTAACAATCCAATTAGCCATCCGATGGTTAATGGTACATATCTCACACAATAACTGAAACAAATATCCCGTATCCCGTCTTTCCTCCCCCCTATCCCCTCCCTCCCTTGTTTTCTGTTATTCAGATGGTCCCTTCCCGATCCTATCGCTATATCGATCTTGTTTCAACTGGTAATTACATTTCCAGTGTACACTTACGTTCAATACATGGTTAATCATACAATGAATGATGCGAGTAACGATTCAATCCAACAAGTTATCATGTGATCTTAAATACGGATCATAACATAGGTGATACTTGTGCTTCAAGTAGCTCCTGAATTCCTTTCTAGTGGGAGTATTTTGTACCTCATCATCCAGTCTATTCCACAATTGAGGCATATTAAATAAATAAGATTTCTTGAACATTTCGTTTTTTGGATGTGGTACAATTAATTTTTTTCCTTTGGAGAGCCTCCTAAGGCAAAGCTGTCTATTGTCAACATTTTCTACTATTCTTGAGCGGATAAAAGCCCTCTCTAACATATGTTTTTCTCTCCTTGTTTGAAGGATCGGAATATTGATGATTACATGAATATCTTTTGTACTTTTTAGTACAGGGAGATGTAAAGCTATCTTGAGAGCCGAGTTTTGGAGTGATTGTAATTTCTTGAGATGATTTTGATTTGTTGCACTATAGAATATGTCCCCATAGTCGGTTATGGGGAGGACCATGGTTTTGTAAATCAGCATTATTGTATCCTTATTGCAAATATTATATAGCTTAGAGAGTGCTTTTATTTTCGCTCTTACAGTGTTTTCTTTCTTGACCATAAATTTGTTAAAGTTTAGTTGTCTATCAATTTCGATTCCTAAATACTTGTAATCGTTAACATTTTCCAATTCTTGAATAACATAATGTGTAATGTTTTTTCTATTTTCTCTGGACCTTACTGTAAGGCTTTTACATTTTCTAGTATTTAATGAAATTTTATTAACCGCACACCATTTTACTATATTTGTTAGATCTTCTTGTAACAAAACTATACTGTTGCCGTTCAGTGGTCTTTCTGCGAATAATACGGTATCATCCGCAAAAAGCTGAACACAGCTTTCCTTCACTACCTTATCCAGATCATTTATATAAATACTAAATAATAACGGGCCTAAAGAAGTACCTTGTGGTACACCACACATTACAGCCTTCAAAGATGAACATACCCCATTGATAACAACATCCTGAAATCTATCCGATAGATAGTTTATAAACCAGTCCATCGCCTTATTGTCTAGTCCGTATCCTTCCGGCTTCTTAAGTAGTAAATTATGATCGACCGTATCAAAGGCCTTTTTGAAATCTAAGAAAATAAGGTCTGTGGCCTTTTTATTATTGATATTTTGATATATTTCCCCTAATAATTTATCGTGTGCCTCAATTATTGACTTGTCTTTCCTAAATCCATACTGATTTACAGTTAACAGCTTATTTGATTCAAAATACTGGGCAAGTTGTGTTTGAACACAACTCTCCAGTATTTTAGCTGGTAAGCTGATACAAGAAATTGGGTGGTAGTTGCTTGGGTCACATTTATTACCCTCTTTAAAGAGCGGCGTGACTTTAGCCTTCTTAAAATCTTTTGGAATTTCCCCACTATTTATGCTAAGATTATAAAGGTAAGCAAATTGAATGCTTAATTTCCTCATGCATGGCTTTAGAATTCTGGTCGGTAGAAAATCAATCCCCGACGCTTTATAATTTCCTACTTTTTTCAGTGCTAATTCAACACTGACTGGATTAATTGCGGTGAAGCTGAAAGGATTTACAGGTTTCACAGTTTCAGGTTAAATAGTTTCAGGAGTTACACATTGTTTATCACATACAATTTTTTTCGCGAGTTCTGGTCCAATATTAACAAAGAAATTGTTTAGAACCTCACTTGCTTCTTTTCCCTTCAATTTCATACCGTTACTTTCAATTTGAATTTCTTCATTTTGTTTGTTTCTCCCCTCCGTGACTAGCGGCTTAACAATATTCCAGAATTTATGTGGGTCGCTTCGATTTTCATTGATTTGACCCTTGAGGTATTTTTCTTTTGCTATTTTCACTTCAGTGTTTACCCTTGTTCTTAATTTCCTAGCTATTTGCCAGTCATTATCCTTCTCTGATTTTTTTGCTATTTGGAATGCTTTATCCCTTTTTTTCCCCGCTTTAATGATGGAATCGCCATACCAAGCTGGAGTAGCTCTAACATTTTTAAATCTTTTTATCGGATACATTCTGTCCAGTATCAAATTAATTTTGCTACTAATAATTTCCCATCCTTTATTAACATCCCTTGTTTGATATAGTTCTGACCAATCCATATCTGCAAGGATCTCGCCTAGGATTTTTACATCTAAATATTTTGTACTCCTAGCCGAGAAGGTTTCTATTTTGTATTTCGTTTTATCTTTTTTAATCTGAACAAATACTGGAAGATGGTCACTGATATTAATATTCAGTGTACCCGTTTGACCTATAATATTGACATTTGTGTAAATATGGTCGATAGTCGACGCTGATTTATTGCTAATTCGAGTTTTTTTCTTTATTAATTGCTGTAGATTGAATTTGTTTAGTAAGTTCCGAAACAGTTCTGCCCCTGAAGATTTTCCTTCATTAAGGTTAGTAGCGTCATAATTAAAATCCCCCATAATCAATACTTCTTTAGATGCGGTGGTCTGTACACATTAATGATTGTTTTTTGTTTCATAAACTTCTTACTAACCTAAAATACTTGAGTTTCTATATCTTTATTTGATTCCCATAGTTCTTCTAGTCCCTGTGAGTTTAGTACTAGTGATGAATGTATGAACGCTAATAATCCACCCCCTCTTCTTTTCGTTTTTCTATCAGCCCTACATACATTGTATCCCTTGTACGCTAGCTCCCCATCACTTGTTCTATTATTTAACCATGTTTCTTGTAAAACCATAATATGTGGCTCACCATCTAGTAAAAACTGTTCAATCTGGTGTTTTTGGGCATCAAACTCCTTACATTCCATGTAACAAATTTTAAGCCTTTGAGTGCCTTAAATGAATCGGAATCGTTACAATCATCATTACCTTCACTGCCCTTATTACTCATAGTCTAGTTTCTGCGGTTTTATAAACCCCAAACCCCTAAATGACAATTTGTAAGCCCAAAATAACCCCTTGGATTTTTTCCCCCCCTTCAATCCCCCCTTCCCTTGCAATTTTTTTTACACTCCTCGAGCGCCATCATGAAGGTTTTTCACCCTCACTTTTTCCCTTCTAACCTTTATGATTATTATTTGGAACCGTGGTATAGGGCAATTTTCTCCTTAAGGATTTACACTATATAACATTCAAAATAATTAACATTCTATGATAACCTCAATAATATAGGTTTAGGATATTCAACATCTAAAATTAGCTGAATTACAGAGTCGTTGTACATAAGTCCCCGAAGGTCGATCACAGCAGACAACAGTGTTCTGTTGAGCCCCTAGTTGTTGACTTTGTCACCCTTCGTGAACTCACCCACCTACTTGTCTGCATTGTCCATCTTATAAGTCCCATTTGTATGTCCATTTCACATAGAGATAGTTGGGATTATACTTTTGTTGACAACTAACCATATTATCACTGGCAGTACAGCTCAATGATTTACAGCTATGGCCTTTGTCTAGTTGAGATGGTATTAGTACAATGATTTACAGTTTCTACATTATACAAGAGTTACACATATTATGACTTATAGGACTGGATTTATCAATATTCTGCTGCTGTTATATGTTTATACAAGAGTTACACATATTATGACTTATGGGACTGGATTTATCAATATGCTGCTGCTGTAATATGTTTATACAAGAGTTACACATATTATGACTTATAGAACTGTATTTATCAATATTCTGCTGCTGTTATATGTTTATACCCTAACAAAAAAGGTTAAAACTGACATATTAAAGTCAATCATAATCCCGAATATAGATCAGGGCGACATCTTCTACTCTTCAGCAAATAAACATTTTTTTAATAGACTCCCTTCTAAACTCGGCAGTCAGATCTGTATTTAATCTAAAAAAGAGAACTAATGTTAAACTAGAACTGAAAAGCTTGAATATCCTACCCAACTCTGTGAGGAGAGAGGTACACACCCTAGAGAGTGCCCACTATTTAGCCCAAACAAATTCCAAAGTTGACAATAGAAATCTTCCGACCAGGAGCCACGCCAAAAATAGGAAAAACCTGAAAATTAATCGCCCCAACACCTCTTTATACCAAAACAGTTTTTTATACAAAGCTAAGACGGCCTGGAACTCACTCCCAACTGAGATACAGGCCATAGAATCAAGGAAAGATTTTAGAAAACAGATTGAACACATTAAAAATAAGGGAAATAACAAGAACAACAACCAGGAAATAATTAGTTAGTTTACCTCTCTCCAAGGGGAACCACTATCAAGCCTATCTCTTGCCGGAGAAGTAACTCTTATTTTGACTCAAATCTCTGTCAACTAGTCCATGTTAAGATGATACATTTCATCTGCTATGTTTGATATTTCTTGTACCGTGTGTTTTATATACTAGTTTGTTTTATTATGTATTCATTCGTATATACTCTACTTATATTGCAACATGTAAAATGCAACTATGCATGAGTCTATCCCTATCTGTCAAGGGATTCATATTCCAGTTTGTTTTATTATGTATTCATTCTTATATACTCTACTTATTACAAGATGTAAAACGTAACTATGTAAAAGTCTATCCCTATTTGTCAAGGGAACGGCCGGAAGAGCTAAGTGTAAGTCCTAAAAGGTACTTAGAGGCCTGTCGACCTATTCGTCATATATGTCCACCTTGATGAATACAAAATTATTCTATTCTATTCTATTCTATACAAGAGTTACTGATATTATAACTTATAAGACTGGATTTATCAATATTCTGCTGCTGTTATATGTTTATACAAGAGTTTTTGTTTTTTTTAAATATTTTTATTGGCCTAGACATTTAACAGATAATATATTGTAATGATGAAAAAAATACGCATAGCTGTCAATGCAGCTATATTTCATGCGTCGCCCTTACATTGATGAACTTTAAGTAAGGATCTCCAATCGATGGTACCCATTTAGTCCAACATTTCATACATTGTGAACTACTATAAACAATCGGTTTGTACGTTTGATTACAAATACAGAGAAATTATAACTATATCTTGAGACACTTCCAATACTCTAAATACAAATGCAAATATTAGATCATTACATGTCAACAAATCCAGTAACATATATAATGACTGTGATAACTCTCGTTTAGTCGTTCAAGACGTTTAGCTATCTCACCGCGAGAATAAAAGCTGGGCAAGTATAAAAGAAAACAACATATCAATTATCATTGTGTACATCGATCAATTCTCCGCAGCTAATCATGGGTGCTCGTTTAAGCAACCTGTGGTCGACGATTGTTTTGAACTCACGTTCTAGTTCGTTCCATTCTCGCTTACGAATATAAACAATTGATCTTTTAAAACGTTCTGTGTTTGGTCGGGTCAATACTAGATTGGGGGCGATATCATTCCGTAATCCCAATTCATGGTCTACAACAAGTGATTCATTACGATGTTTATGTACCGATGACAGCATGGCAGCTTTTCTTCTATATTCAAAAGGTAAAATATTATATCCACATTTATCTGCTGCCCATGAGCAATTCTCATCGCATATCTGCATGACCTGTTTAGTTTGCCGCCCAGACCAGTGTTCGTTGGACCTAAAAAAGCACAAGCATATTCACAAATTGGTAATATGTAGGTTTTGAATATTAGTATACATATTTTTGGTGACATATATCTTCTTCTATGTTGCAATTCTCTGAGTTTCCAATACACTGTTTTCAGTGTGTTAGAAAGATGTTGATTCAACGTTAGTTTTTCGTTGATGATGCGTCCCAAGTATTTAAAGGTATAGACTCTTTCAATCCTTGTACCATTACAATACAGTATTGGGTCATTATTTTTCAGAATTCTACCTTTACGACCAAACAGTTGGGCTGTGGTCTTCTTATTGTTTACCAGGAGTTTATTGTTTTTGCACCAAACCAGATATTTGTTTATATCTTCTTGGGTTTTTACTCGCAATCTGTCTATATTATCGTCACAGGAGATAAGAGCCACATCATCGGCATCCATATAATATACGGCTAGAGCGATTTCTAGGAAAGGAGGTAGAAAAGAAATGGTAGAAAGAAGGTTTTCTTTGTCCAGAATGTTCTCGGAATTTGCTGTTTTACAAACCACTTTACTCATCTTTTGAGGTCTCTCCCCCCTCTCTGGATGTCGTCGTATGTGGTTTGGGAAGGTATTTGGGGTAAAAATGTGATTTTGAAGCCTTTTTTAAATTGCAATCTCTATATTCTATTTATAGCCTGGGAAAGCCCCTGTGAGATACTACGTCATTTCCCACAACCTAAGTCCAGGGGAACCTAACTAAAGTTTTTATCACAGGCTAAAGATATAGAATTGCCTTTAAAATGCCTGCTGAGGAGTGGGAGAGTGAAGGATTTTATGTTTTACATTTTTAAGGTAATTTTCTGAGATTCTTTTTTGTGGTTGATTCATGAGCAACTGGGTGAGGGGAAGAGAAAGAAGAGGGGGGAGAGAGGAGGGAGAGGATGTAGGGGAAGGGATAGAGGGGAGGGAGAGAAATTGGGGAGGGGGAGCATGAGGAAGAGGGGAGGGAGAGGGGGGATCGGAGATTGGGTATTGTATTTAAGATTTTTATTCAGCAAATAAACATTATGTTACAGTTACACTATTCTCAGAGTTTGCTGGTGTGCATACAAAAAGGTAACTAAATATTTATCAGACCCCATTTTCTATATATATATCAAAGCAAATCACTATGAATAAGAACAGTATTAAGAGCCTCACACATTAGGCAGTGTTAACATGAGATAATCACAGGTAGAAAGTTATTTAAATAATCTTAAAAAGTTTGTAAAAATAACCCCCCCCCTTAATGTTGTGTCTGATACAAATATTCCACAAGGGTGAGTGGGTTGGGAGGGGAAAACAGGTATGAAAGTCAGAGAAGAGGGGGAGGGAAAAGGGGGAGAGGAAGAAGTGTGGGGAGAGAGGGTGACCGTCCGGAGGACGGGTACTTTGCTAGTATATAATAAGTTTGCCATTTAGTCCTATATGAGAAATGTTGTTTATAAACAAAATGAACATTAAGGGGCCTAATATGCTGCCCTGAGGAACGCCTGCAGCTATATTACAATCCTTGCTGAGGCCACAATTCGATCTAATATATTGTTTTCTATCCGACAAGAAACTGAACAGCAATTCTAGTGACGACCTATTCAGACCCAGGCCATGTAGTTTATCCAATAATAGACAATGGTTGACCGAGTTAAAGGCCTTGCACACGTCGAAATATACAACACTAGCCAATTGACCCCTATTCGTGGCCATATATAGGTCTGACAGTAACATGTATATTGCATCATTTGTTGATTTTCATTGCGAAAACCGTAATGATGTTTATACAGGATGTTGTTAGATTCTGCATAGTCATACAATCTTATATACACAATTCTTTCGAGTATTTTACTGGTCAAAGCAACGAAAGTAATGGCTCTAATATTCTCAATACGTTTTATATCACCATTTTTAGGAATAAGAACAACTGGAGACCTTTTCCATGCTCGTGAGAAAGTGCCCTTTTTAAGAATCAGATTTATGAGATTGGTGAAGAGACCTATGGCACTAATAATCGCCATTTTTATCGTAAAATTGTTTATCTTTTCTATACCAGATGATTTGGAGTCTTTTAATTCTTTCACCAGTTTCAGCACCTCCGACTCTTGTACATTTTGTGTAATATCAAGATCCCCAAATGTTTTTTCTTCAAAATTTAATATATCACCAGCGCCTATTCTTGCAAAATATTTGTTTGCATAGTCGATCGCTTCCATACCAGATAATGTACCTGTTTCTGACTCAAAGTTTTCTAATATACTCTTATCTTTTGAGTCTTTATTGCTATAAATCGCTCCCATATGCTCCCAGAATTTTCTTGGGTTACCATTGTTTTCATTTACCTTATCGACTAGGAATTGTCGTCGTTCAAGATATATCAATTGTTTCACCCTTTTTCGTAGAGATTTAGCAGCTGTATGGTCACTCATATAGTGACTATAGGATGTAATGTCATGAAACATTCATTATATAGATGGAACATACCGAGTGGAGTTTGCGCCCTAGTTATACACTGAGGTGAGCCGGAAGGTTAGAGGACGTTAGCTTGAGAACCTTCCACACTCACCAAGGTGCATGACTAGGGCACAAACGAAACATGAGGTTCATTCCATATTTATTACGCCCCTGAATAAATAAAATGTATAAATGAATCAAAATAAAGAACCGATTTTGCTTTATCCTGGTTTTGTATGTATTTTGTGAAACATAAAGAAGATAGTCCCTCACCTGTGGCAATCTCATTTTGACCCAAGTCAGACATGCTACGTGTCAGACATACTACTTTGCCAATGGATGCTTATTCTTAGTTTATTTACTATACAAAACAGCCTGAATCATTCAAAATAGGACCTTCCAACGCTAACAAAACTGCATTGAGATTTGGATGGGATCTAGAAATATACCTACCAATTACATACGATGGGTATATCTGATCGAGTGGGTGATAGTGGGCTCTTGGCAAAATCAAAAAAATTGGGACACTTGCGTTGGTGTGCTAACCTCCGTACTCAAGTTGGGAAATGCAACGACAAAACCTCAGAGCCTTTTAGAATAAACAAGCAGGTAGTTTTTTTAACTCTAGTGATAAGGAATTAATGACACTAAGGAGCTTTAAGCAGGAGGAAATTTATGCATACTTGATCCCATACGATTGAAATGTATCACATCATGTGAAATCTTGTCGAATAAACATTTAAAAAAAAAAAATCAAACAACAGACTAATATAGTCATTGTTTAGCTAAAAGGCAAAGATATATTCATCTATACACTATTGCAAGAGACAAGAGAATATCAGGAGAGACAGGAGACTATCAGGTGGGACAGGAGACTATCAGGAGAGACAGGAGACTATCAGGAGACTATCAGGAGAGACAGGGGACTATCAGGAGAGACAGGGGACTATCAGGAGAGACAGGAGACTATCAGGAGAGACAGGAGACTATCAGGAGGGACAGGAGACTATCAGGAGAGACAGGAGACTATCAGGAGAGACAGGAGACTATCAGGAGGGACAGGAGACTATCAGGAGAGACAGGAGACTATCAGGAGAGACAGGAGACTATCAGGAGAGACAGGAGACTATCAGGAGAGACAGGAGACTATCAGGAGAGACAGGGGACTATCAGGAGAGACTGGGGACTATCAGGAGAGACAGAAGACTATCAGGAGAGACAGGAGACTATCAGGAGAGATAGGAGAGACAGGAGACTATCAGGAGAGACAGGAGACTATCAGGAGAGACAGGAGACTATCAGGAGAGACAGGAGACTATCAGGAGAGACAGGAGACTATCAGGAGAGACAGGGGACTATCAGGAGAGACTGGTAACAAGTGTCAGGGTGCAGGGTGCCAGGGTGCAGGGTGCCAAGGTGTTATCACCAACCAAACAACATTCATTGTATGACTTGTTGATGGTAATATGGGGGGGGGAATATAATTAATCAAGGAATGTAAATCCTTTCTACAGCATGATCGATATAACGATAACACCAGGGAAGGGGGGTTGAAATCTTTACTGTTTTATTTAGTTGACTGTAAATATATGTTATTGTAGTGGTTCTCCACCACTATGAACACCACGGCGCGATAACTCAAATGTTCTTAACATTCTCGATGTATTTAGCCTCCAGTGCAGGAGCTAATGTACAAGGGAAATCAAGCCTTGTGATATCATTGTATTTACTCCATGATTTGTTACGGAAATTTTATCACTGGACAAGACAACTACGCGGCTATAACCTATAATATGATCCGTTGTTACAAAATGATTGACACTTTAACTAAACACGGACCTCAAACAGTCTCATACATCATGACTGACCACCGAACACTTATTTTCAAATACTTACTAAATATAATATATATTCAACAAGCAAGATTTGCCTGGAAGACCTGCATGTCACTTGACTTGCAGATGGTATGTTCTTTTCTGATTGTAATGTATTGTCTGTTCAGAATAAAAATCCTATATATATATACCTCCTTCATCTCCCGCCTTTTTCTCAATCCCACAACACATAGCACACTTCCGCTCAGCGCATATAAATAATGCCAACCATTCCATTCCCACTCACTTCTATTGTAAAATATTCACCCAAATTTACAATTTCATATCTACACTTCTATTCTATTTTATATTTTGTATCTACAATTTTATATCTATTCTTCACCTTTATACAAATAAAATGTTATTATACCAACCATTTTACCCAATCAAAGTAAAAAATAAAATGTGTATATTCCCAAAGCTTCCTCATGTTCTTTACAACTAATTATAGACACTGATATTGAATTCCAGGACTAATTAGCGGTAAATGACCTACATGAAGATTACTAATAACCAATAACAGAATGCAATATAAACATGGTGACCTCATCCACCCCCTCCATCCGTCTGGCTAATAGGGGATTTGCATGTCTCACTGCGCATGTCTATTGCAGTGCATGTTGGGATGGATTCTGATGAAATCTGACATACAAATATTTGGCAATATGTTATCGAAAATTGCAAGAATATTTTCACCAATATCATATAGCTTGTATAGATCATCTATGAAAACCAAATGCATGATGGGAAATATGGAGGCTCGTGTTATGGATTATTATATATCCCATGCTGAACATGGCATGGTTTCTATAGATTTTAGACTGTACCATTTGTCCCATAATTTCCTTGCGAATCAAGATTTAAAATGGCGGCTATGCAAATCCCCTGTCGACATCAGAAAATGTACAATTCACCTTCACTATTCCTCTCAAATGACCCAGATTTAAGAGAAAGGTGACGTTTACAGTACAGTTCAACACAATACATTTTGAAGGTCCCTGTGTTAGCCTCAGGTGATTTAATGATTAAGATTAATTATAAAAAATATATCTTGTATCTGCAATCTATTTCTCTAATAGGCGAATGCAGGACTTCTAGGTCTGCACGCTTCCTGGACTGTATATTGAATGTATTCATACATATCCTAAGGAGTATATATGTGATGTGTTTCTGGAAAATAGCTCACAAGTCGCAAAAAATGGGATTTGAGAAATCATCATATATGGAAAGAGGAGATCAAAGGCATTCCAATTATAGTAAACAGTAGGACATCTAATAAGTACATCTATATATTAAGTTTGATATTTTTGGTATTGTAAAAACAATCTTTGCAATAATTCTGTGTGAATATTTACAAGTAAAGTAGCTAAATATATTCTATAAGATGACCTTAGAAATTCATGGATATATTTGATACACTGTCTTGAAATGTGGTACATGTATACATGCTACTATCAGCGTTAAACACCCTAAACATGAAAACATTCCCACGAATTCATTTTGTGAATAAAACACTTTGAAAAATATCAATTTTGCCACTTGTGACTCATTTTCCTGGAACACATCACATTTAACTACTAGTGATTGACCATTAAGAAAATATTGTAAACATCTTTTTTATGCGTAGAAAATATAGAAAGACTTATTAGCAGCCAAATGTTTACCATCATTGGAATCGGCTTAAAGGGTCAGTTAACGGGTTCATGGTCACCTTTAGGACAATAAACTTCATGGGGCCATAAATACAACACCCAAGTCTCGATTTTTTTACTTCCATTTATGTCTAACTTATAGTCACTTACAGGCATAAATTGAGAAATCCTAGTTGAAAAAGTCTGTTTAGCACAAGTGGGCACTGAGAGTGCTGTGTGACATCATAAAGGTGTGCCAGAAATGAACATAATATCTCTACCTTCCCCCTCCAATCTCCCAGCAATTGAAACAGTTTGTTTTGGTATGCACACCTGTGTTGTTCAATGTCCTTCTGCCCACCCCACCCTCCTTCTTTCTAGCAGCAATTATGAGAGTTGTTTATTATGTTCATTGCATGTACATTTCAAGATTGGCGCAGCTTTATGACGTAGGCAAACAGTGGCGCCTTGAATGGAGTGTTAAACTGTGTAACTACTTTTTCACTCCTTTAAATGGGTAAAACTCACTAAATAATAAGTTGAATTAAGTAAAACCGGGGTGGTTACATTTCAATAATAGCAAGGAAATGGATTTGCTCATAATATTTTGGGGTTTACTGACACTTTAATCTCATCTTTTCAAATAATTGTGATGGTATCTCAAAATCCATTTTTTTTTCATATTATCACATCTATTGTACATTTTCTGACGGTCAGCCATATATATATATGTGGGTAAAGTTAAAAAACTAGATCCAAATATAGGACAATCATATAAGAAATATAGGATAATATAGGAGAATAAAGATGAGAAAACAGAGGATTTGCATATAAAAATAGTTTATTTTCATGATTTGAAGTCCTAGAATGGACCTTCATATGGCAACATTTCATAGTATCTACTGCGGGTGTTTCAACATTACAGTATATACAAATACATTCACACTCCATCAAAGCACCTCCCATACAAAGTTGAAAGCTTTGTAACTTATTGATCCCATCTACTCAACCGTTTTTACATTAAACGTATAGTGCATGTTAGGATAAATTGAGTTCAAATCTGACATACAAATATTAAGCAACATTTATATCCAGAATTGCAAGGATCTTTTCACAAATATCATAGCTTGTGTAAATGATCTATACAAACCTAATGCATGATTGAAAAGATGAAGTCATCTTTATGAAACATGTACAAAATATGACTATTTAGATTAGATAGCTGTCAAATATTCCATGCTGAACATGGCATGTTTTCTGTAGCTTTTACACTAACATACAACTCCCATAATTCCGTGCAAATCGAGATTCAAGATGGCGGTCTTGCAAATCCGCTATTGAAAGTCCCTACTGGGTAAACTCCAGTAGTAGAATATGAACGTATATTCTACTTCCAGTGACACATCATAAAAGGTACATGCGGTATATATATATATATATACATGAGTGAAACACGTGGATAATTAAAAACAGCTTATTCAATTACAAAACGTCCCATTACAAAACGTCCCAATGATGGAAATGACAAAATGTGCATATTAGGAATTTGTCCAATAGCTTTACATTGATCAAAACAAAGTTTACAGGCTGAGAAAAAGAAGTTTACAGGCTGACCAGACAACCTTGTGGAACTCATAGCAAAGGCCCAAGAGCCAATACTAAGGTAAGATACATCTGTCCTTCAAATCTACGTCCGTAACAAACAGCATTACGTCGCACCTGAAGTCTTAGTGTTCCTGGCGACGTATTGACCGCAAATTGACTGTCCATATTTCTAGAGATGTAATGTGTTGAAGCTCTCCTTGCTTGATGATAAAGTGAGCCGAATACATAGCGTTTCAATGCCTGCCAGGAGGAATTGTTGACCTTGACCTTCCTCTCACTGTGACTCCTCTCGAGCAAAAGACGATGGTCGGATGTCATCGTCGCGTCTATGTCAGGCAGCGCGTTACGTCGCCCGAATAGCACAACCTTAGAATTCATGTGACGACGTTGGACAGGCATGGTTTGGTTTAAGTTTCAAAATAAGATTTTGGATCTGTTAGCAACCAGTTCTGTGTTTTACAAATAGATTGGAATGTCCTTAGAGAAGTCCCTTCTCTTATCGCTGCCACTGTAGTATACTACCATGTGTTGTTTCACTAAAATATAACAGCTCCTTCCCAGGAAGTAGGCCTATAAAACGATCTCTGCGTGAGCCTTGTGAGGAAGAAGAGTATAGGACTGTTCACTGTTCTTCTCGCTGTTTATCAGAAGTTGTCACACTGCAATTGTACACACATATAATATATAGATCCCCCTCTTGAATATATCCTTGTGTACAAAGGCCTTGTGAAACGTGGCTATCCTTCATGCAAGGAGAGGATACTGAGGAGTGTGTATGTCATGGAAGATGAAAAGTGTATCTATCTTCATTGGAGTAGCTCTAGTATTGGGTGCTTGGAGCTGCTCGCTCTACCTGGATGTTCTGCCAGAGTAATGAGCTGCTCTTATATTTATACTCATGTCCATGGGTCACATCTTCAGAACATGTACAGATCACCTTCATCAATCCTCTCAAATGACTCAAATTTAAGACAATAATGAGCTTCAAAATACGGTTTAACACAATGAAAGTGACATTTGTAATCAGTACAATGCCAAAGCTACCTTGATTAACCCATTATTCATAAATTCTCAGTCTAATTTAGCAAAAGCTAGCAAATTTGTAAAGCTGCTGATTGTATATTTTCTGAAAATCTTACCCATATATAACCACATCTGTCATATGTGCGCATGGATGTACATTTCAGCATGTATGAGTCTCATTCCAGGGATGCTTACATTCCTATATATTATAGATGGTGTTCCTATAGAGTGGTAACATTGCAAATGTCTACTGGGTATTGCGCACTAGGATGGTCTGTGTAAAGATATGGGTCCGATTTTGAGAAAATGTACAATTGGCAGCTCTACACATTTAGAAAATTCTTCAAAATTAGGCTGCACTATTGCCAATACTAGATACATTCGAGTATATTCGGCATTGCATTGATTCTAGCAATCTGTTTGGTTAGGTTGAACTGTATTTCGGACTTTATTTTCGTCTGAAATGTTGGTTATTTGAGAGGATTGGTGAATGTGAATTGTACATTTTCTGAAAATCTGACCTATATATGCTCTATTTAAACCTTCTAAATGTTGCCTATTAAGACCTTGCAAGTCTTAAATTTTGCACTTTTTAAGAATATGCTTATGTAGCTACAGTTTCATGTGTGTTTAGAGACTGTTTCGCCCTGAAGTTTGTTGGTGGTCACAACTAGAACCGAATGTGATGTGATCTAGATGTATTGTAAATAATAGGAAATTTGCATAGCCGTCATTTTGAATCTTGATTCACATGGAATCATTGGACTAATGGTACAGTATAAAATCTATAGAAAACATGCCATGTTTAACATGGGATATTTATCAATGCTCTATTAAATGTCAATACCCATATGTTATACATATTTTCTTAACGCAAGTCCCCATCTTTCCCATCATGCATTTGGTTTTCATAGATGATTTATACAAGCTGTGATATTGGTGAAAACATTCTTGCAATTTCGATCCAAATTTTGCTAAAGATTTGTATGTCAGATTTCAACTGAATCTATCCCATGATGCACTTAACAGACATGCGCAGTGGCACATGCAATTCCCCTATTAAAGTATTTAATTTGTTCTTCAATTTGGCAAATGAGAATTATCACCATTGTGAAACTTTGTCCAAATAAAATTTTCTAAAAAAAAATATAAAAAAATGTCAAAATGTTGCTCTGTTTATAACCAAGAGTGTGTCCATCTATAGAAGTGATCGAGTGCAGTATGTGGTGGCGTCATGCTATATATGGGTCAGATTTTAAGAAAATGTAAAATTCAACTTTGCCAATCTTCTCAAATAACCCAAATTTCAGACGAAAATAAAGTTCCAAATACAGTTCAACCTAACCAAACAGATTGCTAGAATCAATGCAATACCGAATATACTCGAATTTACCTAGTATTGACCAAATTGCAGCTTAATTTAACAGAATTTACTAAATGTGTACAGCTGCCAATTGTACATTTTCAGAAAATCTGACCCATATATATATGGACATGGACATAACTCCTATAATTAATGAAAACAATCAACAGCCACCGCTCCTCTTCCGATTTGATGTCATCAAGTGTTCATTGATAGAACATCGTAATCAAAGTAATTAATCAGAGATTGGAACCTTAAACCAATACGTTCATGTGACGCAGAGGTAAAAAAATGATATCTACATTCCATTTTTTTATTTGGTTGCCATGGCGACCAAGTTCCATATTTCCAAGATATTGGACCCAATCCAAATGAAAGAGGGTAAATTTCTGTATAGGAATCAATCCTCAAAACATATTATCCCTGCAAAAAATGGGGCTGATGTAACTATTAAAGCCAAATTCCTTATTAGAATGTTTCCATAGCAACCATGACCAAAGAAACAAAATTCCAGATTGGGTCTATAGCTAAAAATGATCAGCACATCAAAAAGTACCATTATGCCAAAGTTCATGCTTTTATGAAAAAGTGCACAATTAGTCCTAATATTTGGGCTTATCTACTGGACTATCTAATACAATGTTCTGAAATTTGTTACATGTGTATGATATGACTATAAGCAACGATCCTATAGCTTCTGTGTAGCTATAGGATCGTTGCTATCTAAGTGCTAAAACCACCAAAGATCAGAACATTTGAACAAAGACATCCTATAAATAAATCTTTTTGAATACTATCTATTTTGCGACTTACAACTCATTTTCTTGGAACACATCACAATTTTGGCCCTATAAAACTTTATTTCCCTCAGCCTGTCCTCGGGTCTTCTACAAATCCCATCCTGTGATGGTTCACTTTTTCACTTTTTCCACGATCATGTCCATATCGACGCAGTTATGTACCCCATTTGTATTATTTGGTTCTGGACTTTTCTGAATTTTCTTTTTTTCATCTAACACATCCCGCCCACCCACCCCTTCCCCTTAATATGTCCCTTGCTTTTATATACAGTGTCAAAATACCTCAAGCATTTACCATCAAATAACATCACATTTTACTCCATGATGAAGGGAGGATTAACCGCAGTTTGTATAGGCGGGAGTGTAATCCTACTGTGTAATCATGTGTGTAGGATTACATGCAATCCAGCAGCATGTTTCCGGTTTGCTACCATGCAAACTCCCTCCCTCCTTTTGCCATGCTGTTACATAGCATCTCACTGATACACCGGAGGGAGGGGGGAGCTTTTAGGAACAGCCATTTTTTCTACTTCCTGTGAAATGAAGTTTTGTTTCATGGAAACCTTGGCTGTTGTTTCCACTGCTTCTCTAGCTCCTAGATACATCATGTATTAAATGAAACTAGATTCTGCAAGGGGATAGTTTAGTCTACAATAATTGTAAGTCCTATTGTTCTGTAATGACAATTGTTTACATTGAAAATCGATCAAAAATAGACCAAAAGTTACATCAGGTCTACCTGTCTCCCCACCTGTCTCCAAGCTGACTATTAAAGTTAGGACAGTCATATTTTCAATCTGTCAACTGTTGATTTCCATTGTCAATAATATATTTTGACATGTTTTCCTGTATCATCATGGAGTAAAAATAGAACCCCAACTCGTAGGTATTATTAGCAATAGGATTGCATGGGTCCTCGTCAAATCTTTTCACATAACAGCACTCGCCCTATCGGGCTCGTGCTGCCATGGAAAAGATTTGACTCTGACCCATGCAATCCTATTGCTAATAATACCTACTCGTGAGGTTCTATCATATTATCCGCCGTGCAAGTGTAAATTAATACATTCATTCATCTCAATAATATTTCTCCAAAGCTTCCCAAGTAGCCTAACTTATGATTATATTCGACAGATCTAAGGTTAGCTTTAATCTCATTGCACTCTAGGTCCAAAACCTCAGATCAGATAAGAATGGTATTTCAGCCTATTTCGCTAATTGGTATCCCTGGCTAGAATTCAGCGTTTTAATGGGAATATAATGGCATTTTGCAGGTTTAATGGAATTATAATGGCACTTTGCGGCTTGCGGTTTGCGGTTTGAGGTGAGAGGCTCTCTCAACTTTGGGCCTAGACTGATTGATACAAGCAGTCACAACGATATTATTATTAACAAATAACTCTTATCTGTGGACATAGTTCTCATCCCCACAGGAAATGACATACAGTATCTTCATCGTCACAAAAAATCATATGACAGACTCAGGCCTACAATTATACAGACACAAGCTTTTCCTGGACTCCCATGAGATTATAATTGTACCGTGTTATTAGTTTAGCCATAGGGATACTAATAAATATCATTGGTAGAATGTCAACACTTTGTAGAATCTTAAACTTAATTAATTAATGGAACCACAGAACTCCCCGGAGTTCTGTGATGGAACCAAGTAAAACTGGATAGCCATTTAACCTATGTGTCTTTCGCTTGATTAAAAGTTGGACTGTAATAAACATTTTCTAACATTTTAGAAAAGAAATTGAAAACTTGTATTGTATAAAACAAAACTAGAAAATGGATCCTCTCTCCTGGGAGACTCTATTATTAAGTCGATATCTTACCATGAAGATATCCTGTGCTGGATTGCCCAGTCTGCCATCATAATAATTTGTATCGACCATCCTATGTTTAAATGATATATCTCATATATTTTGTATTCTATATTCTCATATTTTGTATTTTATACTCTGTATTTTTATGTACTGTATTACACAGCCAAACCAATTAGAAGTTTGTCCCTAGCGTCAAGGGAACATGCCTAGTATTTTGTACTTTATACTGTACTTTAAATTCTCACATTGAGTATCTTATACCCTATGTCTTATATATGGGTCAGATTTTCAGAAAATGTACAATTGGCAGCTGTACACATTTAGTAAATTCTGCTCAAATAGGCTGCAATTTGGTTATACATTCAATGTCCTGCAAACTATACGAAATAAATCAATTCAAACAGTTTTTATACATGGGTTGTCCTTTAGACCGATATATTGCTACAATTTAGCTACTTATAGATTCTTGATAATCAAACTACATGATAATGAAGGTAGGCCTACCGCTAGGCCTAAACATTCTTTCCTGAAAATACTGGTCAAAAGAATAGCCGTATTAAATGACAATGTATTGAATACGTATCTCGTTGTATCATATTGAATTAACACGGTGTCTACACATCTTACATTTTAAAATAATCAAAGAAAATCCCTCCTTTACAAGTTTGGAGTCGAGTACCGAAATGCCTTGTTCCTGGTCACGCCCACACGCCACAAAACAACCGCCCGGATGTTGTAAACAAACAAAGCAGTTCCTATCTACCATCAGTTTGGCACACGCGGCGACTGCTTTTCCTGCATCTTTCACGTGAGGACATTTTCTATTTACTTGAAGGTAAGGTATTGATTTAGCTTTTGAACGGTATTTTAAGACATAACTGTAATACTGTTCTCTACACTTGTACTGTCTGGAACACAACAGGGGTTGCCATACAGCGATCAAGCCCCATTTGGTAGCGATTGGGTTTAGTTTAGGCTACCCACGGCCTGTTTATTTGTTTCAGTCTTATTTACTATTTATTTATGCTATAGACCCAGCTGATTGTTATTTATTTAACCTGACACCGCAGACAATGCTGACTACGCTATTAGTAAACCCCGGTGGTGTTTATTACATTGTTGTTTGCGTGGGATGGTCTGCCCCCCGCCATTGCCAAATTGGAAGCGTGTTTATTGACACGTTTGCCCGGCACGTTTGGCATGATGACGTTAACGTAGTCAGCGAAACTGACGTTAGACATCATTGAACTCATTGAACCTGCCTCTGCGTATGTCCCTATACTTAGATGCAGAGGCAGGTCCGCTGACTAGATGACGTAGGCTATCCCGTGTGGGGTATGTAATATCCAGGGGCCCAATGATGTGTGGGGTATGTAATATCCAGCTAGGTGCCCAATGATCCCAGGGGGCCCAAACGTCCAGGAATCCTTGTGGTGTTATTATGGTGTTTCATTGACAAGTCTGTTGCATCAACTTCTCTATTAAGTGTAGTTGTTCAACTCGCAAACTGTATGATTTGTTTTTATTGTGTAATTATGTTAAACTGACTTAAATCCTCTATAGGGCGCGTAAGTAGTCCACCGCGGCGATCTTTGGAGTCACGCAACTGTAGCAGTTTCATGACGTCATGTGGACATGTTGCGCGAAAGTCCCATAGCCCCAACGTTACCGTGATATTAAATCTCTGTTCTTTCAACGATCATATAGTTTTAAGTCTTCTAACTCACATATATCAATCTTTAGAGGCAAACGATTTCAACTATAGCCTCCATAATCATTAAACCTTTACCGGGGCGATGTACAGAGTGATTATTTATTGCCCCAATGCTAACTCTATGGAGATTGTTTACTTCCGGTCCACACATCGGTACAACTACGCGACTAATTTTTGTTAATTCGCGCCCCGCCGCCATGACACTTACGCAGCCTATTATCATGAATAGGCTATGGTAGGCCTACCGTAATTGTATCTGTAATTGTATCTGTTCACTAGGAATAGCTCCGCTATCTTTCTCAAGTCACGTGACTGGTGCCCTGACCAGAGGGAAAAACAACGTATATTGTAAAGAATTGGCATCTTTGGATCCCAGACCCGACCTATTTAGCCCTGATCATGGTCAGGGCACGCGCGCCACACGTGGCCTGGCCAGGAGGGAGGGGGAGATGAGCCACTCAGGGCTCACCCCACCTCCCCCAGCCCGACCTAATTACTTATACACTGCTCTGGGGTATCAAGAGGGGGGAAGGGCCAAGAGGGAGGGGGGGCTGGCACGAGCCATGGGATCCATGAGTAAGGGGTGGGAGGGGGAAGGCTGAGGAGAGGGATCCGACCTGCGTGCATTCCATATATGGTCTCTGCCTGGGGAGCAGAGGTCGGCGTGTGGGCAAGGAAGATTCTCTCTCCCTCGACCAATTAGAGGGAAGGGGAAGAGCTAGTGGAATATTTCCTGGGTTTGATTGTATGAATAATTCATGATTGTGGAGTATAAAATAAAGTGACCATTCGGACCTAGGCACTCTGTTACTCGCTGAGTCACCACCGCCTAGGCCGAATCCAGACGAACTACAACCTCGGACTTCTTGTCTCACTTCTTCATCTTACTGAACCTATGGGCTAAAAACCCTTAGTGCTTCTTTACACTGGCGAACCACTTCTGGGACTTGTTGCTAAGTTGAGCAACAACCCAATCTTCTGACTGGAAGTGAGACATAGCCTAGGAGAGGCAGGATGAGCTGGAAGAGTAGGTGAGTGGAACTCTAAAAACTCTGATTGAGCTTATAAATTGTATTTATGGGATGTATGGAGGGTGGATCTGGGCCACTGTATAGGGTTGGGAGAATGATCACACTCAAACACTCATAATACAAGGAGAGTGGGTGAGCAATGTTCGGGGTAAAAACTTTGCTAGGTTCTGGGTTCTGTTGGTTATAACTCTGTACCTTGTGCCATCTAGTTTTCTTTTTTTCTTTACTCTCACTCTCTCAACAAAGTGTAAAACATGGCGGACATCAATTGGGATCTCAATGCCGCGGACTTGGCCATGCTTTACGAGGGTCAAAGGAGGGCCAGGTTTGCAGCTATTAAGGAGGTCAGAAGGCGCATGGAACGCCATGGCGCCATGCTAGGAGTAAATGATGGGTCCAATAAGGACACTTTGAGAGAGTGGCTAGATGGAATAAGCAGGGCAAAAGCCTACTGTGTAGCGAATGATACGCTCACTCTAGAGCTTTTGGGAACTCTTGCCAGCGGGCCTCTAGCGAGGTGCTTGGCAGGATTCCTACAGGTACCGGCCAATAGGACATGGGATCTGGCGAGGGCTGAGATTTTCCGCCTCTTCATGAATGAAGAGGAGGAACAGCAGCTGCGAGCAAGGCTCACCGATCTCTATCAGCTCCCATATGAGGATGCAAAGCAATACGGACGCAAGTTCCAACTAGCGTCTCAGAGGGCTTACAGCGTGGATAACCTGGACCACGAGATAGTCCAAGAGACGTTGGTCAGGAATTTTGTGTTGGGACTCAGGGATGAGCAAATACGTCATGACGTATTTGCTGCTCGCCCTGATACCCTGGCTGAGGCAATAAGACAAGCCTCAGCTGCGGCTCACACATTCGCTCTGGCAGGACAGCCTACCAGAGGGGATAGGAAGGATGAACCAATGGAAATTGGGGCTATCCTCCCTAAGAAAATGGCCCCCTCTGGGCCAAATCCAGAAGATGCTTCAGATTGGAAGCTGATAGCTGATTTGGAGTCTAAGGTGAATTACCTTACGAAATTAGTAGAGAGGATGGAGACGGGGAAACCATCCAACCCCACAGTGATCGTTCCCCAATCAGGTGCAGCACCCCAGTACCCCTTTCAGACACCCATGTTGCCTATGTATCCCCCATATTTCAACACGTCCTATCCCCCACCCCCGATCGCCAGTTCTCAGGTAGTAAATCACCCAGGGAAAGGGAAGGGGAAGGGAAATGATAATCCAGGACCGGAAAAAAATAAGCAGGGAGGAGGGAAGAGGTTTAGGGGTAAAAATGTCTGTTATGAGTGTGGGGAGGAGGGACACTTCGCAAGAGAATGTTCCCACCGCTATGCACATGTACAGGCTGCAGTGGTGGCGGCCATGCAGATGGCCTCTACCACTCAAAAGCCAGCCAAATATGTTAACCAGGGGGAATAGAAACGCCGGATGAGAGGTTCTGCCTCTCCATCTCAGTGGCGGGGATGGAGATGCGTGCCCTCATTGATACCGGCGCATCAAGGAGTCTAATGCGGGAGGATGTATGGAGAGCCTTTTGCAAAACCCATCATCGGCCTCTCGTATTGACAAAGGGGGAATCTCTTAAATCACTCTCTGGTCATGATCTTAAAACTGAAGGGCAGGCGATAGTTAACTTGGGGGGTAGCTCATTTCCAGTTTATATTGTAAGAAAACTTCACCATGAACTGCTTCTGGGGGATGATGCCTTATTTATATTAGATGCCCAAATTAGCTTCAGAAAAAGAAAGGTAATTTTGGAAGGAAAAAGTTACAGAAGGCAACAAGTGGGTAGTGCAGATCAAGAATTCGCCTCTATCCACACAGAGGCAGAAGCATGGGAAGAAAAATACCCCGCTGTTTTTGGCATAGGAAAGCAGGGAAAATTAGGTACCTTTAAAGATGTAAAAATGCACATAGATACTGGAAATGCACGTCCAATTAATCAACGCCCCTATCGTTTGCCCCTGGCCAAGAGAAAACTTGTAGATAAAGAATTAGATGAAATGCTGGAGCTGGGAGTAATAGAACCCAGCAGCTCAGCATGGGGAAGCCCGATATTGTTGGTCCCAAAGAAAGATGGGAGCAATAGACCTTGTGTCGATTTCAGAAAACTAAACTCTGTAAGCAAAATGGATGCTCATCCACTTCCAAATATTCAAGATATTTTTGACAGTTTAGCAGGATCAACTGTCTTTTCCACCATCGACCTAAAAAGCGGCTACTGGCAAGTAGAGATGGACCCGGATAGCATGGAAAAGACAGCGTTTGTGTGTCATAGGGGCCTATTTCAATTCCGTAGGATGCCTTTTGGACTCACTAACGCACCAGCCGTCTTCCAACGGGCCATGAACAAAATGTTTTCGGAATTTATTGGCAAATTTTGCATGACTTTCATAGATGATATTGTAATCTATTCCAAATCTGAAGAGGAGCATGATCACCATTTGGCTCTGGTGTTTGATAAATTAGAAGAATACGGAATTACAGTCAAAAAGAGTAAATGTATTTTCAAACAAGAAAAGGTAGATCTCCTCGGCTACCAAGTTTCAAAAGATGGAATTAATTCCCACCCAGATAAATGTAGCGCTATCAGGGATATGCTGCCTCCAGAGGATGTGAGCGGAATTCGCTCCTTCCTAGGAATGACTGGGTATTACCGTCAATGTATCCCAGATTATGCTAAGGTAGCTCATCCCTTGGTCAAACTTACCAAAAAGTATGCCAGGTTCGAATGGTTGGAAGAGCAGCAAAGCTCATTTGAAACTCTGAAGGAATTACTAACTTCAGATAGAGTAATGGCGCACCCCCAGTTGGATAAGCCTTATCGTCTCTATAGCGATGCGTGTGATTACGCAATAGGGGCCATATTGGTCCAGTCTGATAGTGAAGGCATAGAGAGGCCAGTTCAGTATATCTCTAAACAACTCTCTGGGCCACAACTCAATTGGGCTACGATTGAAAAGGAAGCTTATGCAATCGTGTATGCCTTAAACAAGCTCAGACCTTATCTACAGGGTAGCGAATTCAAAATTTACACTGACCACAAGCCTTTAAAGTCTCTGTTTGTGGGAGAAGTTAAAAACACCAAAATTCAAAGATGGGCGGTATTAATAGCAGAGTTTGGGGCTCCCATTGAATATAGAAAAGGGGCAAACAATATCCGGGCAGACATGCTTTCTCGAATAAAAACAAACCCCAAGAAGGAAGGGCCGACTCTCAGTTCTCTTGAAGTCTGTGCCTTGGAGGAGATAGATGAGATTCCTTGGGAATTTGATAAACTCGAGAAAGACAAAATACGTTTAGAACAGAGGGAGTTGGAACAATTTCAACAGGGGATGGAGGATGAGGGGGATTACACCATAATTGATGGCATGCTGTTTACTCTCACCCCTCCCCCAGGCAAGCCAGCCTACCCCCGCCTGGTCCTGCCACCCTCAGCTAGGCATAGAGTAGTGAGGCGCGCCCACACTGAAGTAGGCCACCAGGGCATGAGGAAGACCCTAGATAGGATCCAAGAGGCTTATAAATGGCCCACCATGAGAAGAGATACCTATAATGTCTTAATCCGATGCGCTAGGTGTGCTGTAAACAGAGTGGGTAGGGCGCGTGTACCTCCTACTGCGATGCCAATAGCAAAATATCCTGGTCAGATACTGGGAATGGATCTCTGTGGTCCCTTCCCAGTCTCTGATAAAGGTAATAGATACATCTTGACTGTAATAGATCACGCAACTGGCTGGGTAGAAGTCAAACCCATACCCTCCAAAGCAGCTAAAAACATTGCTGATTATCTGGCTAATGAATATGTCCCTAGGTATGGCCCCCCAGAGGTGCTCATCACCGACCGGGGACTTGAATTTATGAACCAGCAAGTGGAAGGGTACCTTAAATCCATAGGCACTGAAGTAAGGCATTCTACAGCTTTTCACCCCCAGACAAACGGTAAAATCGAAAGATTTAACAAAACTTTTAAAAATATACTAAGAAAATTCATCAATGCAAGACCAGCAGAGTGGGAGAGCCATTTAGGTCCAACCCTCTGGGCACATAGAGTCTCCACTTCTTGTGTAACTGGTTTTACACCATATTTTTTAACTTTTGGCACCAATCCAAGATATCCCTTTTCTAAAATATTCCCCACTCCAGAGGGAACAGAAGATGCCGTACTCAGTGAGCGCCTACAGGCCTTAACAGATGCGTTCAGAGAAGCTGCTGAGCGCACTGAGGCCAGTAGAGTGGCTAATTATGAGAGATTAAGGGCCAGAGCAAATGCAAAGGATCTAAAAATAGGGGATCATGTGGTGGTGCTATCAGGCACCAGCGCTCCATTAGATCCCAAGTGGGATCATGGTTATGTAATAACGGGGATAAGGGGTACCACCCTAACTATGAGGGGACCCCAGGGTGAACGCAGGCGTATAAATAGGGATAGGGTAAAAATGGTATCTGGGGAAATAGAATGGGATATACTGAGAACTAGGCAACCGAGGGCGGGTCAAGGAAAGAGAAATAAGGCTCGGAGACAAGCCCAAAAAGCTCAACAAGTTCATGTTCCACCACCTCCCCCACCCCAGCCTAGGGCAGTGCCCGACACTGTTTATTTACCCATACCAAACATGCCTCCTCCAATTCAGATAGAACAGGAAGACCAAGCGAGAGCAGAGCAACCAGAGGACGAGCACATGCACGTGGAGGACGAGGACCAAGTGCCACGCCCACCTCAACCACAACAAGTGCCACGCCCACCCCAGCAGCGACCGCCGAGGGAGAAGGTGCTAGTACTAGCTTCACCCAAGCCAGTTACATTGCGCCGACCCCTGCCACCAGCCGTTGCTGTGGAGACTGCTCCCCCGCGCACACCACCACCAGGTCCTGTTACAAGGTCAAGGGCAAAAAGAGGGAGGATAGAGACCCCAACCAAGTGCCCTAAACCCAAGGCCTTGACCACCACCTCTGAATGCACTGAAAAGAGGATCAAAGTGTTCCACCCTCTAGGCTCTACTAAGAGGGAAAGGCCTGACTCCTCACCAAACCCAGCCACGCCCACTTCACCCGTGCAGAGGCCGAGGAAGCTGCCCTGTATACCCCCACCATCGCCACCACCATCACCACCACATACACCCCCACCCCCACCGTCACCCCCACCACAGCCCCAACCATGGGAGTTCGACCCAGGGGCACCACCAGTGACGGACTTCTCTCAACCTACACCTTCCAGTCCCTCCTCATAATCACCCTGGCTATGATGGCTAATGGCGATTTGTTTGAAGAGGAAGGGGTGTTGGTGTATGAGGAAGGGGAGGTCAGAGCCCTGACCGCGACTTGGACAACAGTGATCGTTCTACACCCCCCCACGCCCCCTCCTGTCAGTGCTTGGGTCTCCGTCCTAAGAAGGCGAATTGGAGAACTCAGACAGGCGGAGGTTGTGGGAGACGGAGATGTCAGTGCCTGGGAGGAGCACATGGGTTTCCTCCAGGCAGAGATTCCAACACCAGTCCAACAAGACACCCGAAGGAAGAGGGGCCTATTCAATTTTGTGGGCTCGCTAAGCCGTGCCTTGTTTGGCACCGCTACTGTAGGTCAGGTGAACGAATTAAGGTCTGCAGTACAAGAAGCTCAGGCTAGCGAGAGCGCATTGGCCCATTGTCAGGAAGAAATGGTGTCGGTGTTGAATCAGACAAGGCTCTACATGACAGAGAACCGCTTGGACATCGCGCAGCTCCAAGCTGCAGCAAGTAACATCTCCCGCCAAGTGACAGACATTCTAACACAGTTAAATGGTTTCAGTAAAGATATTCATAGAATTCATATGAAAAGGGAAGTGGATATTCTATTGCAGCGAGTGAGTAGGGCGGTGGAAAATTACCACCGTCAAAACGAATTATTTTATCGCCAGCGCATTCAGCTGGAAAGGGGATTCTTAACAGACCAGATTTTACCACTGGCCTACTTAGCAGAAATATTGTCTAAATTACAAGAAGGGAAACATTACACCCCACAAGATAACCGCTGGTATTATAGACACCTGAACGTTCGACTATTATTAGACGGCGAACAGGAGCTAATATACCAGACAGTAATTCCGGCAGTTTCAGGCACTCAATTTTTACACTATAGATTAAAGTATTTTCCGGTCCCATATGGTGCTGACCACCTGAGAAAGTTGGTAGGAGAAGAGGAGGTGGCCCTAGATAGCATATCCAGCGCGTCATTTCTTCCTCAGCATTGTATCGGGTTTGAACCCCAGATTTGCTCAGCTGCAATAGAGCATCTAACCCCGACCTGCGAAACAAATATTATTTTAGGTAAAAAGCCAGACCTTTGTAAGGCGCAGATTGTAAAAAGAAATAACTTAACAAACCAAGTGTTTAGAGAGGGAGAGTCCATTTCTTCTGTAATTCTGGCTATTTATGAACCTCTGGAAACAATCTTGAGGTGCCCTGGGCAAAAACCAGTGATACAAACGTATCATCGGCATGCCAGGGTGATTTTAGAAGGCGGTTGTCTCCTGGTCGGAAAGGATTGGCGTGTGAGTAGCATCCAACGCCATGAGTCCCATATAACCCTCCCCATCCCCAAGATTATGCCCCTCCCCGGGTTTAATCTGACTTATGGCAAATTATCCCTTTACCCCCATTTAGATCAGCAATTGACTTTCCTGCCGAGAGCTGAAATACCCTTACTAGCCCTGACAGATTTTCCTAAACCCATTTCCCCCCTGATTTCCTCCACCCCTTGGTCCGAAAGTTCTATCTGGGGTATAGCCACTCTCATCCCCACTCTCCTAGGAGTCATGACCCTGGGAATAATCTACCTCCGCCGAAAGGGGCTCGCCCCAAGAGGCAAAGTCAACCTTTTGTGTTGTCTGAGAAACCTTAAGCCCCGAGAGAAGATCCCAATAGGACCCCCAACCCACCACCCTGTAGCCCTAGCCCTCCAAGACCTAGATCGAGAGGAGGGAGAGGCCACTCCAGGCGCTAGGACTGGCTCTCGTTCCCTCGAGCATATCCCTGCCCCCTCCCCCGCCTCACCATATTACGCTGCCAATTTCGGACTGACCAGGATGAAATAATTAGTCTACCAATGTTTATTGGGTTTCTCTGGGGTAACAAACACTTTTTGAACTTGTCTGTAACTTACTCTTGTTTAATATTTACTATTAATTTTTGTTCTGTCCTCTTCTCGGGTGCGAGGGAGATCACAGAACACAGAGTAGTATACCTGGGTGAAATCCATTTTCTCTCTCGGGAGGAAATGGTGGAATCCGTGAACAAGGATCCAGCCCAAATAGGTATTTTTATTTCAACTCTCATTGTGAGAAGTTGTTTTTACACAAACAGAATCGGTCGAGACAGAGGAGCCTGAGAGGAAGCACCATGGAATCGAAGCCCTCACCTTGTCTCTGACCATTCTGCTTTGAAGAGGTATTTTTTCCAAATAATAAGAGTTTATACGTGATGCTACAGTAAAGTCGACATGTGTTCTGTAGTATTTGAGGTTAAAAATGGAAATATTGTAGTGTTGACTACCCAACCGCTCTCACTCTCCATGGCCAAAGGAGGAGAGAGAAAGAGACGGGCGTCCTGTCGGTCAGCGACGAGGTCCAGCGGGGGCCTCGGCTGACCGGCCGGGCAGAGGAGACGGCGGTGACGACCGTATTGGAGAGCTTTGTGAGTACTAGCTCAGTACAAAGGAAGACATTTAACAGTGTTCAGGAGCACACTTAAAAAACACAGAGACTTCTCTTACATAATATTCGACTAAAAGACTTTTTAGTGCAGGGTGATGGCCTCTGATATAAATGAACACTCCTTTTAATAGAGCCACTCCCTTTGGAAACTTTCTATCTTGACCCGTTAGGTCTACAGATATAATAATTTATAATACTTTTACTTTACCCTTTTCTATGATTTTGTGTGTGTAAATTATGTAACCTTATTTCTATTTCTCTTGTCTGGTTGGACTGGGTTGATCAGTGGCTAAATATTTTGTTCGAAAGAAAGCTTTCAACAAAAATAAAATATGGGACGAATGTAAAGAATTGGCATCTTTGGATCCCAGACCCGACCTATTTAGCCCTGATCATGGTCAGGGCACGCGCGCCACACGTGGCCTGGCCAGGAGGGAGGGGGAGATGAGCCACTCAGGGCTCACCCCACCTCCCCCAGCCCGACCTAATTACTTATACACTGCTCTGGGGTATCAAGAGGGGGGAAGGGCCAAGAGGGAGGGGGGGCTGGCACGAGCCATGGGATCCATGAGTAAGGGGTGGGAGGGGGAAGGCTGAGGAGAGGGATCCGACCTGCGTGCATTCCATATATGGTCTCTGCCTGGGGAGCAGAGGTCGGCGTGTGGGCAAGGAAGATTCTCTCTCCCTCGACCAATTAGAGGGAAGGGGAAGAGCTAGTGGAATATTTCCTGGGTTTGATTGTATGAATAATTCATGATTGTGGAGTATAAAATAAAGTGACCATTCGGACCTAGGCACTCTGTTACTCGCTGAGTCACCACCGCCTAGGCCGAATCCAGACGAACTACAACCTCGGACTTCTTGTCTCACTTCTTCATCTTACTGAACCTATGGGCTAAAAACCCTTAGTGCTTCTTTACAATATACCGAACCTGCCTATCATCGACCTGTTTTCATGCTTTTTTTTTTGCTGGTACTTTCTAACCAATCCCAGAAGCTAGCTTGAGTTAAGTGGAGCAATGTTCAAATGGAAAACTGTTTTGTTTAATGAATAATTAAAAAGTTATCACAAACAGCGTATTCGAAGCGAGGGTTTTTTTAAATGGCTGCCAAAACAAAAAGTTCATCGAAGCACACACAGGGAAGCCACTGCCGTTCTATGCCAATCAGATATGATCACGTGCCCATGGGCACAATGGGGAAACTGGGCAAATGGGCACATGGGCAAACTGGGGAAGCCCTCTGATCAGAAAAACACAGGACTGTCGCTTTTGCAGGTAGAAATCCGGGATTATAATTTATTCCATTAAAAAGCTAATGAAATATAGATTCTTCTGCTAAAATCTAAATGTCTGCAGCCGTCTTGCAGCCTTCCTGCAAGATGGATTCAGACCTCGGAGAGTCGCACGGCAAAACACCTGACAACTCGTATGCTGAACGGCTAGAAATAGTTTAGTAGCCAGGAAAATCCCGGCTGGTTTGCGAGGGCCGTTTTTGCGACGTTCCTTTATTTTTAAATATAAAAACAATATTAGGCGTTCAGATCTGCTGAAGTCTAACCAATTTACTTAAATAATTATCACTTGAAGCGGTATACTTTTCTGGACTCCCATGAGATTATCATTGTATGAAAATGGATCCAATGAAATTAATTTTAAAAAAAACAGCATGTTATCCGGCCTTTGTAACACATCATACATGATCATAATATTTAACACTCAAGTAGCTAGGGTCCTAGGGTTTTTATATTTCGGACGATTTTCAATTGTAGCCTACTTGTACCTTGTTATTAGTTTAGCCATAGCCATAGGCCTAAAGTACAAAAAGAAAAGAAAAGGAGGGGCAGCATTGTCGCTCCTAAAAGCTTTTGGTTAATGACCTCATGATAATGTAATTTAAATGTATAATTTCCTTTTCTCCTGATGAAATGTATGAATCTTTTTTTTGTTCTCTGCCTGAAATGTGTGTGTGTGGGGACGGGGGGAGGGGGGCATGTTGATTTCTTCTGGTTTAACTAAATCGCTCCAATGTCCATGTGTCACTTCAGTAAAATGTCATAATTATCAGTAATTTTATTTAGCTTATGTTTGTCAGGGTTGGAAAAATCTCGCGGCCCGGTTTCCGCACCACCATGTCAGCCCTGCCGACAACCAAAAATGATATCCATATAATATAAAGCTAGAGCGATTTCTACAAAAAGAGGTAGAAAAGAAAAGGTAGAAAGAAGGGTTTCTTTGTCCGGAATGTTCTCGGAATTTGTTGTATTACAAACCACTTTACTGATCTGTAGAGGTCTGTCCCCCCTCTCTGGATGTCGTCGTATGTGGTTTGTGAAGGTTTTTGGGGTGGAAATGTGATTTTGAAGCCTTTTTTAAATCGGGATATCCACACTATTTATAGCCTGGGAAAGCCCCTGTGAGATACTACGTCATTTCCCACAAACTACATCCAGGGAAACCTAACTACAGAGATGCCAATTTTTTTGGGAATTTTATGATGAATACCGGGTCATATTAGTCAACAAAACTAGAAAAATCCAGCAGAGGATGCAATAGCATCATGAGGGGATTTAGTCATTAAGTAAGTAAGTAGTTAGTAAGGTAAGTCTAATCAAGAGAAGTTAGACAAAATCGCATAGACCTCCTGTTTGATTAGAATTAATCAGGGACATGTTACATTTAGTGTGACGTGGAGGGGGAGCATGAGGAAAAGGGGAGGGAGAGGGGGGAAATCGGAGATAGGGTTGGGAGAGAAAAACAGGTATGAAAGACAGAGAAGAGGGGGAGGGAAAAGAGGGAGAGGGGGAAGTATGGGGAGAGAGGGTCCCCGTCCGGAGGACGGGTACTTTGCTAGTATATATATATAGGCGTCCGACGGACGACTAGGTTTTATCTATCTTTAGTGTGAGCGGACAACCACATATTTTGAATATATCGGACAACCATATTTTGGAAAGTGTTTGGGTTGTCCTGAGGACCTTCAATGTGTTGATAAGAGTGTAAAGCAACCAATCTCACTCACTCACTCACTCACTCCCTCTCAGCTCTCCCGCCCTTGATATAACCTTCAATGTCTTGATAAGGGCGTAAAGCAACCAATCTCACTCACTCACTCACTCACTCCCTCTCAGCTCTCCCGCCCTTGATATAACCTTCAATGTCTTGATAAGGGCGTAAAGCAACCAATCTCACTCACTCACAGGCGAATGTGACTTTTATAGGGCACCCCACTTTAGACTTGAGCTACACCATTAGTAATGATGTGAGTGTGATTAAGTGGGCCAGCGGGCCATGCTTCATAAATACACCAACTTATGAATTATGGGTCAGATTTTCTGGGAATGTACACTTTCAAATTCGAATTTCCCACAAATTCCATCAATTTTAACCTAAAATTTTAAAATCTATTAAGAAATATTTCACAAAATTTGATTTCCAAACTTTGTTGAAACTTATCACCTTTCAATTCTCAGAATCCCAGTTAAGGTATGCATAACACCAGCGATAATGTGGCCACCACCACTAGCCAGAAGCCATAAAGGAAGCTTCCGGTTATGCAAACTCAACATTAGTTAAAAAATGATTCCCATCTCGCTAATTCTTAATAAACCTTGAGAACCGCCCTTTATCTCTTTGCCATACAGGGCTCGAAAAAAACCTCGAAAAATGTTTACTTGCCCGGGGCAACTAAAAAATGTCTCTGGGCAAATAAAATTTAATGTTAGTTGCCCGATTGGGCAAGTGAACATCTCTACGGCGCCGATTTCAAACCCCTGTTGTGATGTCTACTTACAATGAAACAAGATACATACAGATCAGTGTGATTTCGTTTATGATTCTGCAAATAAATATGGGCAAGTAAAATGTGGGCAAGTAAATCTTGGCTGCCACTTGCCCAATGGGCAAGTGAAGTTGGTAGGTGTTTTTTAGCCCAGCCATAGCAGGAAGTACTGCAGGAAGTCCGAGCATTGCCGAGAATACTTCCAGATTAAAAAGATAGGCAGTGGCTAGATTGAATATAACTAAGGACTACAAGAATTAACCCCACGTGCACGCCTCTTTTCCCCTTGCCAGAAATATGTCAGTATCCCTGAAGTTAATATTGTTGTCTAAACGCCCAGAGTTGCATGGGCATACATGGGTCAGATTTTCGGAAAATGTACAATTCGCCTTCACCAATCCTCTCAAATAACCCCCATTCCAGACAATAATGAGCTTCAAAATACAGTTTAACATAACAAAACAGATACTTTAAATGAATGCGATACCAAATATACTCAGACATACCCGATATTCATCATTTTTCAGCCTAATTTAGCAAAATTTCCTAAATGTGTAGGGCTGCCAATTGTGCATTTTCTGAAAATCTGACCCACATATACAATTATACAAAAGCTGACCCCAATATTATATTGTTGCATCCCACTTATGTCAGAGTTTAATAACGGATTCATTCGTCGCTAGTTCAGTCCATGTTGAAGGTCTATTGCTGAAGTCGGGATAAAATTTTATACCTCATACAGATCTGTGTAAATCATCTCTTACTTGCACAATGGTAGGTTGCTGAAATCTCATATGGATTTTTGGTTGTTATTTTGTGACTTAATTGTTATTCATTCCGCATTGCATTAATGATCCATGTCTATGACGGATCTGGTATTGATATAAAAGTGTGTTTGTTGATCCATGGATTCTTTGATTTCTTTGTATCTTTCCTTCTCACATCTTTGTTACTTTTGTAACATTATAGATGGATATGAGGAGAGTAAATGAATGTGACCCTCACACTATGGTAGAGTGTGTATGACATTTTATTAGAGAACATGAAGTTTGGACGCTCCTGGTAGCAATACGTATTGTTATACGTAGTGTAACACAAATTGATAAGGAGATGTAGCGTAGAGTATTGTAGCGTAGTTTATTGCGTACTGATGTTAAGTAGTTTGAAAGACCCTCATTATATGCAATGGGTGCACGGTCACGCAGGACTGGTGCACCCTAATTGGGATGGTGAAGCTGCCCAATCAACATGTAATTAGCCTCAGTTGGGCTTGTACCAACATGCAGGTAACATGTACTAAAAATGAAAATTACAGGTATGGTCCCTTATGTAACCATAAGGTATAACAGTATGTGATGTGTTTTAGGAAAATGAGTCACAAGTCGCAAAATTGATATTTTTCAAAGTGTTTTTTTCCACAAGTTCTCTTTATTGAAATGTTCTGATATTTAGAGGGTTTAGCACTTATAGTCATAAATCCATGTAACAAATTTTGGGACATTGTATTGAATATATTTGTGCCCTTTGAAGGCCTTCATATCGAGTATATCTAATTACTTTACTGATAATCACCCATCCGGGAACATTGCAAACTTGTTTTCCAAAAATAAAAATATCAAACAACATAAAATATAGAAATACTTCTTAAATGTCTTTCATGTTTACTATCATTGGAATCAGCTTGATCTACTCTTTTAGAATGTGATGATATCTCAAAATCCTTATTTTGCGACTTGTGACTCGTTTTCCTAAAAAGGATCACATATTAATGAGCATGAGTAAACCTACACCTCAATAGGTGCTGGGGACGGGCTATACTTATATATATAAGATAAGATAAGATAAGATAAGAAGTTTTTTATTTGCCTTCATCAAGGGTACAAGGTAGGTATGGTTGAGTATAAGTAAGTAAAAAAGGACAAATAGGTCGACATACCAATATGATGCAACAATATTAAACGAGCAAAAACAGCACTCCTCCTCAAGTCGTTGCTACCATGCTAATGACGTCACTCCAACATGACGTCACGCTGGATCCCATCCAACTTAGATACCTCTTGGATACATGGAGATGTATCTATGAGGGTGCACTTGTTGACAACTGACTGTTGTCCATCCTAACAACTGACCAAGAGGTGGTTTATGGTTAGGATTGTTGTTTTTCCCAGTACTTGGGTACAGAATACATGTATTACTTATGTAAACATGTAGGCTGTCCCCAAAACAGGGGGTAAGAAAAAAAAAAAAAATATGATGCAACAAGGCACCATTTCTTCCGGTTGTTACCCGAATTTTGAATGGCTAAAGCTAAACTAATTGACTTAGTGACAGAGGGTCAAATTAAATTGACTTAAATGATAGAACAATAAATCGAGTAGGACAGCACAACATGTTAAATTAAAATGTCAAATTAAATTGACTTAAATAATAGAACAATAAATTTAGTAGGACAGCACGACATGTTAAAAACGTAGGGTATCTAATCGAGCAGTACAGCTCGGTTATTACAACTCAAACAAAAAAATTTAGTGATAAAGAGAAGTAGATGTAAAGCATGTTGTAATAAAGTACATTATTACTAAAGGTTATCCATTTACATATATAACATCTCTAATGCATATGTGTCAGATTTTCAGAAAATGTACAATTGGCAGCTGTACACATTTAGTAAATTCTGCTAAATTAGGCTGCAATTAGGCCAATACCAGGTAACTTCGAGTATATTCGGCATTCTATTGATTCTAGAAATCTGTTTGGTTAGGTTGAACTGTATTTTGAACTTTGTTTTTGTATGAAATGTGGGTTATTTGAGAGGATTGGTGGAGGTGAATTGTACATTTTCTGAAAATCTGACCCATATACTGTGACTGTTACGTTACAGGAGGACATCATGTCACTGTTCACCACGCCACCTGCTGGCATATCCTATGACAAGCCTGGATCACTCACTCCAGACCAAGTCAAACAATTCTTTGAAGAGGTAGGTCTTGTTTGAACCTTGTTATATTGGTAATGTTAGAGATAGATTCATCATTAAATTTGATCTTTAAACAGTCTTTTTAGTTTTGTTTTCCTCCATATAATTACTAATAAAATAAATAAAAGATAGTGAGGGGAGAGACATGTCAAGGGATGGGGAGGATGAGGGAGACATAGGGTGGGGAGAAGAGAGAGGTTAGTAGGGAGAGGAGCAGGAATTAGGCCTTCATATTGGTCAGATTTTCTGAAAATGTACAATTGACAGATCAACACATTTAGTAAATTCAGCTAAATTAGACCGAAAAATGGTCAACACTAGGTATATCTGAGTATATTTAGTATTGCCTTGATTCAAACAATCTGTTAGGTTATGTTGAACTGAATTTTGAACCTTATTTTTGTCTTGTTTTAGAATAAGAATTCAATCAATATCATGAAGTCTAGCCGAACTAACGCATACCTCTCTTATTAACCTTTCAATATTGTTCTTGTATTGGTGTTTCCCAGGGCTACCTTCTGATAGAGGACTACTTTGAGAAGTCCCTGCTGGACACCGCGCGGGACGACATCACCCAACTCGTGGATGACCTGGCTCACCAGCTCTATGAAGCCGGCAAAATAAAAAGTAAAACTTTCATAATATTATAATATTATATAATGAGTTTCATCTTTATCCAGTTGTATTTAAGAAAAAAAGTTAGTATCGCCCCCTGTGTGCTTGTATTTTGTGCAAAATTGTATAACCCCCCCCCCCCTTAAAGTCTTGTGCAAAATTTCTTGCCCCCCCCCCCCTTTGAAGGTGCGCAAAATGTTATGAACCCCACTACATCATTGTAGTTCTGAGTCTGCAAAGAAAGGTGGCTCCCCCACTTTTAGAGTCTGCACAAAAATGTGCTCTTCCCCCCCCCCCTTCAGAGTCTGTGAAAAAAGATGCTCCCCCTTTAGAGTGCACAAAAGCATATGCCCCCCCCCCCCTGAAAATTCTGCCCTTCCCCCGCCCCCTCAGTGGTTAAAAATGAACTGTCCCTTAATCAGAGGATAACATCAGTGAGTCTAGTTACCTAGCAGTTTGGGAGGTTTTCAACCTCTACCAGACAATATTTACAATATAATTGACACCTTAAAGGGTATCAAGCAAGTTTAGGGCAACTTTCCACTTTATATTAGTTCCTATTAATGTGATTAACCTCCTCTCACAACTTAAAAGTTTATTTGATAATTTAATATAAAGATAGCCGGTTAAAGTGGTGAGATAGAAAAATCACAGCAGGGTGCCACTGGAGCTATATCCAGCCAAAACATAGAGATATGTGACGTCACCAGCGGTACTGGCACATCTGGTCATGCATGGGTCCTGTACTAAAGATATACTGAAAGGCCACTTATGATAGAAAACCCTTCATTTCCCAAGGAAAGCCTTCATGTTTTAAGCTCCAATACCTACAGTATTATAAGCACAAGTGTAGCTTCATCTCATATAAATGGGTAATTCATAAGTGAATTGTAGACATGATTTCTAGGGCAAAGAAAAAGTTATTTACATGTGCATTCACAAATTTCAAGCCATTCCTCAACACATAGAATTCTATCTTAATTGGGACTAACCACAAGTATGTGACAGCTCTGCATGGTGCCACATCACCAAACTGCCTAATCTCAATGTCCAGTTGGGTCTTCAAAGCATACAGATTAGCAGCAGCTGTTGGTCTGTCCCAGGAGCTGAGCTCAGTGGGGGGTGAACCCATCAAGTGAGTGACTTGAAGGGGGTGACTTTGATAAGCTCCCTATATGTTATTAATTAGTCAGGTCACTCTGTCTCTGAGCAAAATGTTGTTATACCTCTCATGACATCACAGATTTGGATGGGTGAGGGTGAGGGGGCGTTGGCTTTCTGCTCATATTTGCTCATATAAATTGTGTTTCTTTAGCATTGTATTAGCATCAACATCAAATTGAGACTGGGAGATACATACGGAAATATGAGTAGATGAAGAAATTAAAATAAAAATGATGTGTAATAATCTTGCTTGATACCCTTTAAGTTGACACCTTAATGAGACACCTTAATGATGACCCTCATTCTTTTGGGTTCAATTTAAATTAACGATTGTTTCACACGTTTGCGTCACAATATAGTGGATTGATAATATATGATGCATAATAGTAGAATGCTTAAAGATAACATTTGCCGTTTAGATATGGTCTGTCTTTATAGTAGTAAAGTAAAGTAGTAAATTCTTTTGGGGGTGTTTAAATTTTGATGTGTTTGTTATGAAACACCGAAACGTTGGCTCAAATCATAAATGATTATAAAGTTCTACAGCATCCTTATATGCACAAATTGCTTCTTATTCCGACTGCAATGTTATAATTATTCCCTCTCCTTACATCTAAAAAGTAAAACATCTCATAGGCTTATCTTATTATGGACCAGGCATTTTATCTGAATTTGAAAATATTTACACAACTCTTTAAATAAACTTAAATTTTGGAATATTTTGATTGTTGTTGGTATCACAGAAAGGCTGGAATGTGTTCAGTTCTGAAGCTTGTAATAGATTTTGGACATTTTCCTTCGATTAAAAGCTCTACAGAAAAACTTTGACCAAAGTTCATAATAATTGATCATATTTTAATATATTTGCTTTAATATAATTAATCTGCAATTTGGTCAATACTAGGTAAATTCGAGTATATTCGGTATTTACATTGATTCTAGTAATCTGTTTGGTTAGGTTGAACTGTATTTGGAACTTTTTTTTCGTCTGAAATTTGGGTTATTTGAGAAGATTGGCAAAGTTGAATTGTACATTTTCTTAAAATCTTACCCATATCTGACACTCCTCCATGTGCGTTCTCATTGCAAACATGAAATGAACTGATGTTAGTGGGCAACAAAAACATTTGTCGCCGCCATTTTTCCTCTAGTGGAGTTCCGCTATAATATGCTATCAGAAAGGTACATTGACATGTGTTCCAGCTGTACAACTGCTCTCTAGAATGTGGAACATTCATAGTGGGTCTGTTCACATAAATGTGATGTGTTTCAGGAAAATGAGCCATAAGTCGCAAAATTGATATTTTTCAAAGCGTTTTTTTCACAAGATCACACTATTGGAATGTTCTGATTTTTGGGGAGTGTGTCACCTATGGTTATGTCAATCGATGTATCAAATTGCAGGACAATCTATGTAATATATCCTTTGGTTTTAAAGGTCCTTATATGGACTACATTTAGTTACTTTACTGTTTAGTGACTCCCAGAAATATTAGAAACAATTTTTTTCAAAAACGAAAATATCAAACTTAAAATCTAGAAATAATTATTATTTTATCAGACTGTTTGCTACCATTGGAATCGGCTTGATCTCATCTTTTCAAATATAATGATATCTCAAAATCTTTTTTTTGCGACTTATGACTCATTTTCCTGAAACACATCACATAAATGTGTACACACTGACATCACATCTTGCCTCTATTCACAGGTCTCTATAAGGAATATGGCTTGTTCCAACGCCTCACATACATGGAGAAAGAGTTCCCTGGCGCTAATATCATTCTACACAAAACTGGCAAACTCCCTGAGGTAATATAATCTTCATTAAAACTAGCAAATTCCCGAGGTAAAATAATCTTCATTTTTGAACGAGATCGAATCTCGTTCTTTATTGTGTCATTGTCCTGGGCCGTTTCGCCGTGCGTCTTCCTGTCCTCCGTTCAATTCAATTCAATTCAATTCAAGACATTTTTTATTTGCATAAATGATGACTACAAAAAGGAAGGCCCAGTTTTGAAACCTATGTTCCAAGTCTTCCAGTGGGTTCCTGGTGGTTGGTTGTTGCCAAAACTGATTTACAATAAAATACTCTGATATAAATTTCATGGCTATTTAATTTGATATCCAAGGGCTATTTTCTACCTGTCTATGTTTAGCTGTTTCTTTAAGGGTAGGCTTAGTTGAATAATATATAATAACTACCTAACAGTGAGTAGTACTAACTAGAATATGCGGTAAAAGTTAGGGTACAATAACAAAGTGTAATCAAACAATGGTTGGTTGTTGGTACGGTCGGTCCAGACCAATGAGTAGTGTACATACACAACAAAATACATATATCAAAAATACCAGAAATACAATAGCAAAAAGATAATAATGAAATGAAATAAGATAAAATGTTAGATCCACAGCAGATCATGACATAAATACAGTAACATATACAGGGTTAGGTACAATGGTAGGGGGTGATCTACAATATTTCTATTGTATTTAGGCACGTGTGAACAATATTGCTAAAAGTCTTCCGGTCCTGTACCTGGTGAGCAGCAGTTTTTGGGGATTTCAAATATTTAGCCGATTTATAAGTGAAAGAGTTTAGAATTTTTGCCGATTTTGGCTGTAGTAATTTTAAATTACGTCTACCTTGGGCATGACTTCTAGTTGAAATTTTTCTATTATCCAAATTGGTTTCATCGGTAGTGGCTTAAGTTAATTATATGTTTTTGTCTTCTTTTGTTTAAGTGTAATAAGTTTAGATCTAAATGTTCTTCATCCACATTTGTGTATTTTGTTTTTCCAAAAATGATTCGAAGTGCCGAGTTTTGTAAGGACTGGAGCTTACCAAGTAGAGATTTTGGTCCGGAGTCATACAAATAATCACCAAAATCAAAGTGCGGGAGTATGGTCATTTTATATGAGACCGTCCTCAAAGCTGTTATTTTGGCCGTCGATGGGGGACCAAAATGGGTAGGCCAATCCACTTTACGGTGCTTAATTCCCAATTCCATGTACTACTTACATACTCATAGTATAGGGTAGAATATACTGGCCAACCAATGATGTGATAGGATTTAGTGGGACTGTTGCATAAAGTTGGGGAGGACAAATTTGGATTAATATGAATATTGGACCCCTGCTTCGTTTATGGCTTTCCCTGCCCTTGAATGGCTCAAACACTTTACAAACCCCTTCAAATGAAGGGGAAAATTAAACTAATCTAACCAAGACATACAATTCCAGGTCCAAATTCCACATATCCCTTCATTCTGAGGGAAACTAAAAACTTAAACTAATCAACTTTAAATCTCTACTGGCCCAAACCCCATGTATCCCTTCATTCCAAGGGAAATTATTTAATCTTGCAAATCCATATCCAGGCTATGCTACATCATTGCATCATCCACCACGCTATGCCCTGGGATTAACTGATCTACTTGAAAACTTTATCCTCACATAATCAACCATATTACTTCAGGCTCAAACACTTTACAAACCCCTTCAAATAAAGGGGAAAATTAAACTAATCTAACCAAGACATACGATTCCAGGTCCAAACTCCACATATCCCTTCATTCTGAGGGAAACTAAAAACTTAAACTAATCAACCTTAAATCTCTACAGGCCCAAACCCCATATATCCCTACATTCCAAGGGAAATTAAAACTAAAATCAACCCACCTTGGTGTATAGTGGATACAAGGATGTATACAGGAAGACATTCCCCCGCCATGGAGACTAGTATGAGTAGAGTAGGACATTCCCCCGCTATTGTGTATAGTATGAGCCCAGGGGGACATTTCCCCGCCATGGTGCATAGTATGAGCCCAGGGGGACATTTCCCTGCCATGGTGCATACATTTCCCCGCCATGGTGCATAGTATGAGCCCAGGGGGACATTTCCCCGCCATGGTGCATAGTATGAGCCCAGGGGACATTTCCCCGCCATGGTGCATAGTATGAGCCCAGGGGACATTCCCCTGCCATGGTGCATAGTGGGGGGGGGGGAATATTGTTTTCCTCTAAATATTTGCTATTTTAAGGTATTCTGGTGGGATTTATTTAGCGTCATTAGGAGAATTCCTTAATATTCATATGCTGACTTGAAATTTAGAATGTTAGCCTACTTCACTGTATGTATGTATGAAATGTATGTTGTATGTGTTTACCTTCAAGGTGAATGCAAGTATTTTAATGAGGATATTTTATGAGTTGTCATATGGTACTTTCTTCTTCCCCTTCCCCCCCCCCCCCCTCTCTCTCTCCGTTTCTCATTAATAAACTTATTCTAAGACTTATGCTATTATTAAATTATTCTCATACTTATAATTATACTTATAATTATAAGTATATAATCGAAATCTCGTTCATAGCGAGTGCCATGGCACTCGTTTTTCTCTTGTTCTTATTTGCGTGTATGAATGAAAAGAAATGTAAGCATTTGTATTGAGAAACTGGGAGAAGTGAAAACACCTATTCAAATATATAATAGTATTAATATAAATTTTTTAAAATATAATAATATATATATATATCTTAACGCTTATCTATAGCGCCTCATCAAAAAAAAGAAAAATTGAAGAAACTGTTTCTGTTGAGATTTGTATACAAAAGTGGAAATAAAGTTTCTTATATATAATATGGATCACTTCACTTCTATTATTTGTGTTTCCAGTCTTTCCGGCAGATCTGGACACATGAGAAGTCGCTGAACATAGCGGAGCAGATTCTGGGTACGGGCGACATCGTGGGTAACCCCGTGTGGAACCTGCGCTGTAAGACACCCCAGAACGAGGCTACGGTGGTTCCCTGGCACCAGGGTGAGTCGCTGTCACTTTTTTTAATTATTATTTCATTTATGGCCAATCATTTTAACATCATACAGAAAAACGTGTGTCAGCCATGCTGATTTATTATAGCATTGCCTCAGAGAAAAACAGTTTTAATACAAAGTTATTATATTATCTATCTAACTATCTACATAATATTGTACATCAAGATCTGTTTTATACTAACATCAAATTCAATTACTTTTCACTGCCCTTTTGTACAGGGCGTTTTACATTCAACAGATCTATAAATAAATACAAAAAATAGACCTTTTTCCATATTGCCTACAACTATCTTTCCGTCTGTCTGTCTTTCTTTCCTTTTATCTCTCTGTCCATCTATCTATTTATCTATCTAGAGAGAATATAACATGGAAGCCGGAGTAAGAAGCAATTTGTGAATATAATGTTGCTGTAGTGGTTGGTTTATAATATGAACCAACCCAGTCTCAGTGTTTCATAACATTCACCAGGGCTGACAATCTATCTATCTATCTATCTATCTATCTATTTATCTATCTATCTATTTATCTATCTATCTATTTATCTATCTATCTATTTATCTATCTATCTATCCATCCATCCATCCATCCATCTATCCATCTATCTAATCTATCTATCCATCCATCCATCCATCTAATCTATCCATCCATCCATCCATCTATCTAATCTATCTATCCATCCATCCATCCATCTAATCTATCTATCTATCCATCCATACATCCATCCATCCAATCTATCTATCCATCCATCCATCCATCCATCCATCCATCTATCTAATCTATCTATCTATCCATCCATCCATCCATCCATCCATCCAATCTATCTATCTATCCATCCATCCATCCATCCATCCATCCATCTATCTAATCTATCTATCTATCCATCCATCCATCCATCTAATCTATCTACCTACCTATCTATCTATCCATCCATCCATCCATCTATCTATCTGTATGTATATAATGTCGTTCTGTGTATCTATCTGTGAAGATTGATGTATGGTGAAAGTTCCATCATTGAGTAAACATGATGTCTCGAAATAAAATTTGTTTAAGAAGAGAACTATATCTCCGTCTACAGATACGGCCTACACAGATGAGACTGACTGCCACAGACTGGTCTTCAGTGCCTGGATACCTCTACTCGACACAGACGCCAGCAATGGTGGCATGGAGGTGCGATTATCACATTTTTTTTATTTAGAATTTTTATACAGTCAATCTTCCGTGAGATGACAAATGAACATTTTATTTCTCATCACTTCTATTTTTCATCCTTCTATATTATTTCTGAAGGGAAACCAGGAAGACCTCAGCGTAATTATACATTGAGAGGGAACATTCCGCTTCAGTACGTCATTAACAGAAATGTAACATGTTTTATTGAATACAAGTTTTATAATAATAATAACAATAATAATAATAATAATAATAATAATAATAATAATAATAATAATAATAACTGCAGTGTACAAATGATATTATGAACAATGGATGTCATGAACACATGGGCTCACGGGTGATAATTCAACAAAAAAAACATGGTCTTCCTCCTACTGCTGTGTCTAGCTAGACTACGCTTTATGTAAACATACTACTTGAGGTCAAGTTAAACACATATAAATCAAGTAAGGATGTCAAATGTCAATAATCCTAACATTTAGACACTTATTAATTTCCTGAAGCGATTTGTGATCTTTATGTTGTTTATTGAATATCCTAAATTAGTTTCTTTGTGTGCCACAGGTGGTGCGTCGGGGACACCGCACAGGACGCGTTGCTAAGCACACGTGTTGCTATGGTGGTACCTGGTACGTGATGCTGGATGATGATGAAATGGTCAAAACCCTGGGTAAGGCTTTTATATGGGCTGGTGCTGGTGACGAATGTTCAGTTATTACCCTTGTTTACTTATTGTTTGCCTTATAGGACTGAAGTCATCAATATTTTGTTGCTGTAATAATATGTATTATATGGGTGAAATCGCCAGAAAATGTACAATTCATCTTCACCAGTCCTCTCAAATAACCCAAATTTAAGACGAAACCAGGTTCAAAATACAGTTCAACATCACAAAACAGCTTCATTAAATCAAGGCAATACTAAATATATTCAAATATACCTAGTATTGACGATTTTTCGGTCTAATTTAGCAGAATTTACTAAATGTGTTGACATCTCAAAGTCTATTTTTAGCGACTCATTTTCCTAAAACACATCACGTATTTGATTGTAAGAGATCAGTCAATGAAAAAGTGAACCAATCAATCAATCAAAAATCAAATGCATGATGGGAAATATGGGGACTTGTGTTATGGAAACATGTACATCTATATATAACACATGGATATTGACTTTAGAGCATTGATAAATAATCCATGCTGAACATGGAACCGGGTATACGTTTCATTAGTGATGGTGTGTCGTTCTAACATCGCGGCCTGCAGCCGATTTTTCTGTTACCACGTTGCGAGTCGCACTCTGTACAGGATCTGTTGAGTGCGACTTGACCCAGAAAATGTATCCCACTTTGAAGTTTCAACTCAACAGAGTACACACAGGGTCCCTCACTTTGGTGGGGGATTCCCCCAAAGCTATTTGGGTGCTGATGTCGCCTCCTCTGAATCATCAAATCAATACTAAAACTAACCCTAAACCTAACCTTAAATTGGTTGTCTGTAAATTGGTTGTCCTAAGTCCGTAAATTGCTTGTCCTAAGTCTGTAAAGGGAATCTCAGTTTCAGGAAGGGAGAAGTGGATGCAATCAGGCAACTTGCAACCTCGTACCTACCCCTCGTAACGCCTGTATGCATGCATGGCATGTTTTCTATAGATTTTAGACTGTACCATTAGTTCCATAATTCCATGTGAATCAAGATTCAAAACGGCGGCTATACAACTTCCCTATTTATCTGTGTGGTATGTTTCAGAGTGTGACCCAAGCAGAGACTCGGTGGTCTGTCAAGTACCGTACGGCGGGGTGCTCTTCTTCAACAACATGATTCCACACAGAAGGTAAGAGGATTTGAACTGAACGTACGTGGGTCAAATCTTCAGAAAATCAGGTTCAAAATACAGTTCAACCTAACCAGACGGATTTATTGAATGAATACAATACAGAATACACTCAGATATACTGAGTATTTATCAATTTTCACTCTTAACTTAGCAGAATTGGATAGATTAGTAGAACTGTAGATTGTGCATTTTCTGAAAATCTGACCCACGTCCTCTAGCATAGCAACCACAGCCAAGTGTCATGGTAATTATATCATCTTGAGATAATAATTGGAAACAGAACAATTACAAATATACTAACAGATAAATACTCATTATTATTAGATACATTGTTAAGGTCTTAATAGTTGTTTCACTTTATCTATGGAATTTGGTGCCTGGTTAATACAATATCCTTGGAATGCAGATTAGTGCAGTGTGATGAATTTCTGTCACACCAAAGTACCAAAGTATATATTTGCCTCGCCATTGAGAGTCAGTGCCCTCCTGAAGGTAACTTAGTACAAATACAGGTATTTGTACTAAGTTAATAGACCAAGGTGTTGGTCTATTAATTCATCTATATACTTATAACTCATGTATATCTAATATATGGGTCAGATTTTAAGAAAATGTACAATTCAACTTTGCCAATCTTCTCAAATAACCCAAATTTCAGACGAAAATAAAGTTCCAAATACAGTTCAACCTAACCAAACAGATTGCTAGAATCAATGCAATACCGAATATACTCGAATTTACCTAGTATTGACCAAATTGCAGCTTAATTTAACAGAATTTACTAAATGTGTACAGCTGCCAATTGTACATTTTCTGAAAATCTGACCCATATAACCAGATTTCCTTTGTTTTTACTTATGCTCAGTTTGGCCAATATGTCTAATGATGTGCGTTGGTCGCTGGACATGCGGTATAACCGGGCGGATGTGCCGGCCGGGCTCTGGGGGCTGAAGGAAGGCATTAGGTTCAGGTCATCCACCGACCCCGACCTGCAGGTTGACTGGAAGTCCTTTGAGGACGTGGACCGCAATGATAAACAGTTTGAGGCTTGCAATGTAGTGAGTAGATTAGAAGTATACTATACATGGGTCAGATTTTCAGAAAATGTTGATGGTGTTGTGATGGTGAGGAGTGGGGAGGACCTGCCTACATGGCCAGTGAACCATGTAAGCAGGACCTCATCATTCCTCACCACCTATGGAACCAGCACAACACCAGCACAACACCATCGCAAGGCTTACCGCAGAGCTTACCGCAACCAGTGGAGACCCCACTGATATCTTAAAGCTGCATTTTCCGCTATTACAACAAGTAAAATCTTACCAAATTTACTCATATCGTGAAATCTTACTTTTTGAAAGATTTTATTTATCCATGAAAGTGGTACAAAATAGTGTTGGCTTTTGCTCAACACTGCTACATTTCAGCCTGACCCAGGCTTCTTTCTTTTCTGAGTAGTTTAGGAACATCAGATTAGTAAAACAGTAGTATATATATGTATTGCATTTTTATTCAGAAACAAATAACATTCCGAAATTGGATACTACTCTCTGCCTGAGCAGGTCTTCCTGAGAGATCCATTTCCTACAAATATCTTGATCATATACAAAGTTTTATTTTTTTAGAAAACACATTCATATAGCTTTTGTTTTTATAAAACATGATTATGGTTAATGCAATCGACTTTCCTGTGTGTTCTATCTACTTGTAACTAACTCTACAGTAAATGTTTACATGATTATAAGTTTTCACCTATCTTAAAATGAGATATATAATGCGGGTTAAACGCTATGTACATAGTTTTGAAATGTCAATGAATAAAAGTAATGCTATATCGATGTATCGATCTTACATAAGGTCTTGTAGTCCTTTGTTCTTTCCTATACTGGAAAGTATCTCAGACCAGTCTGAGACATACTTACTCATCTCCTTCTATTAAATATATGTCATTTTCTGTTAAATAATAAGAGCGTAGGTATTGCCTGAATCCCTTATGTGTTTTGATTATTTGTATGGAATGTAATGAGATGGGATGAACACAAAGTTATCAATATTCTGCTGCTGTTATATATTTATACAAGAATTTGAAATAGAATTGGCGAAGGGAAAATGGCTGCCGGTGAGCGATAATAAGTGTAGGAAACATTTATTTCTTTATCAATATTAACTGAGAGGTCGACTTTAATAGTGAATCGACTCGGTAGATTTAAAACCTGACATTTTGGTTCTATTTTTGCCTCAGAAACCTGATGAGTTTGATACGACTATTCACGGGCCGTGGATGAAGCGCTGGGAGCTCGTCCACCATAACCGGCACACCGAGGCGCTAGAGAAGGCTTAGTCATTATGGGCCACCATAACCGGCACACCGAGGCGCTAGAGAAGGCTTAGACATTATGGGCCACCATAACCGGCACACCGAGGCGCTAGAGAAGGCTTAGACATTATGGGCCACCATGAGATGGTTGTGTGATGTCTATGTAGATTTGGGCCACAGTATGTAAAGCATCAACAAACTTTGGGATCCATCTCCGTCCTGTGCCTCACAAACATAATTATAGGATATAAAAATATCTATAAACGTTAAAAAATCATTATGACATAATGATTACACATTATTAGTAACATTCACTTTTGAAGCTTAGAACTATTGAAGGAGTTTCATATTTATAGGTTTATTACAAAAGGTTCCTCTCTCAACTGAACAGTGGGCTGGCTACTGTATGGTGTACCTCACTGATATAGTGCCAACGTGAATATACATGTTAACTAACGAGTTGGTTGAAGGAGTGGGAATATGGCACGAGTTGCCTAGCAACATGTGCAATATTCTAAGCGACTGAAACCTACGAGTTAGTTAACAGATTTATTATACATGCTTTCAATCATGAAAATAGAAAAAAATTGAGTCATGAATTTTAATCTTACCAGTAATCTTAGAAAAAAAACCCAGATTGTTTGCCATGACAACCCCACATAACTCACTAGTGAAATACGCACTATGCGTAAATCACTCTGGATACATTGTTTTCAGAGCAATGCATGTATAATAAGATATGATACATTATCTATACTAATAGAATCAGGGAAATGTAGCTCATGAAATCAAACTAAAATGATACAGATTACATTTATTGATTCATTAAAAATCCAAATTATGGATAAGAATTAATTATTTGGTGAATCTTATCAGGGAGCTTGTTGTAGTCCTGTAGTCTGGTGGAGTTATTTGTGCCAGAAATCATAGGAAGGAAAGAATGTTTTTTATTCTCTTGTACACAATCTATGTTACACATTGATACATTTTATACACATATATGTACAATTATATATATCAGTAAGAGAAATTATATATTTTGATATTCAAAATGCACATTATATAGTCTAGGTATTGGGTTATCTGTAGAAATGTAAGAGGAAAACTCGGTACATAATATATTAGTACTAGTCTTTGTGCTTGATCTGATCTGTACTTTCCATTCCTCTTATGTTGCTCTAAGTCAATTTGGCAGAAGTCAAATTTTCAATAGGGGATTAGCATAGCCGCCATTTTGAATCTCGATTCGCATGAAATTATGGGAGTAATGGTACAGTCTAAAATCTATAGAAAACATGCCATTTTCAGCGTGGGATATTTATCAGTGCTTCATTTTTTTTAATTTTTTTTCCATTTTTTTAAAAAGTTTTTTGAGCAGTATTACATTTCACTGATTCGGTTTTTCGGCGTTTTTCCGACTGCCTGGATTGTCAATATCCACGTGTTATACATGTTCCCATGACACAAGTCTCCATCTATCCCATCATGCATTTGGTTTTCATAGATCATTTATACAAGCTCTCACTTTGGTGAAGGCACTCTTGCAATTTTCGATAACAAATTATGTCAGAATCCATCCCATGATGCACTCTAACAGACATGCGCAGTGGCACATGCAAATCCACTATTATTCAATGCATTTTCAGCTGTTTTATCCGTTTTGTTGTTTGTATCTGTTTTGGTAATGGCTTTTTACCAATCCATTCTACTGTTTCCATTAATGTTATTGATATCTTTGTGCCATATAATGACAATTTATTTTACACATTTATACACTTGAAGGGAGCCTGATGAACATCCACACATATTTAATCATTAAATATTCTCAATCTTCATTGTGTCCATTATTCGATTCCAGCGGTGGGATTTGGTTGTTTTAAAGTTCTTATAAATTTCCATTTAAAATGGTTAGCTAAACTGTATACTCATTTGAACGTTTTTGTCTCAAGTATGGGTCATTTGACAGAAATGAAAATGATCTACTGCCCTTTGTAAGGTTATGTAAATTACCACTATGACTTCAACAAAATGATGACCGTCGAAAACATTAGTTTGTTGTCAAAGCATTATTGATGTTTTTCTAATGACAATATGATATCAATTCTGGGCCTGTAAAATGGCACATTTCTTCTTGTACCCTTTCAATTATCAAAATGTTTCCATGGAGATAACAATTATTACTACTACAGCTACTTGTTGACTTAACCCATAGCTCTTTGCAATAATTTCCAAAAATCAACTTTGTGTATCAAACTTTCAAAATATCACTAGTAAAGATACTTGTGTCTATGTCCAAATTGGAGCATGGGTGAATGATGTTTGTTGCTGGATTTATATTAAACCATCTGACTGACTGGCAGTAAAACCAACCCAGGACCACCATTGAACTAGCCAACCAACGACGCCCCATAACTACATTATCATTCTCATTCTGGGTCGTCTATAGGAAGCGCTTGACCCAGGGAAGCTGAAAGTTCTCTAGTTTGTCCAGACAAACTACCCAACCAATTCCTATTAAACTATAATATATGTCCTTAATCTATAACTTTTTACGATGCTTACGGTACATTCTTGGGAGAGGATGTGCCCTACAAGACAGAACTAGTTGGTTTATTATCAGCAAAACCTCTTCATTCTCTTCTCAAAATTGAAACATGGCGCTCCGACTTGTTTATGTCTCAGTGTGCATGCCCAAAAGTATGTAAATGAGCTAAAAAAAATGGTGAAACACCACCGCTACAACTGCACTGTATGGGACAACTGTATGTATCACGTTGTAACCTTTACAAAATGGCTACCTCGCTGGGTTTTTTGGGAGGAGCAGATGAAAACACTGCCCGCACTTGAGGAATTCTTCACATCCAGTATTGAAAGGTAACAAGTGGGGACATAACTTAATAAACTTCGATTTTATTGTCATAGTGAGGGGTTAGAAACTTCTACAACTCTACACAAACTACAGCAAACCTAGCCACCCTGTCTCAATCGACTCCGATCCAAAGCCCAGTAAGAAAGCTGGGCTCACAAAGCTACAATTGAAATAGATGATAGTCAGTGGTCAAATGTACAATGTTGTTCAATGCTTTAGGCTTATTTATAGGCTTTTTTTTTTAATCCCCCCCCCCCCACCACCACCTTTGGTATTTTTCCCCTCGCCAGAAGTATTTCAGTATTTTGGCCATGACAAGCTAATCAATAAAGAAAGATATTAGTGGTAGAAAATACTGCCCTGGAATGAAGATGTGTTTCCCCTGTACAAAACAATTTCAACCATTGCGTTTTAGTTAATCTGTAATTTTTATTGCATGATGTTATCAAATTACAACAGGTTGGACAGTTGGATTGTTAAAAAAAAATTACCACCCCCCTACCTAGTTTTCAGCCAGATAAATCGGAAACACACCTATTTTTTTTTGCCTTTGTAAGCTCTTGTAAATTTGCAAAGACAATGCAAAAAATGACAACTACGATTAAATCATAAACTTGCTATCTATCAATTCCTATTTGTCCAATAATCATATGATTAGTTACTAAAACCACTTTAACAGGTTACCTGTTCAAACCTTTAAAAAAAAGCTGGACTATTTACTGTCTAACATCTAATAAAGGATCAATGACCCACATTTAGTAAGCTATATTTATAATTAGTGATCTAGCGTTTTGCGTCTCATATTGGCTAGATTCATCAGGATTATTCAAGGGGACAAATAGAAAGAATGCAGCTGTAACTGAGAGTGTAGCTTTTGCTGAGTGTAGCTTTAACAGAGAGTGAAGCTTTAACTGAGAATATGACTTTAACTGAGAGTGTAGCTTTAACAGAGAAGGCTGCTTTAACTAAGAATACAACTTTAACTGACAATACAACTTTAACTGAGGATGCAGCATTAACTGAGAGTACAGCTTTAACTGAGAGTACAGCTTTAACTGAGGATGTAGCTTTAACTGAGAGTACAGCTTTGACTGAGAGTACAGCTTTAACTGAGAGTGCAGCTTTAACTGACAATACAACTTTAACTGACAATACAACTTTAACTGATAATACAACTTTAACTGAGAGTGCAGCTTTAACTGAGAGTATAGCTTTAACTGAGAGTGCAACTTTAACTGAGAGTGCAGCTTTCACTGAGAGTGCAGCTTTAACTGAGGGTGCAGCTTTAACTGAGGGTGCAGCTTTAACTGAGGGTGCAGCTTTAACACCATCCCGTGATCCAGGTGTGATCACTCTGTGTGACAGAGCTGGAGTATATCACTTGTGGTGGAGGATCCTCCTCGTTCAGGAAGTGTGCGTCAAGTCTGGCCTTCAACTCAGCCACTTTGCCAGGCATTGTGGCTGACAGGTCCACCCGCTCCTCCGGGTCAGCTGAAATATACAAATCAAAATTAAAATCCAAATTTTGTATAATTGACTCAATGAGAAACAATGAAATAACCTTTTGCCAGATAAACTTTTATTTGATGGCTGCCCTTTTAAGCGGTCCATTTCGGTTTTGGACATTCCTGATAGGATCAGGTTTCATGCTCACTTTAGGGTGGTCTCCACTGGCTGCGGTAAGCTCTGTGGTAAGCCTTGCGATGGTTTGTGCTGGTTCGTTAGGTGGAAAGGAATGACAAGGTCCTATCCGCAGGGTTCACTGGCCATGCAGGCAGGTCCTTGATACTTCTCACCATCACAGCACCATCGCAAGGCTTACCACAGAGCTTACCGCAGAGCTTACCACAGAGCTTACTACAGCCAGTGGAGACCACCCTTTACACTTTTTTTTTTATAAAGGTTTATTATGAGTAACGTTATACAATTAATATTTGACTGCTTATAGATAGATCCCTCGTTGCTTGGAGGAAGATCTTTGACAATAATATGGAAAAATAGTACACAAAATATTTGACTACTCACAAGAGGCATGATGCCTCAGCTCAAGGGCAAGCCTTTTGCTGGTCTACTGACAAAATGCCTTTACAGTTCAATTTAATAATTAGACATAAAGGAGAGTGCGTACATATAATGTAGGATAAAACGGTAAAACATCAAATTACATGAACAATGAGTAATACTAGCGAATGATTTTGAAAGAGATACACTAGTGCTATTGAGGCCTTAAATTGATTAATCAACATGGCCTTTTCTTAGATAGACACATCAATAGAGGCATGTCAGTGTCAAATGACAAAAACACTTTCTTAGCCTGACAAATAGACATAGACCTTACAAGTCCTCAGCAACACAAATCCAGTTGTTTTACGAAAATCAAAATGATTTCTTAAAAAAAAAAAAAAAGATTTCATGGTAGTGACAATCTATCAAATCTATTTTGTTATAACAAAAATATAACAATTTTGGGTCAATTTTGATATTTTCTTATGGACCCCAAAAATAAAAAGAACTAATATACTTCTGAATTTAAATTGAATTGAATACCTTCTATGTCAAAGAGTAATGTTTGGTTGTTGTCCTTGCGCTGGCTGTATCTGAAGGCCATGCCAAATAGCGTGGTGTTATAGGGCCGTCCCAGAGACCCCGCACACAGCGGATTGTGGTTGGTCACACGCTTCACTCTCTCAGTCTGTGCAGTCTGGCCCTCAGCCACCAGCAGCCCAAACGTACCGTCCTGGTACCACCCGTCCATCACTCCAGATGACTTGTACACCAACTTGTAGTTGTCATAGCTGTTGTGGAAAAAATTAATATTTTGTTGATGTTATTTATGATGTGTTCCTGGAAAAGGGTCACAAGTAGCCCAAAATGGACGAGCTTGTAGTTGTCATAGCTGGAATTATGGGTCAGGTTGTCAAAAATTGTACCAGATTGTCAACAAATGTACAATTCGTCTTCACAAATACCTGTCACAGGATAAGTGGGTATAAAATATTGTGGGTCAGATCTTCAGAAGATTTATAATTGGCCTTCACCAATCCTCTCAATTAACCCAAATTTAATATGAAAATCAGGTTCAAAATACAGTTTAACATAACCAGACAGATTTATTGAATGAATACAATACAGAATATATTTAGATATACTCAGTATCTATCATTTTCACTCTAATTTAAGCAGAATTTGAGAGATGTGTAGAACTGTAGCTTGTTCATTTTCTGAAGATCTGACACTTATGGAAAAATATTTTTTGATGTTATTTGTGATGTGATGGGGAGAGGATGTAGGGGATGGGGGAGAGCAGAGGGAGAGAGCAGAGGGAGAGAAAGGTAGAAGGGGGAGCATGAGGAAGACGGGAGGGAGAGGGGGAATCGGAGATGGGATTGGGAGAGAAAAACAGGAATGAGAGGCAGAGAAGAGGCGGAGGGAAACAAGAGGGGGAAATGTGGGGAGTGAGTGGGACCGTCCGGAGAATGGGTACTTTGCTAGTATAATTCAAATTTTGATTATTGAAGTTCTATATATTTTTTAGAAATATTTGATATGAATATTAAATACAGCCCGTACTGAGAATTTTTCTAATCAATTTGCAAAGTGTTGTCGCTGAATAAAAATCTTAAAACAAAACAAAAAATCATACAATAGTCATAAACACAAGGGCAGCCGGCATGCAGTCACGCATGGCCAGCTGTACGGGACGTTCATTTGTGATGTGTTTCGGGAAAATGAGTAATAAGTCGCAAAATGGATATTATTCAAAGTGATTTATTCATAAGATATCTTTGTTGGAATATTCTAATTTTTGGTGTACTTAATGGTGTTAGTAATGTTAATACTTGTACGAAATTTCAATGTAATGTATTAATAATATCTATACATTCCTAAGGTCATTTCATGGAGTATATCTAGATACTTTATTAGTAATTATCCACCCAAAAATATCAATATTCTTTTTTAAAAGCTTAAGATATCAAACTTATAATATAGAAACACTACTTAGATGTCCTTGATGCATACTACCATTAGAATCGGCTTGGGGTCATCTATTCAAATATGATAATATCTCAAAATCCATTTTTTGCGACTTATGACTCATTTTCCTGAAACACATCACATTTTGGAGGGTGGTGGGGGTGGAGAAACACCAGTGGAGGGAATGAACAATCATTCCATATACAACTGTACTGTAGAACCAATCACATTCTTGGTTAGTATATTTTTATTGATGGATTTGAGTTATTTGATAGGGTTAATGAAGTTAAATTTCATAATCTGAGAACTTCTTGTAGCATATGGCACAATCGAGGGTTCAAACTGACCCATCAGAAAACAGGACAAACCGTGAAGGGGTGGGTCCTGTTTTCTGGTTGTGTCGAGATCAGTTTGAAATCGAACCGAGTGCCATTTGCTATTTATTACACACTGTATTTGAATGTTAAAAAGTAGATTTAACTTGTTTAGCTTATAGTTTAGCTTGAGGAGGCTTGATTCAACACAGTTTGTAGGCCTAACGGCGATAAATCGAAAACCAGTTTGAAATCGAACAGAGTACCATTTGCTATTTATTACACACCGTATTTGAATGTTAAAAAGTAGATTTAACTTGTTTAGCTTATAGTTTAGCTTGAGGAGGCTTGATTCAACACAGTTTGTAGGCCTAACGGCGATAAATCGAAAACCAGTTTGAAATCGAACAGAGTGCCATTTGCTATTTATTACACACTGTATTTGAATGTTAAAAAGTAGATTTAACTTGTTTAGCTTATAGTTTAGCTTGAGGAGGCTTGATTCAACGCAGTTTGTAGGCCTAACGGCGTTAAATCGAAAACCACCTATTTTTTTTGCCTAATGAACCGATAAACTGTAACTGGTACCTTAATGTTGCATATCCAAACGATCCAGATGAGTCCAGATGGTAGACTATTTCCCTTCTAGCAGACGGTGCACCACTCTGCAGCATGAGGCTTTGGTCAACTCCATCCAGGTTGCCTCCTGAACCTATTCATAAAACATCATAAAAGAAAGAGACTTAAGTAAAAAAAATGTATTTAGGGGATTTGACAAGATAATAATGTTAATGAGAATTCATATGTGATGTGTTTCAGGAGTCATAAGTCGCGAAATTGATATTTTTCAAAGCGTTTCTTTGACAAGATCACATTATTCGAATGTTCTAATTTTTGGAAGGTTTATCACTTATAGTTATATCAATCAATGTATTTAGTTTCAGGACAATCTATGTAATATATCCTTTCGTTTTAAAGGTCCTCATATGGACTACATTTAGGTACTTTACTGTTTATTGACCCCCAGAAATAATAGAAACTATTTTTTTCAAGAACGAAAATATCAAACTTAAAATCTAGAAATACTTATAAGATTATTAGACTGTTTACTATCATTGGAATCGGCTTGATCTCATCGTTTCAAATATAATGGTATCTCAAAATCTATTTTTTGCGACTTATGACTCATTTTCGTGAAACATATCACAAATGACAAGTCAAGATGGCAGGAAGCTTGAAAGTTATCAAACGTTATTTTAAAAAGAACAAAAATCAATATGTGATGTGTTTCAGGAAAATGAGTCATAAGTCGCAAAAAATAGATTTTGAGATATCATTATATTTGAAAAGAGGAGATCAAGCCGATTCCAATGGTAGCAAACAGTCTGATAAAATAATAATTATTTCTAGATTTTAAGTTTGATATTTTCGTTTTTGAAAAAAAATGTTTCTAATATTTCTGGGAGTCACTAAACAGTAAAGTAACTAAATGTAGTCCATATAAGGACCTTTAAAACCAAAGGATATATTACATAGATTGTCCTGAAATTTGATACATCGATTGACATAACCATAGGTGACACACTCCCCAAAAATCAGAACATTCCAATAGTGTGATCTTGTGAAAAAAACGCTTTGAAAAATATCAATTTTGCGACTTATGACTCATTTTCCTGAAACACATCACATATGTCTATATTGGATATATCTCACCTACTGTTCCTTTGGCCATGTTAACAAATGTTGGCAACCAATCAATCAAATGCATTTTCCTATGGAGGAAAATATAGTATCACTTTTATTGGGTAATGATGTGCCCTGGTGGCACACTTTAATACATATTTCCATAACACAAGCCTCCATCTTTCCCATCATGCATTTGGTTTTCATAGATCATTTATACAAGCTATATGATATTAGTGACAATTTTCTTGCAATTTGTTATAAGAATGTGGCCAAATATTTGTGTGTTTGACTACAACTGATTCCATCCCATGATGCACTGTAACAGACATGCAAATCCCGTATTGTTAGGTGTTCTATTATTGTCAGTTGCAATCATTAATTACATACTGAAATAGAATTTAATGGCATAATTGGCCAATGAAATCACTATGTGTACTGATGCAGTTTTTGGTAAATTTACATGGCTTTTCTAAATTCTATTAGGCATATCTAACCTGTAACAAAAGGCAATAAATGTTGAAACTTACCCATTAGATCTGTAGTTATGCTTGGCAATGATGGAGCGTGGTCCAGTGATGAAGCCAGGCACACGATGCCCGCCCTCAAATGTAGATGTCTTACCTCCACGTAGCGGTGCATTGCTTGATGGACCGAGTGCACCTCCATTCTGCAACATAATATCAGTAAAGTTTCACCCTTTAATGTTTAAAAATAGGTTGACTTGATTTTCATTTAATATTGGAGCATGGAAGCAGTCCATTACAAAACTATGTTGGACCGGCCAGTAGCCATGAACAAAGTGGTAACTAAGTTTGATGACTAAGTTTGGTGACTAAGTGTGGTAACTAAGCATGGGAACTAAGTGTGGCAACTAAGTATGGCAACTAAGTGTGGCAACTAAGTGTGGTATATAAGCATGGGAACTAAGTGTGGCAACTAAGTATGGTAACTAAGTATGGTAACTAAGTGTGGGAACTAAGTGTGGTAACTAAGTGTGGTAACTAAGTGTGGTATATAAGCATGGTAACTAAGTGTGGTAACTAAGTGTGGTAACTAAGTGTGGTAACTAAGTGTGGTAACTAAGTGTGGTAACTAAGTGTGGGAATTAACTGTGGTAACTAAGTGTGACAACTATGCGTGGGAACTAAGTGTGGTAACTAAGTGTGGTAACTAAGCATGGGAACTAAGTGTGCCAACTAAGTATGGGAACTAAGCGTGGGAACTAAGTGTGGTAACTAAGTGTGGTAACTAAGCATGGGAACTAAGTGTGGTAACTACACATGGGAACTAAGTGTGGGAAGTAAGCTGGTTTTTAAAAGGCCTTCATCCATATATATGTATGGTCTTCATTTCTGGACCACGGTGTAACAAAGGTAATGTTTCTAATCTCAGTGTCATTAAAATGAAGGCATGTATGAGGCTGCAGTTGAAATAAAGCCAAGATAAGATTAATGATCACAGGAAGAGATCTGTGTTTGCACAATAAAATTGACTGTGGCTGTGCCTTGGTTGATTAATTAGCAATCAGAGCCCATTAATCGCTCTATAATGGTACATGAAGATAATTTAATATAAGATGATTTAATATAGATGAAACATACATCTGCTGTCATGGCTATTACTGTGTTTTCAAATAAGCCTTTCTCTTTCAGTTTGTCCACAACTTCTCCCACTGCTTCATCTACATGGGTGATCATTCCTGGAAACACAAGGGAATACGAGGTACTTGTAATGAAGATTAGTATCTCTTTGCGTTAATCAAATTACAAAAAGAAAATCTAAAGAATTCAGGGAGCGAATTAATTGTATATTGATACCAAGGTATTCCTTGCGCCATTGGTTCTGGATGCCGCTGTACTGGACAAGGTATTTGGCATCAACCTGTGAGGAAAGATTCCTTAAATTCTTAAAAACCGGATGTGACACAAACAAATTTGAGTCAGAATGAGTGAATGAAGATATTTTTCACATGTTTGAAATATTCGTAGGAATGAACAGTTTTGGGCATTTTGGGTTTTTATTTGTAGTGTCAATTTCTAAATTTCGGATTTCTAAGACTAATAATTATGCTTTTTAAAATATGCTTATATATCTTCAAAAAAGGCATAGACCAACATCTAAAGGAGCTAAGTACTTCTCAAATGAAAACTCTCCCTACAAAGAGTTCTTGTGGAAGAAATATATAAAAAGTATCATTGGGTCGTCGTCAGTCAGAATATTGTACTTGTTGCAACCGCACCAGACACACTCAGCTTCACTTCACTTGTTGCACGGTTGCAACAATTGGTGCACGGTTGCAACAAGTGCTGCATGGTTGCAACAAATACCACGCTTCAGTCCTACTTATCCTGTGACATAGTGACTTATCCTACATGTATATTTATATGTATTCTTAAATTCTTGATGGTCAATCATTATAGTTAAGTAATTGAATATACTTCTTGGGAGAACCTCATAAATGGATGAATATATTCAATCAAGTCTTCTCAAGTTTTCTTTCTCGAAATGAGACAAATCACAATTGTGAAAAGTTCGGGAAATTATTTTAAAAAACGAAAACCCAATAGTGCAAAAATTATATATATGGAAGGGATCGTGTAAATAAATAAATTGAGAAAATATCAATTTTCTGACTTGTGACTCATTTTCCTGGGACCAATGACAAAGAGTACCCACCTGTATAGGCCAGTGGGGAGCGGTGAAGGACAAAAATAGGAAGAAAGGGTCGTCTGTGTCAGTTCCACTGTGACGATCTATAATATCCAGAGCCCTATCCTTGATGAGATCCTAGAGATCAAGATGTATAATGATTCACATGGAGACATTATTTAATGCACTCAGTATGTATGTTAAATATGTATGTTAAAGATGTACGTTAATATATTACCTAAGATTCATAATCAATAGATTTACATCAAATAACAGTATGTGAATATATAATACATGGAAAGAGATAAACATATTATTATGCCATTGTACATAAAAAGGTCATAAGTGCCCCAGACCAAATCCAAAGGCGCTTGTTTAAGTTATTAATCTCATAGTTCTATGTAGACAAACTATGAAATTAACGACTTAAACAACCCCTTCAGGTCTCTTAAGGCACGTCAACAAACCCACAGGCCTATAACATTGGGGGTGCTTGCATTGCTCTGTTTTTGTTTTGCAGTATGTCTGCTACAGACACTGATATTCACGTCAATGTCAATGTCTGTAGCAGACATACTGCAAAACAAAAACAGATGGTCACCACATGATTGAATGGTAAATGTAATTAAATGTTCTTGGGACGAGATTCCGTCCAATAAACTTGTATTCAATTACTAGCACCAAGTTCCATTCTGTCTATGTATTGTGGACTAGGATAACTTACTGTGACATGCACGCCCGGCCGCGACTTATCTACTGTTTCCTGGTCATACCAACCAAATGCACTGTCTGCAGCAAATAGTACATAGAGAGATAGGTAGATAGATAGGTAGGTAGATAGATTGGGCGATTAAAACCTGACGTTGTAGGGGGGGTGGGTGTATGCGTTCTTAGGGACAAACTTCGGCTCTGCCTCAGTTTGTCGCTAAGAATGCATACACCCGGCCCCCCCTACAACGGAAGGGTCTAATTGCTTTAGTCTCGCATTGTTGAGATCCTCACACATACGGCCACCCCCCGGTCAGCAACAACATGGACTGGGCTAAACACTCAGTGTTCACCAGTGCGTGACGACCACGGGTAGACATACATATGTGCCTCCACAACCTACGACCAAATCTCAACAATTCGAGACTAAAGGTAGATAGATAGGTAGGTAGATAGATAGGTAGATAGATAGATAGGTAGATAGGTAGATAGATAGGTAGATAGGTAGATAGATAGGTAGGTAGATAGGTAGATAGATAGATAGATAGGTAGATAGATAGGTAGGTAGATAAGTAGATAGATAGGTAGATAGGTAGATAGATAAGTAGATAGATAGGTAGATAGGTAGATAGATAAGTAGGTAGATAGGTAGATAGGTAGATAGATAGGTAGATAGGTAGATAGGTAGATAGATAGGTAGGTAGATAGGTAGGTAGATAGATAGATAGATAGGTAGATAGATAGGTAGATAGATAGATAGATAGATAGGTAGATAGATAGGTAGATAGATGGGTAGATAGATAGGTAGTTTGATAGGTAGACAGATAGGTAGATAGATAGGTAGATAGATAGGTAGTTAGATAGATAGGTAGATAGATAGGTAGATAGATAGGTAGATAGATAGGTATATAGATAGATAGGTATATAGATAGATAGATAGATAGATAGGTAGATAGATAAGTAGATAGATAGATAGGTAGATAGATAGGTAGGTAGGTAGATAGGTAGATAGATAGGTAGATAGATAGGTAGATAGATAGATAGATAGATAAATAGGTAGTAAAAATCCACATTCACATCCATCATTCACCATGAGGTGAATGAGGGAATAAAGAAAACCTAAAATATGATGCATCAACGGCTATGCCCAGTGTTATAATATGCATGATTTGTAGATTCCCCTATGGTCAAGTGGTTGGCATCTAAGACTGCCAATCTGGACATTGTGAATTTGAATCCCAGTGCAGGCAGCCTTTTTATATCTGTCTCATTTTCGAGTCATTTTATTTTTTAATTTCACTAATATCTTCACATCTGGGACCCGGATTTCTTTTAAACTCACACATGTAGTTATTGATGCAATTCCCTTTTAATTGGTGAAAGAATTAGAGTCTAAGATCAAATTAAGGGAGAAAAGTCCGTTGGATGGGGTTTGGAGATACATAGGTTCTCTGTTATAGAGGCATGGGTGGCAGTCGTGTTTATTTTCGGCGAAAATAGTTTTCGCACGGGGCCATGATCCGTCTAGAGTGTTGGTACATGTACTGGTACCTCAAAATCAAAACATTCTAACAAAGCGATCTTGTGGAAAAAACATTCTAGAAAATATCAATATTTTTTTGTAATACATCACAAAAAGAAAATGGACGAGGAAGTTAACCTACCGTTTCCAAACCTTGAAGAAGAACATCTTGTGTAGGAATCAGTATAACCATTTAAAATTCCATAAAATGTGTCAAATCCTCTCCTTGTTGGAAAATAATCTACACGACAGTGTCCAGCATGCCATCTAAAATAGAAACATATGTCACAAAATGAGTCATAAGTCGCAAAATATGATATTTTATTAATTAAATCGGCCGCTGGTGAGCGATGATAAGCTAATGAGTGAAGCCTATGGAAAGCCATATGCAACTACCGACAAATCAGAAGAGAAGTTGGAGGATCTCCATAGACTTACTATAGCGACATTTACAAATGTCGGGTAGTACGTCGGCAAGCTTTCCGACGCATCGGCCGACTTTTACAAAATATCGGCCGATTTTTCGGGGGCACAAAATGAGTTCTAAAAAAAAAATCGGTAAATTTCCAAAAATATCGGCTGTCATTACCGACATTGCTTTCTCCAGTTTAAATTGCTCTTCCACTTAGCGCATAATGAACTTTGTTGGCCGATAAATCAGCTATAAGTCGGCCGATATGTCGGTGACTTAAACTACAATTTGCCATCATGGCGGCCGACATGGCGGCCGTCAAAGTCCGAGGGAGGGCCTGAGTGAAGGGTGACTGAGGGAGGAGGGGGCCAATCTGTGGTCTGAGGGGGCCAATCTGCGGGAGGGAGGAGGGTGTGTGGGAGGAGGGATTGAGGGAGGAGGGTATAAGGGCGGAAGGTATGGTGGGAGAAGGATGTGAGGGAGGAGAGTAAAAGGGCAGAGGGTATGAGGGAGAAGGGTGTGAGGGTGGGGGTGGGGGGGGGGGTATGAGGGAGGTGGGTATTAGGGAGAAGGGGGTGAGGGAGGAGGGTATAAGGCAGAGGGTATGAGGAGGGAGGGTATAAGGGCGGAGGGTATGAGGGAAGTGGTTGTGAGGGAGAAGGGTGTGAGGGAGGAGAGTAAAAGGGCGGAGGGCCTGGGTATGAGGGAGAAGGGTGTGAGGGCGGGGGGTATGAGGGTGGGGGGGGATGAGGGAGGTGAGTATGAGGGAGAAGGGGGTGAGGGAGGAGGGTATAAGGGCAGAGGGTATGAGGAGGGAGGGTATAAGGGCGGAGGGTATGAGGGAAGTGGTTGTGAGGGAGAAGGGTGTGAGGGAGGAGGGTATAAAGGCGGGTATAAGGGAGAAGGTGGGTATGAGGGAGGAGGGTGTGAGTGGGGCCATGGACAGGGAAGTTATAGGTGGACATACAGAAGATTCACAATTGCTTGAATATAGGATTATTTATTTGATGTTTTTTCATGAATTAATCAGGGCCTAACTCAGAAATCTTTGTGTCTAAAAAGTTAGCTTTTAATGTCTCCTACATCATCCACTTGGTTGTTTTAAGGTATTGTAGAAAATGGAATTTATGTGAATTTATGAAGAAAAAAATAGAACATACTGGTGGTCAACCATAATGGCTCATTCTAATATCATTAATCATATGAATTGCTTCTTATGTGTGGGCAGGTGGGTGGAAGGGTAACCATGGTGATTAACATGTATAAGGAAGAGGGGGTAGAGAGAGAGGGAGAGAGAGAAGTATGAGCAATTCCACCAATTGGTCGTCATTTAGCCAACTATTTGGCTGAATTTTTTAAAATAAAAATTGGACCCAAAATCGGCCGACACATTATTTATTTACCGATAAATCGGCCGACAAATCGGCCGATGATCGGGCCAATTTGGAGAAACTTTAGAAATATTTGCAAATGTAAAAATAAAATTGCCGACATGTCGGGGCATAATACCGACTATCGGAAAATTACCAACATAGTCGGATTTACACTCTCTCTGTTACCGATTTGTAGGGAGTTTTTACCGACTTTTCATCCGATTTGTCGGTAGTTGCATATGGCTTTCCATAGAAGCCACTACAGTGAAGGATACTTCTTTCCACAAAAAGGCCACCTATATATATATAACTACGGCAAGTTTCCATTCAGCCAAAGTACAGTTTGCAAATTACATGGCAAAACATGGAAAATACAGCCATAAGTGAGGGTCTCTCTTAGATCGGAGTTGACACTGATGGGTTGGGCGATGTAAGGAATTTCGGAAGTGATCCGCCTCTTCACAGAGGGCGGGTCGGTTGCTTCTCGTCCAGAAAATTGACCGCACAAGGATAGGAGAGCGTAGGAGCATTTTGCAGGGTTTAGTTTAGTGAGATTAAGTTTGTTATTTCTAGGGAAATACAACCCCTCCACCCGCCCTGCCTCTCTCTTCCCTCCTAAGCAAAATATCTTTGGTCTTTGATAACATTTTGTTTATTCTAACAGCTGAGGATGCAGCTTGAATTCTTTTGCTCCTTTTCTGCCCATCTGAAAGTAATTTGTGATGCATTTCAGGAAAATCAGTCATAAGTCGCAAAGTTAATATTTGTGATGTGTTTCAGGAAAATCAGTCATAAGTCGCAAAATGGATATTTTTCAAAGTGTTTTTTTCACAAGATCACTTCTTGGAATGTTCTGATTTTTGGGCAGTTCATCACTTAGACTTATATCAATCGGTGTATCAAATTTCAGGACGATCTATACAATATATCCTTTAGTTCTAAAGGTCCTCATGTGGACTATATTTAGTTACTTTACTGTTTATTGACCCCCAGAAATATTGGAAACTTTTTTTTCTCAAAAGCGAAAATATAACTTAAAATCTAGAAATACTTATTGGATTATAAGACTGTTTACTACCATTGGAATCAGCTTCATCTCATCTTTTCAAATATAATGGTACCTCAAAATCTATTTTTTGCGACTTATGACTCATTTTCCTAAAACACATTGTGATGCGTTTCAGGAAAATCAGTCATAAGTCGCAAAGTTAATATTTTATCAATTTTTGTTTTCACAAGATGACTTTCTTGGAATGTTCAAGACAGTGTATTAAATATGTCCATGATTTAATATAGTGTATTTAGCTACTTTACTGGTAAATATCCACCCACAAATATTGCGACCAGTTTCTTTCTAAAATAAAAATATCAAATTTAAAATATAGAAACATTTATTGGAAGGGGTCCTGATCCCTAAAATCAACAGACTGACATAGCCGTTTATTATGATCAACAAACGATAGACCCTTTCTTATAGAGCGACAAATGGACATGGGATTCAAGGGACAAGGGACAAATGCTCATCCTTAAGCTAGAAACCCATGTGTCCGTAGTGCGTGGTGCGTGGTGCGTACTGCGTGGTGCGTGATGCGTATAATCTGTTTCCATGTGTCCATGAAAAATCTTGTAACGCTGCGTACTAGTGACTGATGACGTCACTGTGATGGTGTCACCAAGTACATTTCTATATGTTCACGCAGCGTAATGCGTATTCAATCGCCTACTGGAGTGATCGGAATACGCAGTGCGCACTACGCATCACGCAGTACGCATACATGGGCTCAGTCCTGTTAATTTCTTTACTTTTGATTTTCACGCATTACGCATTACGCACCACGCATCACCCACTACGGACACATGAGTTTCTAGCTTTAGAGCAACAAATCATAACAGGACCCCCCCCCTCATCATGTTTTAGTGTTTACTATCATTAGAATCAGCTTGATCTCATCTTTTCAATTATGATGATATTTAAAAATCCATTCTTTAGAGGATTTCAGCGTGTTGTATGGTTGGTAGGCCTACTGGGTCGAATACATACCTTGATCAAGAGTTTAAAGTGATGATGACAAACTTACTTCCCAAGCACAAATGGTCTTACCTTGTTGAAGAGTATATGTGATGTGATACAAGAAAATAAATCACAAATCGCAAAAAATGATATTTTTCAAATTTTTCACAGAAACCCTTGCTCAGAATGTTTTCATTTTTGAGGTGTTTAGCGCTGGTAACAGCATACATACATGGGTCAGATTTTCAGAAAAGGTACAATTGGCAGATCAAATTCGGCTAAATTAGACTGGAAAATCGTCAACACTAGGTATATCTGAATAGGCTTAGCATTGCCTTGATTCAAACAATCAAATTAGGTTATGTTGAACCGTATTTTGAACCTCATTTCTGTCTTAAGTTTGGGTTATTTGAGAGGATTGGTGAAGGCCAATTGTGGATATTCTAAAGACTTAATATATGTCAAAATGTCAAGATTGTATATATTAGATAAGATCTGTATTCATATATGTGTCAGATTTTCAGAAAATGAACAATTGGCAGCTGTACAAATTAGGTAAATTCTGCTAAATTAGGCTACAATTTGGTCAACACTAGGTAAATTCGAGTATATTCGGCATTCTATTGATTCTAGAAATCTGTTTGGTTAGGTTGAACTGTATTTTGAACTTTGTTTTCGTATGAAATGTGGGTTATTTGAGACGATTGGTGGAGGTGAATTGTACATTTTCTGAAAATCTGACCCATATAGGGTTATCCTAAGGAATATGTTGTTACTATTACTATAGTGATTGTCCATCAAGACTCTTTCGTCATGCATACAACATTTTCATGCGTATTATAAACTACTTATTAGAACCTTAATATATCTCAAAATTTGTTTTGCGACGTGTGGCTCATCTTTGTGTAACACATAATGGTCAGATTTTCAGAAAATGTACAATTGGCAGCTGTGCAAATTTAGTAATTTCTGCTAAAAAATGGTAAATTTGGGGTATATCTGAGTATATTTGGTATCGCCTTGATTTAAATTATCAGTTCTATTATGTTAAACTGCATTTTGAAGCTCACTTCTGTCTTAAATGTGTGTTCTTTGACAGGATTGGTGAAGGCGAATTGTACATTTTTTGAAAATCTGACCCATAACATGATGGATAACTCACTTTCCCAGCATGTGTGTAGAATAGCCCTGGTCCTGTAGGTACTGGCCCATGAGCTTCTCACCCAGGGGAATATACAGCGGGGCATTAGACGTAACAACCCGCCTCTGAAACAAGTATTTGTGATCCGTTTTTGAAAAATGAGTCATAAGTCGCAAAAAATAGATTTTGAGATGAAAAGATGAGCTCAAGCCGATTCCAATGATAGTAAACAGTCTAATAATCTAATAAGTATTATTTTCTAGATTTAAATTTGATATCTTCGTTTTTGAAAAAAAGTTTCCAATATTTCTCGGGGTCAATAAAGAGTAAAGTAATTAAATGTAGTTCATATGAGGACCTTTAAAACGAAAGGATATATTATGTACATTGTCCTGAAATTTGATACATCGATTGATGTAACCATGAGTTATCAACCCTTAAAAATTAGAACATTCCAAAATGTGATCTTGTGAAAAAAAACACCTTAAAAAATCTCAATTTTGCGACTTATGACTCATTTTCCTGAAACACATCACATTTGTATTTCAAGATTTGTATTAATTAAATATTGCTTTAATGTTAAATTAATATAATATAATAGCTTAAAGTGTAATACCCAATGGTATATGTGTAAGAGCATGACGCAAATTATCTAGACATTCTGCTCATTTGTTTTTACATATGTTTTTTAAACAAAAATCTGAAGCGAAAATACTATTGAATATAGTGAAAAGGATCTCGATGTATCCACCATGTCTAAGTCTTTATGTGTTAGAAATGGTTATTTTTTATATAAAATCTTCATATGATGGCCTGTGCCTTAATTGAATACTTTAACGCCTTTGCCATATGCAATCAGGCAACTTCTGAGAATATCAACGCTTGTCGCGGAAATGTATTTCTGTTGTCCTGAATAAACATAATTTAAAATCAAATCAAATCAATTCAGCAATAGAACAATTCTGCTGAACCAAGATAGCCAGATAGCATGCAAATGTAACACCAGTGGCGCTGTAGGCTGCAATATCTCCCAGTAGGCTAAGATGGAAGCTTCCGCCGCCTGTGTTCGCGGCCGCCGCCACCTGCGAAAACGGTAATAACACCAGCAAAGAATGTAAAGATGGTCACATGATTAATAAATATGAAAAGAGCATATTCTCAGCTATCCATAGGTATATCCTTTTACGTATTTGAAAGAGTAGAGCCCGAGCAATGACTGTACATGGGTAACCATGTTTAGGCCTACTATGTTTCTTAGGTTGCGGGAGCCATAACCGGAAGCTCCCACCTTAGCAAAGCTAGAAAAGCTAGGTGGCGTGACGGTCGAATAATGTATTTTCACGCTATCAAGGACAAAAAAAGGGTTCATTATAAGTAATAATCTGTTGACAAGCAATTTATATAGGATCATAAGATATTCACTACAGATGTTGTAAACATTGAATAATTTACAAATTACAAATTCTAAGGGCCTGGCACAGAGGCAATTTAAAGTATAATAAAGAAAAATTAAAATCCGATCCCAGCGTTGTGTCTAATTCATATAATCCTAATGGATGGATCCTTCTTAAGTGCGCCAGATTTTTATTATTATTTTATTCTTTTAATTTCATTTAAGGCCAATCACATTTAACTCATCAGGATAAACTGATGTAACAGCGTGTAACTGTACATAAGGGTCAGACTTTAAAAAAATGCACAAATAAATCTGTCTGGTTATGTTGAACTGTATTTTGAACCAGATTTCTGTCGTAAATTAGGGTTATTTGAGAGGATTAGTAAAGGTGAATTGTACATTTTCTTGAGATTGACCCAGGTAATCAGGGCATAACCAAAAACCTTACTGTAGGGCCTATCGCGGGGAATTAATGCTGCCGCAAAATATATTGTTAATGTGCATGATATTCTAGTAGTTTTATCAACGCTGGTTGTTAAGTAAGGTATATGTACGAGAGATAGTTTACTGATAAATATTCAAGGAGACAAATATTCAAGGAGATTGATTATGGGCAGTTCGAGTGACTAAATGATGCAATCTTGTTGGTGCAGCATAGGCCTGACCTACAAACCTATTACAAATGACATGGTCCTTGGCCGCGTAACCCGGCGCGTAACTTAGGCCTACAAATAGCAGGGAGTGTAAGTAGTCCATGGCAGCGATTTTTTGAGTTGCGCTACTGTAGTAATTTCATGACGTCATGTGGACATGCCGCGCCATACTCCCATAGGCCCAGGCTTGCGGACAGAATTATTCTCTGTCCATTTATCATTTAAAAAGAATTTCAAGAATTCTGAAGACCAGATATCTATCAATATGACTAATAGATTGATATATATCGCCCATAATCGTTAAGCTTTTAATGTGGCGATGTAAATAGTGATTATTTATCGCCGCAACAGTGAGTGTATGGAGATTGTTTACTTCCGGTCCACAGATGTGTTGATAAGGGCGTAAAGCTCACTCACTCACTCACTCACTCACTCTGTTCGGGTTGAAAACGGGAACTCACCCCTTCAGGGTTCGTTCCGTTTTCTGATTGGTCTCTACCAGTTTGAACCCACCATTGTGCCATTGTTACTCATATTATAACTTCATGAAATCTGAACAAATATTCAATTATTTAGAAACGTATTTACCTGCATACCAAGGCGATGTGGCCACTTCCCAGTCAGGAATGCTGTTCTTGAACTGAGGATAGATCATATCAAACTCCTTCATATCCATTTTTTTAAAAAACAAAACATGTTTATTGTTATTACGTTTTAACTTTTAACTTTAGAGCTGAAAGTTTTATAGTTACACTGAAAGATACAGGTTGGCTAGAATTATTAATAAACAATAATTTTCATTGCATTTTGCTATAGTCTGTCCAAAAAGTAGATGACACTGGATTCCTTTGTTCCTTTATAAAAAGAGAGAAGAGTGGGGACTTGACTTCAATCTTGTTCCAGCTGAGTTGTGACTGACCATGGCAAAAAATACAGCTGGATTGTATTGCGCTGTCTCTGTTGCATTTGCAGCAGCTGTTATTTTGCTTAGAAGGAAGGAACAGCTGGTTATACTGGCTCTATTTCCCCATGGTTGATTGCAAAGAACAGCTCGCTGGGCAGAGGGTTGACAGGTCCTTGTCATAAATAGAAATCTCCCACTTTTCCCTCTTATTAAAGGAATAACAAATCTGGTGTCAACTACTTTTCAGACAGACTATAATATATATTTTTCTATTACTGAAGGCTGTACATCATTTACTTTGTTATAAGAAAAACACATGTTCACATAGTGAATATACTATTGTGTTGCCATTTATATAGTGTGATTTATTGTTACATGTGTCAGATTTTCAGAAAATGTACAATTGGCAGCTGTACAAATTTGGTAAATTCTGCTAAATTAGGCTACAATTTGGTCAACACTAGGTAAATTCGAGTATATTCGGCATTGCATTGATTCTAGCAATCTGTTTGGTTAGGTTGAACTGTATTTTGAACTTTGTTTTCGTATGAAATGTGGGTTATTTGAGAGGATGATTGGTGAAGGTGAATTGTACATTTTCTGAAAATTTGACCCACATGTCTCTGTCATGTCATCGGAGCTTCATTATTAGGGGTCAGGTCAACAGAAAATGTACAATTTGGTGTCAGACTATCAAACATCACCAGACTATAAAGAGGGTAAAGTCTTCAGAAAATGTACAATTGACTTTCACCTATCCCCTAAAATAACCAACATTTATGACGAAAATCAGGTTCAAAATACAGTTCAAAATAACCAGACATATTTATTGAATGGATACAATACATAATACACTCAGATATACTCAGTATTTATCCTTTTTCACTCTAACTTAGCAGAACTTTCAAGATATTATGGAGAACTTTATATTATTGTGCATTTTCCGAAAATCTGACTCATTAAAGGTAATTGGTGTAGAATACGTAGATGAGTGTGTTTCTGTTCCCCTTAATGTATTTGTAGGGATTCCTCCTATTCATTCAAAATGTATACACTATGTTCCGGTTGACCTGAACTCTGTTTCCCCGAATTTTCGGTTAACCTGGACCGTTTACAATTTCCCTGCAGGCTTCCTACATAATGTTTCAGTTATCTTTAGCTGAATTTTCGATTAACCTGAAGTTTGTCTGATTTCCTCTTGAGTTCAGGTTAAGTGAACACGTGCTCTGCTTACTTTGACCAACTTGTTAGTTCACCCGTAAACAAAAACTGATGCAAACCTCTGCAGCAGGAAACTTGCGTAGAACTGTTTGTATTATATGTTTAAACCTATATACACTTCTTTAAAATAGGCCTACTTCCAATATGCCGAATTTTGGTAAGGAATGCATCCCACAGGCTTTGTGCAGATCGAATACACATTATATATACATCCAGTGAGAGAGAGTAGTTACGGTATAGCTATGTTTACATCATGACGTTTGCTCTGACAATGCATCAATGACGGCCGTCGCGGAATGCATGTGCGTCATTTGTACTTGCGTAACGTTTAGTTGCACCAGAGTTATTTTGGTCTGGCAGACCATAATAATTTTCAACAGCTGTCAACAGGAAAGTTCGGAAAACAACTCACAAATATGAGTTTATATGATCAAATCAGGAAAGACATGGGTAAAGGGGGTTCTATATTATTCAATTACTATAACTTACAATTACTATGACCAAACTCTCATAAATGAGTTCTGTGATCGGCAAGTGCCACTTTAAATGAAAATTGTTGTATATGTGATGTGTTTTAGGAAAATGAGTCATAAGTCGCAAAAAATAGATTTTGAGGTACCATTATATTTGAAAAGATGAGATGAAGCTGATTCCAATGGTAGTAAACAGTCTTATAATCCAAGTATTTCTAGATTTTAAGTTTGATATTTTCGTTTTTGAAAAAAAAATTCCAATATTTCTGGGGGTCAATAAACATTAAATTAACTAAATGTAGTCCATATGAGGACCTTTAAAAGGAAAGGATATATTACATAGATTGTCCTGAAATTTGATACATCGATTGATACAGCCATACGTGATAAACTCTCCAAAAATCAGAACATTCCAATAATCTGATCTTGTGAAAAAAACACTTTGAAAAATATCAATTTTGCGACTCATGACTCATTTTCCTGAAACGCATCACATATGATACTTTATTCAACCCAAATCAAATATCGTTTTGTACATTATATAGATATGAGTAGATAACCTTGAAAACAGCCTGGGCCGCTTTTGACTCCTTCACCCAGTGGACCGGGTGCATCAGGTGGATAGCTCAAATGCATCATGGTGGGTCACTGGGTGGCCCAGCAATCCACTGACCTGATTAGGCTTGTGGAGTAGGTGGTCATGCGCAATAGGTCAATATAATAGGGCTCCTGAGGGGGGTATCTAATTTCTCTCGTCGCTACCAAAAAGCGGCAATTGTCATTTGTCACTAAGGAAATTCTTTTGTCGTTTGTCGCTATATTTTCGTAAAACAGCCGAATTTTTGTCGTTAAAGTCTTTGTCAATTTGTCGGGCTAAGAAAGTGTCTTTGTCATTTGTCACTAGTTGCTTTTGAAATTTGTCGAGCTAAGAAAGGGCCGTGTCGATTTGTCGAATTAACCCCTCAAGAGCCCTTATAATTTGATCCTCCAATCAACTGAAGTAAACTCCATATAGGTCACCGGGTGGATTAGAATCATGTTCGCGCTCTAGTGCACTACTCTAGTGTATATTCTATTTCCTGCTCACCAGGTCAGTGCACCCGGTGGAGAAGTCGAAAACGGCCTTGATTGTAAGCGAAGTGTCAGTCTGCTTTTTGTGATTTATGAAAATAAAATATTTAATAAAAAAACCACTCTGCATTCTCTGACAATTTAATGTTTGTTGGGATGCTGTTCAAAAGTATAGGTCCTTTGTATATATAAGAGATCTTCTAACTTTTCCATATTTTGGATTCGGTACTATCAATGAACTTAGGATGTAGATGTAAGGCGTTTACATCATTTATGCTATTATTCTATATAACCTTATATTATCTTAGAGTTTCTTATTTATTTACCGGAAATCAAAACAATATTGCAAGGTAGATTATCTACTCTTACTGTTGTGGCTTTATGTTTAATGTACACATATTACGCCATAGAAAACAAAAACTTATACATGTATGATGTCGTAGTATTGATATAAAATCTGAAAGCTTGTTTCTGGAACACAACATCAATCAATCCATCAATGATTTACCTGAAGTAAGATTTCCAAAGTTAGTTTGACTTCTTAATTTTTTTGCACTCAGTTGTCGACATATATATACATCCAGTGAGAGAGAGTAGTTACGGTATAGCTATGACATTCCCTTAATATCCCAGCACTTGAATCCAGAAGAAATAGCCACCTACTTGACAGAGCCTACCTCTGTTCACTTAAACCTGATAAGGTTGACTCGCAAAATATTAACTTAAGGAGTATCAAGATAGGTAAAATTTAAAAAATACCCCATCCCAAAACCGAAATGTTCAAGAGAAGTTTTATGTATAAAATGCCTTCAATTTGGAATCAATTGCCAGATGATGTTCAGCTAATAAAAACTAGAATGGCGTTCAGGTCATACCTGAAACACCGATACTACCACAAACATGACCCTTACTTAGGGGATAGTGACTTGTAAAAGTTATGATTGACTGACTTCACCATGAGTGAGTAACGTGTCCTTCACAAGCTACGGTAACATCATCAAAAACCAGCTAAATCTAGGATTAACTAGCCTAAAAACTAGTTGGCAAGCATTATGAAGTATCATAGACACTAAGGATCTTCATAGTTATGAGAATAACTAATGCCTTGACTAGTAAAACAGGAGAATTCAACAGAGATTTGAAGATGGAACATACGTGCCATTTTTCCTAACTTCCGGCGGGGATTATCAGTGGATTATCAACAGATTATCGCCCAAGTCACTGGAGGATATGGATTAGTGGTTTAAATGTGTTAAAACGTCATAAATTGCTTCCACAATAGTCTATTATCACTGAACAATGTACTCGAAACCTATTTACCTGTAAAAAAGAATGTTCAACAAGGAAAATATCACTTATCTCAATGAGGTTACATGGAAACTCTCACTTCGAGTCCTATGCCGGGATATGCGCGACCTATCGCCGACAACACCCCACCAACTTCCCCGATCAGCTTAATATTAGATGATGACCAAACTATTTACCACTCAGCCTTAACTGACCAGGCCTCAATTATTAACGTGTCAACAGGGACTATACAGATACCTATAAACAAAGACGCAGCCATGGTTTCAACAGCAACAACCGCAATTTCAACAGCAACAATCACAGCAACAATATCAAAACCAATATGCCATGCTTCCCTATCCGAGTATGTGTGTGGCCACTTACCCTCAGCAGAATCAACAGAATCAACCAATGATGACGGTTGCACCTTATACGCAGCCTCCAGCTAACACACAGACATTAGAGACTGTGGATTCCTCAACGATTAAGACGATGCATGATCAAATGTATGACCAGATGAAACAGCATAGGCAGACTATGGAAAGACTGGCAATAAACATGGAATCTCACACAAAGGCAGTCGAGAAATCGCTAGCCTCGTACAAGGAAGAAACTGCGAGCATGCGCGCAGACTTCAAGCAACATACCCAACAAGTGTCTTCGGCACTTGAAATTCTTACCAGAAAAGCAAACAATATCGACACAAACACGGACTCAACAAGAAGGGAATTGGATCAAAGACAAAGGGAGATATTTGATTCAATTGAAGCTGTAAAACAACAACAATGTCAACTTCAACATAACTTGGATGATCTCAGAATAACAAACAATCATCCATCCTGGCCCAAGCTTGACTCTATGGAGCCCCCTAAGGCCAGAGAAAATCAAGTAAAGCCAAAAACCAGAGTAAAAAAACAAGGACAAGACAGATCACGTCCAGATCAAGAAAAAAAAACACTGGAAAAACCAAAAAGGGAATACAACAACAAAATTGTAATCCTAGAAGACTGTATCAAAGAAAACGACGAGAATCTACAGCCATATGTTATACAGATCCTACAGTTAATTGAACCAGACTTATCTGAAGATGACTTGGAGGATATGTACAGGATTGGCCTGCATGAGGATAAAAAAAATCGACCCATCCTAATTAATTTCAAGGAATCTGAAATGAGACAAAAGCTGATCGACGAGATTGACACCATCAACAATCACGACGACAACCTATCAGAAATCTGGGTAAATAAAACACGTTTGCAAATATTTCCTCATCAACAAACTGTAATGCAAAATTGTGTTGGCCTTCTAAAAAGGAACACATATGATGCTGAACTATTCTATAACCATATGGCCATTTCCACCAATTTGACAACATTTGGGCCCCTAGACACCCCCAGAATACCAAAAAATAATTTTTACTTTTATCAGTTGATTTGTTATTTTCTATCAACCTCATATATATGCACATTAAACTGTCAAGTTTGGAACCATTCTGATTATTAGTAATTTTTCTACAGGGGGGTCGAAAAATAGATCCCAAATATGAAAAAATGCCAAAAATAGCATGTCGAATAATGGTACATATTTCTACATAAATGAGGATTTAAATTAGAAATAGATAAAACAAATATGCACATAATGCATTGAACTATTTTGTACTTGATAGGTCTCGACATAAGGCTCATAACACCTTTTATTTGGTGAAAATATTCTAACTAGAAGAAAAGTTATAGCCAAATAACCATTCTGTAATGGTAATGATAATGGCAGCGGCAAGGGTGACAGGTCATTGACCCTCTGCCCACATTATTATGCATGTATACACATTATATAACTCATTATATTTAGAATATATATAACATTCATTACTCTCGTTTACTTTTTTAAGTTAACTTGAATACTTGAATTGATTGTTCCTGTTCTGTTTAAGTATTTAGAGACAATTTCTTTAGGGTAAATGTTCTAATATTACATAATTATGTTAGGGATATAATTTCTGACATTTAGTGACGGCAGACGTGACGTAGACGACGTGACGAAGACGACAAAAGCGTGACGAAGATTTTTGTAGCATTTTCCCATGAAAATCATTTAAAAACGACTCGGAAATTCTTAAGTTCAGTCTACATAGATTGCTATTAAGCAAAGTTAATAATAAATGTCAAATTTAAAGTTTATTATTAAATTTATGCCTTGTAAGGCTCTAAAAAACCCTAAAATAGGTGTGACGAAGACGACATGGGCTAGGGTACCCACCCCCTTTTGCTGCCATGTTATTTCTCTGCTATTATTCAAGAAAGACTCAAATCAATACATCTGATGTTGTATATCTATGTAATCCCATGCATTCTATCATTATTCATCAAAATTTGATATTTTTTTTTTTTATTTATTTATTTATTCCACCTTAGGCACACAGCGTGACGAAGACGACATGGGGGGGTACCCACAATTTTTTTTAAAAAATTTTGATGGCTTTTGGCCAAAAAATATTTTTTTTTGCATTTTTTTTTACACAGATCATATTCACATAACCTACTATCACAACATATAAAAAAAAATGTTCAATTTTGAAGATTATTTAGAAATTTAGCAATTCCACGGACTAATGGCTGTTAAAAAAAATGATTTTTGCCTCCAAAATGGGATTTTGAAATTAAAAAAAAAAAAAAATTGGGCAAAAAATGCCAAAAATGTTGTTCCACAGGTTGGTAGAACCATCCAATCAAAAAAAAATATCAAAATAATGATAATAAACTTGATTTAAGCCCATTTTACCCCTTTCCACGGTTGGGGGCCAAATGTTGTCAAATTGGTGGAATTGGCCATATACGGTTTGATAAACGTTCGTACACGTTTGAAGACTTGTATGCTTTACCAGATGGATGTACACCAGTAGAAGCTTCTACACTGAGTATTGATCAAGGAAAGGCCAAGGGCTATTACGGGGAACACTCGTATTTATCGAATTTTTATTTGTGCCCTGTTAAACATGACGAGACAGAATATAAATCTGTCGAACATTGTTACCAGTCCCTAAAAGCATTGAGCGCGGGAGAAACCAAAATCGCTTCGTCGGTCGAAGCCGCCTCATCTGCCTACGAGGCAAAACATTTGACAAAAGACATTGTCCCATCAAAGGATTTCGTAAAAGGAGAAGAGAAATTAATTATGTCATTAATAACTGAGAAATTCGACCAGAATGATGAACTTGCTGATCGTCTGAAAAAAGAAAAATGCTCCAGATTCTACGAGGTAACCCGCAACCGGAAGTGGGGCGCCGGCTTCAGATTCCCAAACCTCATGACAAACCCACAGACAGTCTCCTCTAAACGTTTCCTGGGGAAAAACATACAAGGAGACTTGATCACGAAGACTCAACAAAGACTAAAAGCAGCTGCCTAAGTATTCTCTCCTTAACATGAATTATTCTTCATACAAAGACGGACTTTAACGAGTCCTCCCTATTATCGCTCAGACCACGTCTCGCTTGCGAAATGAGTGTACTCGTTATCAATATGTGAACTCGTTAAGTTTAACATGCTCGCTAGGTATACAAAACACTTAAACTATACTGTACTGTCCTAGCGGTAAATTCTCACTTTTAATAACTTTTAATAGTATAAGTACACTAGTAAACATGATCTCACAATAATATCCCCGGTCAGTACATAAACAATGTGTAATTGTTCTGGTCCAATGTGGACCCCACACTTTAGTTTATTGATCGTACCACTACTGAATGATTGTATCTCATTTATTATTATTGTCTATAGGTTAACACCTTTTCCTACCTTGATTAAACCTGTATTATTGTGAACAAAACGTATTCGATAATATGATGTTACCGTAGCATATCTCATCGTCTACCTAAAACTACCATGGCACCTAATACCATGGACTCCTTTTGTGCTCATAAAATAGCAAGGGTTTCAACCTTATCGGTTGGAACATAAGAAGCCTTCATAAGAACTTTATTGATCTTCAACACGCCGTAAATGAGACAAATAATAATTTAAATATCATCTGTTTGACAGAAACCTGGCTCCATCCAAGTCACAGTACTACTACCTATGATCTGGATGGATATAAGTTATTCCGCCAGGACAGGCAAGGTAAGAAACGAGGAGGTGGTCTCGCGATTTATGTACGTGACGACCACCAAATCGATTCGGACTCCTTCGCCTCACATAACCTATCAAATGAATACATTGAAACTCAAATTGTAAAAATTAGAAAAGGCAAAAGTAAGCCATGCATTATTGCAAACATTTATAGACCTCCAGGGCCCCCTATAAAAACTGGCTTAAAGTATATAGAAACATTTCTATCTTGTCTTGACTATTCTAGTGATGTTATCATCTCGGGTGATCTAAATATTGACCTCACTGAGATGAGTTCCCCTGGTAATAAATTGATGGAACTGCAGGCTATCTTTGAAAAACATGGCTTCGTTCAATACATTGATCAACCTACCAGGAGAACACTGTCATCCTCCTCCTTAATAGATCACATCTACTCTAACTCTAAAATCGTTCAGCAAGCAGGTGTAATAGAAAATTCCACCTTGGACCACTATCCGACTTTTATTGTCCTGAAAAAGGATAGGAACAAATACGAAACAGGTACATTTAATGCTAGGAATACTAGATTTCTAGATCAAAAAATCCTAAATGAAATTTTGGGACCAATTTTACAGTTCACAGGACCCAAATACTTGCTGGGACATTATGGTTAATTATATTTTGAAATTTGTTGACCGTATGTGTCCTGTTCAGAAGTTTTTTAAAGTCAGGAGAAAGCAAGTTTGGATGACCCCCGACATTACTACTCTCATGAATAAAAGGGATAGGTTATTCGCCAAGGCTTTAAAAACAAAAAACAAAGACCTCCTAATTGAGGCAAAAGAACTAAGAAACAAAATATGCTCTCTCTGCAGGAAACAAAAAGCTGTCTACCTTAAAGACAGACTCCATGCGGATAGGCAAAATCCTAGGGCTGTCTGGAAGACTATAAACTCAGTTATAAGCCCAGACAAAACTAAAACAAATGAGAAAATTCAACTAACAAACGATAACTCCGAGAATATCAAGACAGATGATGTCCCTGATGAGTTTAATAAATTTTTTAAGAATGTTGGACCAACTCTAGCCTCAAAAATACCTGAGCCTGACTTAGAGTCTACCCTCCTTCTTAACGAAAAATTGAAACCCTTATATGATAAAACCCACAACAAATTTAACTTTAAGCCAGTCACCCCCAAAGAAATTATGAAAATTGTAAGGGATTGCAAGAGTTCTGGTATAGATACTATCCCAGGGAAAATAATAAAAAATTGGCTCGCTTGTCTTATCATGCAAATGTCATATCTTATGAATTTATCACTGTCCACAGGTTTAGTGCCGGATGCCTTCAAGGCTGCAGTGGTGACTCCTCTACACAAGAATGGCCCAAAGAATACTCCGAACAATTATAGACCGATCTCAGGTATTTCTATGCCTGCAAAAATCCTCGAGAAAATAATTCAAAAACAGTTGTCCACTCTTATGGAAGAGAACAACATCTATTTTCAAAAGCAATATGGTTTTCGCCAGGGTCGATCCGTCTACCAGGCTCACATAGACCTACTTTCACCTATCTACGAGCACCTGAATCAAGGAGGGGTCACTACTGCAGTCTTCCTCGATTTCAAGAAGGCATTCGACACGGTAAATCATAATATTCTCTTGAAAAAAATGGAAAAAATTGGAATTTGTGACCATGAAAACTCATGGTTTAAAAACTATCTCACAAAAAGAACCCAAAGAGTCAGAGTCAATGGCTCAATGTCAACCCAAGGTGAGGTTTCTTTCGGCGTACCTCAGGGAACAATTTTAGGACCGATCCTCTTCACAATTTACATAAATGATATGCACCAAGTAGTTCAAAATTCCACAATACAACATTATGCTGATGACACTGTACTGTTCATCGGCGAAAAATCTGGAAAAAATAACTTTAAATCACTTCAGGACGACCTCAATATGATCGATACTTGGTGTAAGTCGAACAAAATTTCAATGAACGTCTCTAAAACCAAGTACATAAATTTCAAAAAGAAACCTAGACAAAAATCAGAAATTAAAACTGATCATCAGAACCCCACCCTGGGCAATGAGCAAATACTCGAAGTTCACGAATATAATTATCTGGGACTCATAATTGACCAACACCTCTGTTTTTCAACTCAAGTGACAAAAGTTGTCAACAATGTTAAATGGAAGGTAAAACTACTTGGAAATGCTAGATATATGCTACCCAAGAAGGTCAAAATAGATATTATAAAAACACTGATTATTCCACTAATTGATAGAGGTGACATCTTTTATTCGCATGCAAACAAACAACAGGTAAATAGGCTGAAAGCCCTGTTAAATGCTGCGGTAAGAGCAGCCTTAAATCGTAATAAAAGGAGCAACGTTGAAAATGAGTTATTAAAACTCAATATTTTACCAAATGAGTTGAGACGAGAAATACACATGTTAGAGTGTGCTCACTATCTCGCCACAAACTTATCAAATTTAGATCTAAGAGCTTTACCTACCAGAAGTCACGTGGAACACAGAAAAAACCTAAAAATAGTACACCCTAATTCGGCCTTCTATCAAAATTGTTTCCTCTACAAAGCTCGCTCAGCTTGGAATAAACTAAGTAAAAATGTTCAGAACTTGGAAGTGAGAAAAGAATTTAGAAACAACATTCAGTCAACCATTCGTGCGTGTATCAGTGAGACATAAATAACAATGTTGTTAGCATCCATCTATAACTACAAATGTTTAAACTGTAGCTATTTGGATTTAAATTCTCAAGTAGTCGAATCAACTCCTTCGTTTAATTTGACCTCTCTTATAACATAATATAATATAATAACCTGGTGTTCTCCAGGTTCGATATCAGAGTAATAATAAAATAATGTACTTTATTTTATTTCAAGCTTCCCTTGAATCTATTCATATAAGGGTCCAGGTGTTCTCCTCGACGGGTCTGACTAAAAGACGCACAGCACCGAAAACCCGCATAGCATCCGCACAGCATCCGCACAGCACCGCCGCTACTTGCGCAATTAATATTAGACGCACCACTTTGCTATTTTGTACATGAAATATTCTTTTGATAACGATGATATTTGAGCATACAAATTATGGAATACGGATCTCAAAAGGCTGTAAATATGGGTATTATAACTGGAATAGTCTTACTGGAAATAACTGTCGAAGTTCGTGGTATTTAGATTAATCTACTGTCATTAAATCACTGTCCCAGTCATATATTGTAATACTTGTGGAAATTACTGATTTTTCTTCTTTTAATGATATATTCCAATTTCCAGCCGTCCAGTTTTTCCACAATATATGTAATACTTTAAATTTAACTCTCTCGCTGACATTATTTTTTGTTACCATTTGATAAATCTCCTATAACTTCAATTCCGCTTTCTAGCCAGTCAGCATTTCTGGTAGGTTTTCCATTTTTTTTTAAAATACTTTGGTTGTTCCATATTCTCTCTAAAAATACCTGTAGACCTGACTCTGGCTTAATACTGTAATATGCTACGTTCCATATTTTTAACACCTCTGTGTAGAATCCGCTCAGAGATTTCTGGGGCATAATTTTACTTGTTAGTACATATCTTATCTTTTCAACATAAAATGCCTCTGGTATTCCTACCCATTAGGTTGGTTGTTATACATCAATCTCTGAATCCATTTGATTCCATTGGTTTTAATAATTTCATCAATACATCTTACATTTAATCCACCGTTTTCATAGCTTTGTTTCAAAAATATTCTGGTATCTTCATACAGTGATCATTTTCTGAACAGAATTTTTATTACATGTATATACAATAAGGCATTGCGTTGATTCTAATTCTATTCAGAATATTTAATACAGTTGCCCACACTTACTAGCATGAGTACGGAATGAACCACCAGTAATTTCTACAGAAAACTAATTCAAACACCACGGGAAGTGTTTGCAACTTCGACAGTCCATTACACTAAAACTATTCAACTATTCAATCCCATATTTACTGGCTTTTGAGTTCCACCCATCATTATTGATATCCTAAAATTTCTTGGTTATAAATGGAATATTTCATGTGGAAAACTGTCTAATATTAATCGCGCTAGTAGCGACGGTGCTGTGCGGGTGCTGTGCGGTTTTCGGTGCTGTGCGTCTTTTAGTCATACCGCTCCTCGACCACAAACCTAGGGATCATAAACTCCTATTGATTAAAGCTGAGTCATTTGTTTTACTCTATCATTATTTTATTTTACTTGGTTCATTAGTCAAACCTACACCTATATTTATGTAGCCTGTACGCAAGTCCTATTTGTACTGTACTGTATGGACACTAAACCTCTTGCCTAGTCTATCTCGCATTGTCATATGTAAATATTTGAGCTGTTCTGCCCAAATATACATAGAAAACATAGTGTTTATTTCGCTATGATTAGCCTGTACTATAGTATATTTACCCACTTTACTTCTTGGCACAATTATCTTCAAAAGTAATGGTAACTGCCGGAAGAGATGCTACCTCGTTGTAACATAATGGCATGTAGACCTTTTTGTCAATTTCCCTTACCTATCTCACTTACCTATGTGTAACTGTGATTTTATTTTGACGAATAAAAAACATCTTATCTTATCTTATCTTATCACTACTATGAAAATGTTGATGTACGATGTATGTTAGGTTCAAAATATCAGGCGTGTAATGCCTTATAAACTAAGATTGATATAACGATGAAACTGATTTTATAAATAATAATTTGAATCAAGACGCAACAGAGTATTGTAGGTTTTTCACCTGAAGAATGTATTATTGATGTATTGCATGATGTAATTGACTTAATGTCAAACTGTAGTTTCTATACCTGTGTAAATCATTAGGCTATCATTGTTATCAACTAAACCTGGTATATTGTAACACTTAAACATTATGAACATTTCTGTGAACGAATATCTAGTTAGACCAATGGTTTTCAATGATGTAGAATTATTGATATTATTACCCCTTTTGGTATTGATTCACCCCACTCTAATTATGTGAATAACTATGTAACTATGTAATATATTGAGACTTGTACTGTGTTATAACCTCTTGATCGTTTATTAGTTAACTCCTCAGGATTGTAACTTAGACTAACCTCTTTATGACTAAAGAGAACATTTTACATCTTTACAACTGTCCTGGACTCATAAATCAACTAAGACAATAGATGGGTTTACTAATGGCAAAAAATACATCATTCTCGGACTATAGGATACTGCCAAAACCGTCATCTGCACTTTTTAGTAAGTGAGCCGAATCAAACTCCTAGTGATTTTAATATGAACTGTATCTAATTGTGTAATTGACTTATGTCTATTTTTCATCCTTCTATATTATTTCTGAAGGGAAACCAGGAAGACCTCAGTGTAAATCTACATTGAGAGGGAATATTCCGCTTCAGTACGGCATAACAGAAATGTAACATGTTTTATTGAATAAAAGTTTTATAATAATAATAATAATGGGGATATTTTCACGAGATACAAAGTTCAAAAGCATACCTCTACAGTGTAATTTAGACATTAAACTCATATACTATAATCAATACAAGAATATTGCCTTTTGCACAATGATTGCTAACCATTACATGAAATTATTTTTTGATTTTTGAATTTCTATCAATGTTTTCAACTTACGGGCTACAGACATTGTCAGAATAAATCCTGTCTAGGATTGCTCCTGAGCGGGCTAACGCGTCCATGTGTGGCGTGTGCACCTCAGCATTGTTCCAGCCTACGTCATTGTAGCCAAGGTCATCCAGCATAATGAAGACTATATTGGGCTTCCTCCTTCCACCACCTCAACATTGGAAAATATGTGATGTGTTTCAGAAAAATGAGTCATAAGTCGCAAAATTGATATTTTTCAAAGCGTTTTTTTCACAAGATCACATAATTGGAATGTTCTGATCTTTGGAGAGTGTGTCACTTATGGTCATGTCAATCGATGTATCAAATTGCAGGACAATCTATGTAATATATCCTTACGTTTTAAAGGTCCTCAAAGTGTTTTTTTCACAAGATCACATAATTGGAATGTTCTGATCTTTGGAGAGTGTGTCACTTATGGTCATGTCAATCGATGTATTAAATTGCAGGACAATCTATGTAATATATCCTTACGTTTTAAAGGTCCTCATATGGACTACATTTAGTTACTTTACTGTTTAGTGACCCCTAGAAATACTGGAAACCTTTTTTTCCAAAAACGAAAATATCAAACTTAAAATCTAGAAATACTTATTATTTTATCAGAGTGTTTACTATGATTGGAATCGGCTTGATCTCATCTTTTCAAATATAATAGTATCTCAAAATCTATTTTTTGTGACTTATGACTCATTTTCCTAAAACACATCACATATCTCATAAAGGAAAGTTTTAATTTCCTTTAAAAAATACAATTACAATAATTTCTAGTAAAATCTGTGTTTTCACAGTTGACAGTTGTTTCAAGAATGCCTCAGCTGAAATTAGTTAACAAATCGAGTTCACTCATTTAGTTCTAAAATAATCGAGTATTAAACATCACAATATTAAAACGTTTTAATCTGCTCAAGGATAAGATTGGAAAATATATGATTTGTTACTGGAGTCACAATAGTTGTTTGTGACAATTCTTTACTTTTAGTTTAATACTTAGCCTGTGGCTATTTTCGTTGAAATAAGAAAGACAGAGAGATGCAGACTCAATCTTACTAAACTAAAAATGAAAAGTCGTAACCATATATTTATCCTGACGCGGTATACTTTCTGGATCTCCTTATAGAAATTTTCTCATTTCTGAGGTATCTAACGCCTTAAGTCATGTTAGAATATGACAAATTTTAAGACCGTATATTAACTATATCCATGCATTTCTAAGGTCATCTTACAGAGTATATTTACCTACTTTAGTAGTAAATGTCCAGCCAGAAATATTGCAAACTTTTTTTTACAAAAATGAAATATCAAACAAAAATGAAATATCAAACTTGAAATATAGAAATACTTATAAAGTATCCAACTGTTTACTATCATTGGAATCCGCTGGATATCATCATTTCAAATATGATGAAATCTCAAAACCCAATTTTTGCAACTTGTAAATAATTGTCCTGTCACACATGATTAATTGAATTGTAAATGACATGTAACGATGTACTGATTTATTGTTAACCTTGAAGTTGAATATGTACACTGATTTAACTAATGACTACAAGGACTATGTCCTAATGAAGTAATCGGATTGATGTTAAAAATTGAAACTTAATATTCTCATGATATCGAAAGTGAATGTATTAGTCGAACGACGAGCCAAAATGACTATATAAATCTTGTAATATTATGTCGCAAAATCAATGATTGTTTTATATTTAGTTTGGGCGGTCGAGGAAGACCTGCGAGGGGGCAGAGGACCAAAACCCCGTTCATTTTTTTCATATCTCTGTAACTGTATGAATTATATTGAATAAAAGCATTATATATATATATATATACACAAATTAAATATTGATGGTCCTCACCTTGTTCATCGTCATCCTCGTGCACGGACAGCTGGATGGTAAGTAGCATAGTAACACATACCAACATTCCAAGAAGGGCAAAGAGGAGTTTGGCGTCCATTGCTTTGCTGTAGAAGCACCAGCGTCCAAGTGACGGTGAAGATGTTCTTTCTGTCTTCCGTATCTCAGGTGTGCAGTCTGGGGAAACTGTATACTAGCGTACTTAATAATTTGTTAAATGTGTGGCCAATAAATATTTTTCTAAAACAAACCTAGTAGAAGGGGGTGTTTATGTGTATCCATTTACTCATGCATGGAGACCACATCAGGTTATTTATAGATAACTGTTATATGGGTCAGATTGGGTGAGACAGAAAATGTACAATTCCCCTTCACCAACCCTGTCAAATAACCCACATTTAAGACAACAATGAGCTTCAAAATGCAGTTTAACATAACAGAGCTGATACTTTAAATCAATGTGATACCAAATATACTCAGATATACCCGGTATTCTTCATTTTTCAGCCTAATTTAGCAGAATTTCCTAAATGTGTAGTGCTGTCAATTGTACATTTTCTGAAAATCTGACCCATATATTCACTTCAATTCAAATAGCCTATATTCATCTTGGTTTACACGTAAGCCAAGGCCAAGACAGCCTAGGTCCGAAGTTGAGAAAGTCCCTTCCAGCGAAGGGAAAGCCTCTCGCCTCAAACCGCAAAGTGCCATTATAATTCCAATAAGACTTTCATTATATTCCCATTAAAACGCCGAGTTCTAACAAAGTATGATGATATACCATTATTATCTGATCTGAGGGTTTGGACCTAGATTGCAGAGAACATCTGTATCACAGCTTTTGTTTGGGCCTTACATTTGAATTCACTTAAGTATTGAGGCCAGATCTTAAGAAAATGTATAATCGCCAGCTCTACACATTTTGAAAGATCTGCAGAATTAGTCTGGAAAATGGTCAAATGTGGAGTAAGTTTGGTACTGCCTTGATTCAAACAAAGAGTTCAGTTGTGTTGAAGTGTATTTTGAAGGTCATTTCGGTCTTAAATCTTTTGGGTTATTTGAGAGGATCGGTGAAGGTGAATTGTACATTTCTGAAGACCTGGCCCATTGCTGGTTACAGAGATTAAGGCAACTACGTCTACCTAGAAGAGATAGGGAAAGAGATAATATTGTTATAATGAGTCTAACTAGCACATCTGGGTCAGATTTTCAGAAAATGCACAATTTACAGTTCTGCACATCTTGCAAATTATGCTATTAAATTAGAGTGAAAAATGATGAATACTGAGTATATGTGAGTGTATTCTGTATTGTATTCATTCAATAAATCTGTCTGGTTATGTTGAACTGTATTTTGAACCTGATTTTCGTCTTAAATTTGGGTTTTTTGAGGGGATTGGTGAAGGCCAATTGTGCATTTTCTGACGACTTTACCCTCCTATGGCGGTTAAGTTTCCAAATATCATGAAGGTGTGTTTGAAAGATGAACAATTAAGCAGGTCTTATAGCCAATGGCACAATGGAGGTTTCAAACCGATCGAGACACATCAGAAAACGGGCCGAATCCCGTAATATAACATCTAGGTGTAGTTTATACGTGGGTCAGATTTTCCAGAAAATGTACAATTCAACTTCGTCAATCTTCTCAAATAACCCAAATTTCAGACGAAAATTAAGTTCAAAATACAGGTCAACCTAACCCAACAGATTGCTAGAATCAATGCAATGCTAAGTATACTCGAATGTACCTAATATTGACCAAATTGCAGCCTAATTTAGCAGAATTTACTAAATGTGTACAGCTGCCAATTGTACACTTTCGGAAAATCAGACCCTTGTAATAGATGTTTTGATAGATGCAGTCGCAGTACTCTTACTGCCATGGTGTACAGGCCATGTCTCGCTTGTTTACTGACTGAATCTGTTGCCCTATAAAGTAATCTAATTTTGAGAGAGACTTTTTCATCAGGTCGTTTAATTCTGGTTTAAAGGACAAAGAATTATCTAATAAGAAACAGAGGCCTATGTGCTCAGTTACCTTCATGAAGTCTTATATATTACTCCACAGTGAAGTGTGTATCACATATAACATTTGTATGTAGAGGCATGTGGTACATAGCGTGTGGTACATTGTTTTGTACCACATGTGTTAATGTACGAAAGATAATTTAATGTGTTTTAGTCTAATGAGTTAATTTATTGATCTATGATATTAAGTTATTAAGGTGCCTAAATAAAGTATTTAAATGTATTAATTGTATTTGGCCATAGTCAGTCAGTTTGTTATCCGTTATCGCACTAGGGCGTGGTACTGAGGCATTGCCCCCTCATGATGACATGAGTCAGGGTATTGCGCCAGACCTGCCCCTCCATAGATTTAAGGTACATTGCATCAGAGATGAGTCGCTCACGAGCTCGTCTCTGAACTTCCGGAATGATGCAAGTCATCATTCTATTCCTTCCATACTAAGTAATTCTAAGGCAATGGTACCAGGGGCTTGCTAGAATGTTCTAGAACATTGCTGCAATGCCCAGTTAGGATGATGAAACTCTGATAATATATATAGACCCCAGGTCCTGTCACTCACAGACTCCAAACTGTTACTGAACGAATACACTACGATTAACCTACTGCTCGACGACCCTGACAGTATGAAGACCTAGAGAAACTGTACTTATTTGACTGAGTGGACTGGAGTTTTACTGATTAGACTTACCTAGACTGCGCGATCTGGCTATGGTTCACCTTTGCACCTAAGATATTGACTGCTTGACATGTTTCGTGATTGGACCCAATAAAAGCTATATTCAGCTCTCCAAACATGAACCTACGCTTTACTCGAGTTATTACTACACAAGCTATAGTGGGTGAGTTAACTGCATAAAATAGGCTGTTTACTTCAGATCATGCTACAAATGTTCCCTTTGGTATGAAGGTGGCCAAGGGTCATAGAAACAAATTTATCCAAAGACACAAGTGAGATAGGCCTTTGAATCGAAAATATATGGGTTTCCATAGCAACAGTCACTATTTTTTTTGTTCTTACAAAAAAAACGGTTTTCAGTTTCCAATTTCTACACTTTTGTTGGGAATGTCACCAAACTTAGGGATAATAATAGTATCCATGAGGGCTATATCCAACCACCCGGTGAGTGACCTTGATAAAGGTCAAGGTCACTATTTTCAAGGTCAAATGGGAAGTTTTGCTCTAGCTTTTGTATGTGAGTTTGTTTCAGTTGTTATAGTGACCCCCTGTTGAAATGAAATAGAAAATTATCTACTAAATATTGTTCCCTAAATCGACAGCTCCGTATTGATACCCTATTTGTCTATATATACCTATTTTAACTACATCTACTGTGGCCGTTACAAAAAAAGTCAGTTCCCTTTTTCTATGCATTTCTATGGAAAAAAGCCCCAAAAAGCCCCAATATCGAAAATATTGCAAAGTGAGCTCTGTTCTACATTCACATAAAGGTTTAGCAACCATACATTTAATGTTGCTCTCCTGATATTCCATGTATCCCCAACTAGGGCTTAATCATATCTAGTTAATGATGACCTTGAACCAAGGTCCAGGTCATATTCTCAAGGTCAAATCTAGGAAATTGCTATATTCTGCTCTATACAGCTGAAATTGCTAATTTCCATTGGTTTAGTATCTGTGTATGGAAAATATCAAGGATGCAGTACAATTTCTAAACAGTTCAACATTCAGTTGACCTTCATACAAGGTCAAGGTCATTATTACCCAGACAATGATTCAGATATTTTGATAAAAAGAGGACCATAGTAATATCAGTTTGTTGTAAAATATTAACAAAATGATGAATTCTGAATATTTTATCAGTTCAGACTTGTCACATTCTCCACTGAAATAATAATTTTCAACGTTAGACCAATAGACCTTGAATAACCCTGAACTAATGCCAAGTTCAAGGTCAACTTTTTCAAGGTCAAAAGGCATAGCTTTTGCAATTGAATTATATTTCTTTTGATTAATGTATTTGCAGTGACGATTTTTGAGCTAAAAACAGGACAAATGTGTTGACGATCTAATTTCACAGATTAAATGACCTTGGTTTTCATGGTTCAGGGTCAAGGTCAAAGGTCAAACATATTTCATTTTTATTTTCATATTTAAGCAGTTATTAGTGCAAAGTCTCACCAGCATAAGCCTATTTTAAAGCTACATTCCCAGGAATTGTCTATACAAATCTCAAATTTCACTTGGTAAGCTAACTACTACCCTGCCCCACCTTGTTCCAATCGTTTAGATTTCTTTCTGAAGGTTGGAGTTAATATTTGAGAAGAAATACTTGTCCTCTTATACTGGTGAACACCAGTGTGACCTACATAGCCTTCTTCCATTCTGATAGTCGCCGCACATGCATTGTGAGGGAATATTTGTTTGCAGAGAGAGAGAAACATGGGGCTTGGCCTGGTACAGAGGCGCCACCATGTATCAATGCATCTACAATACTATGACCATGGTGTCAACGCTCATTTCTGTGTCTCCCCGATCATAAAATCACAGAATTTAAACATTTAATTTACTTTTCATTGAAAAAGATATTGATAATATTGTGTTTGGGAACTAATATGAATGTAATTCCAGAAGAACCACTCAATCTTTATTTCTGTGAATGTAGCTTTAAGTTCTTGACGGAGGCATTTAAAACCATGATATTTTTAAAGCAAAAGAGCTTGTTGTTCACCTTTGCAAAATAACAAGTGAATATATTTGATGAGACACATCATCCTTAGTAGCAACCAAGATGGCTGATCTCTAGGATGATTTTGCAATTCTCAGTAAGTAATTTTTCGCTTTTCAGTATCATACATGATGTGTTGTGAAATACCAAGGCCAATTTGCCCAGAGATTTGGTATTATGTGAAGTTGGAAGCAGGAAGTCAGAGATCAGTTGAAGTTTTGTCAGTTCGGCCCAGGCAATGAGTGCTTGAGGCCTAGCATCGAACTTTATTAATATCAAAGCATTTGACTGAATTTATTCATGAACAAGTTCCTAGATATATGACTGATTTTTAGGCATTGGGTTTTTGAGCAATAACGGCAAATATCATGACAGACTTAATTTTGATGACACTGGCTGGGTGTAACTTGTCAAAATCTGTCATGGGAACCCTATTTTCATGGCTCTATCATCAGAAATAAGGATGTTATGCGCAAAAACCAGTGTTTTTTTTAAGTGATATTAAATGATTAGCACTGTAACAACTTTGGTCTGGAACAACCAGCCTTTCCTAGTTTATTCATATACTTAAACAAAATCAATATTTTAAACTTTAATAATAAAAAATATTTTGTCCATCCGTTCCTTCTATGAATATTGAGTTTAAGTACTTGCCAATTGATTCTCATAATTTTTATGGGTATGAATTCAATATTTCTCTATTAACTAGAGGGGGAACCTATGGGAAATATGTGTCATCGTATGTCACGCTTATTTATGTGCCTAGATCAACTATGAATATTAAGCTTGTATATAGATCTCTTAGATTATCAAGTAATGTTTTTTACATAGTTTCATAATCCCAGGTTAAATTTGCATTAATATTTAGGGATAGTAACTAAAAGATTATCCATATGTCAGCTTGACGGTTGGGGAAGTTAAATGCATCACTGTAAGTCACACCAATTATATATCCTCAAAATTTAGAAACTAAAGAATAAAGCTATTGTTCTGGATATTCAAAGAAATATGGATTAGTTTAAATCCTGAGCTATATATTGACATGTTTTTGTCATTTTCCTGACTGTGAGGTATGTTTGATACACCAAAACATCACCGTAAGTCACGCATCACTGTATGTCATGTTCATCTCTTAAGCTACTTAAAACAGGTAATAACAAATTAGTTAGTAAGTCTGAATGAATCCATCTTAATGGACCAACTGATAGTTTCATACAATGACTGATATCATATTTCATACATTCTATTATATAGAAAAATGAAAGGAAATAAGATCTATTAAAAAATGGAGAAATTTTTAAATAAAAAAACACAAAAGTTTATATATGTTTACCACAATATATCAAATTACAGTCAAAATCTGAATAAATAGGCCTGTTTTTGATGGTAGAAAAAGAAAATTATTAAAATGAATCTACCACATGAGTGAAATGCTAATTATTAGATATTAAGCTGCCAAATGTTGGAGAATTACAGCTAGGTATTATGTTAAAGTATAAGAAAAATCAGCAACATATAAACAAATCTATTTTTGACATTTCTTCAACTGCATTTCCTGAAAATTACTACTTTTCATGAAAATTGGTCATATTTACGCTGCTCTACCCCATTCTAATTGGCTGGGGAAGAACCCTGCTCCATGTGGACTGACCACCGGCGCCCCATCATGCTAAGGTCGTGCATTGTCAACATAGTAGGTAGGATTCCCTCCAGTCCCCCTCCCCACCCCTACTACAAACCCAAGTTGGTCATCCCTCCTTCCCACTGGCCCCTCCCCCTTCCACTGATTACTCCAGAGCAGTGAATGTTAATTAGATCGGACAGGTAGGGGAGTCAGTTTTAGATAGCTTGTTCCCTCACTCTCAACCCTCCCTCCCAAAGAATGCAATTCTTTACATTCATACAATAATTTTCTTTTGATCTTTCAAACAAAATATTAGCCCACTGACCAACCTAGTCTGACCAAACAGAATGAAATACCACAATTTTACAAGTGTTTACAAAGAAGGAATGTAGATGATACGTAAGGTAATAAAGTAAAATGGACATCATTGGTCTAGAAAGTTGGTTTGAGGCTCTATTAAAGGAATTATATTCATTGATGTGAGGCCATTGTACTGCTACTAAACAGTCTTTTAGTCAAGTAAATTTATAAAGAAGTCTTTGTGTGGAGTTGTGCTTTTGAACACCTGTGAAAATGTCTTGTGAGTCTGAGTACACAGAAATTTCTTCTGTATGGTTGTCACCACATCCTCCTCTGCCTGCCCGGCCAGCCGAAGGCCCCTGGACCTTGTTGCAGACTGACAGGGCACCCATATCACATTCATTTCAAATGAGAAGGGTTTGAGATAGACAAGGAGCTCTGGTTCTGGTTCTTTGGTTCTGAGGTGCTTCCTCTCAGGCTCTTTTGTCTTGACCAAACTGTTTGTGTACAACAACTTCTCCTAGTATGAGAGTTGGATAAAAATACCTGGTTTGGCTGGATCCTTGTCCATGGATTCCACCGTTCCTCCTAAGAGGAATGGATTTCACCCAAGGTATAAAATACTCTTTGTTCTGCTATCTCTCTCGCACCCAGAAGAGGCAGAACAAAATATTAATAGTAAAATATAAAAGATGAGATAAAGATGAAGACAATGTAGAAGTTCAGGCACTCAACGGAATATCTATCTGGGCAATAGAAAGTTGAATTACTGCATTATTATAAGATCTGATAAAATAAAAGAATTCTTGAATTGAATTGTTCACAAAGTGATCATGTTATTTACTCAAGAAACCAAAAAAATTGGTAAAAACCTATGACGTCATCCTGCTCAGTCTGAAATTGGCATCATAATGATATGGTGAGGAAGGGGGATGGAGGAGAGATGTTCAAGAGAGCAGGAGTGGGCCCTCGCACTGCGTGTCACTCCCATATTCTCTTGATTCATGTTTTGGAGGGGTAGGCTTTAAAGGGAAAGGGTCGGGGGTTCTTCTAGGGCAATTTCCTTTCTTTTAAGGGTCCTCAAGCAACACTGTAGGTTGACCATACCTCGGGGACAAGCCCCTTTCTGCAGCAAAGGTAAAGAACTCCTAGAGTTATGTCTATATACGGGTAGCCAAACCCCAGATAGTCAGACCATGGGATAAAGGAAATAACAGCAGGGGTGGGTTTAGGGATATCTGTGTGAGAGAGAAGGCGTAATTCTGCTCTTTGCAGGAAAGTTGATTGTTGGTTCAATTGTGGAAAGAGGGGAGAAATTGTCATAGGTTAAATTACCCCCCCAGAGGGGCATAATTCTTGGGCTGGGGAGTGTTATATATGGGACTTATAAAATGGCATTGAATACTACTCACACGCCAATCCTTTCCAACCAGGAGACAACCACCTACTATTGTTATTATCCTAGGCTTTGACAGGAGGGGGTATAGGAGGATGAAGGATAATCACTGTCATCCAAGTCACCATCAGCACTCTGACCCAGATTTCTTCATATACTAGGACTCCCTCTTGCTCAAATAGATCACCTCTAGCCTGCATGGCTAAGAAGGTTATAAAGAGGAATCCGATGGTGAAGTCTCTGAGAAATCTGTCAGGGGTGGTACTTCCAGGTTGAACTCCCATGGTTGAGGCCGTGGTGGGGTGGTGGTCGTTGTGGGGGTATGCAAGACAGCTTCTGCACAGGTGAAGAGGGTGAGACTGGGTTGGGAGAGGAGTCCGGTCTCTCCCTCTTGGTGGATTCTAGAGGGTGGAGTATCAGTATTTTCAGATGTATGGTTCAGAGCTTTGGGTAGGGGATTGATTGGTGGTATTTGCACCCTCCCTCTCTTGGCTCTGGATCTGGTGAGAGCATCTGGTGGGGGCTTGAGCAGAGGAGCTCCACAGCAGCATTGGGTGGCAGAGGGTGGTGCACGGTGACCGGTCTAGGTGAGGCTAGTACTAACACCTCCTCTTGCAGTGGCAGCTGCTGGGGTGGGCATGGCACTTGTTCTTTGTTCTGCTCTTCTATCTGAATTGCATGAGGCATGAGTGGTATAGGAATAGATACATTGTCAGGCTCTGCCTTAGAATGGGTGGGGGTGGTGGTGGAGCTCTGACTCGTTGGGCTTATTCAGTCTGTTTCCAAGCCTTATTACGTTTACCCTGATCCATCCAGATATCAACTTAAGTCTCTGTTTATATGTTTCTGTTCACCTTGGGTCTCCCTGAGTGTTATAGTGGTACCCCTTATACCAGTTATGTAACCATGATCCCACTTCGGGTCCAGTGGAGTGCTTGGTACCCAATAACACCACTACCTCATCCCCTATGTTTAGATCTTTGGATCCTTAGATGTTTTGCTCTGGCTCTCAATGTCTCGTAATTGGCCTCTCTACTGGCCTGAGTGCATTCAGTGGCCTCTCTGAAAGCATCTGTTAGGGCCATGTAGGCCTTCACTTAGCACGGCATCTTCAGTTCCCTTGGGAGTGGGAACAATTTTAGAAAAAGGATATTTTGGATTGTCGCTGAAAGTTAAAAAATAGGCCTTAAAAGTAGTCCCATAAGAGGTGGAGACTCTGCCAAGACGGTTGGACCTGAATGCCTTTCCCATTTTGCTGGTCTTGTAGAATGCCTTCCTTCAGTGCCTAGAGATTTGTGACTCCCTTCCACTTGTTAGTTCATAAATTCCAGTCCCCTATAGGTGATGACTACATCTAGATGGCCATACCAGGGAATGTATTCATTTGCCAAATAGTCAGCTATATTTTTAGCTGCCTTGGAGGGTATGTGTTTGACCTCAACCCAGCCTGTAGCATGATCTATTACCATTATAATATATTTGTTCCCTTGATCAGAGACTGGGAAGGCACCACAGAGATCCATTCCCAGTATCTGTCCTGGGTACCTAGCTATGGGCATAGCTGTAAGAGGTACACCCTCCTGTCTAACTTCTGACTTCTGACTAGCACATTTCTTCAGAACATTGTATGTATTGCTTCTGATAGTGGGCCATTTCTAGGCCTCTTGGGTCCTATCCAATGTTTTTCTCAGGCCCTGATGGCCTATCTTGATGTGAGCGTGCCTCACTACTCTATACCTAGCTGAGGGGGGCAAGACCAAAAGGGGGTAGGCCGGCTTACCTCGGGGAGGAATTAGAGTAAAGAGCATGCCAACAATTATGGCATAGTCTCCCTTCTCCTCCACCCCAAGTTGGAATTCATCCATTTCCCTCTGTTCTACACTTATTTGCTCTTTCTCAAGTTTATCAAACTCACAAAGGATTTCATTAACTTCATCTAAGGTGCGGACTTTGAATTGACTGAGAGTCTGTCCTTTTCCTTGGGGATTGTCTATATTTGAGAAAGCATATCTGCCCTAATATTGTTGGCCCCTTTTCTATACTCAATGGGAGTGCCAAACTCTGCTATTAGTACAGCCCATCTCTGAATTTTGGTGTCTTTGACCTACAAACAGCAATTTTAATGGATTGTGATCAGTATATATTTTGAATTTGCTACCTTAGTCTAAGGTTATTTAGAGCATAAACAATTGCATATATATCTCTTTCTCAAAAGTAGTCCAATTTAATTGTGGGCCGGAGAGTTGTTTGGAAATATATTGAATGGGTCTCCCCATGCCTTGGCTATCAGCCTGAACCAGTATGATCCCTTTTGCATGCATCACTGTAGAGGTGATAAGACTCATCTAGTTGAGGGTGTGCCATTACTCTATCTGAAGTAAGTAATTCCTTCAGTGTTTCATATGAATTTTGCTACTCTTCCAATCAGTCAAACCGGGCATACTTTTTGGTAAGCTTTACTAGAGGATAAGCAACTCTGGCATAATCTGGGATACATTGACGGTAATACCCAGTCATTCCTAGAAATGAGCGAATTCTGTCCAGGTCTTCTGGGGTTGGCATATCCCTGATAGCACTACATTTATCTGTGTGGGAGTTAATCCCATCCTTTGAATCTTGGTAGCCAACGGTAGATCTACCTTTTCTTGTTTGAAAATGCATTTACTCTTTTTAATTGAAATTCCATATTCTTCTAGCTCATAGAACACCAGACCCAAATGGGGATCATGCTCCTCTTCAGTTTTTTTCTGAAAACAGTTTGTTCTTGGCCCATTGAAAGACGGAGACCAAAAGGCATTCTATGGAAATGCATCAATGGCACACAAACACTGTTTTTTCAATACTTTCTGGATCTTTCTACCTGGCAGTAGCCACTTTTTAGGTCAATGGTTGAAATAACAGTTGATCCTGCCAAACTAATAAATATATCTTGAATGTTTGGGGATGAGTGTCCTTTTTGGTAACAGAGTTGAGTTTTCTAAGATCTACACAAGGCCTAATTACTCCCATTTTTCTTTGGAACCAATAATGTTGGGCTCCCCCATGCTGAACTGCTGGGTTCTATTACTAGCCCATGGGGATGAATTATCAACACAAAAATGTTTGAAAATTGTTCATTTAAAAAGGTCGACCAAGTAAAGAAGATATCCTAAGCTCAGATATTGACATAAACTGTTTCACTGAAACCTGGATACATAACAAAACCTGTATACCCTTATTAGAGCATTACAACTACATCCTTATAACCTTAAATTGTCAGTGATGACAATCTTGAGCTATTATCTGTGAACATAAGAAATTTTGTATGAATTTAAGTAGATTTTTCATGATTTACCGATGATTCTCAAAGTAAAAGTAGACCATTTGTTTCAGAGTTTAAGAATTAATTAGTTCAATTAGATTGGGCTTATGATTTAACACAATATTATTTGGAAAATTTGACACAAACATATGGAGTGTATTCTTGGTAGCCATTTTGAAATCAATCTGCATATTTTGGATAGAAGAGTTGCTCTTAGCTGTGTCTTCGGATAACTCTGTTCTATTGCACTGATGTACTTCCATACTTCCAATGACCTTGACCTGGTATGAAGGTCAACTGAAGGTTATACTCTTTAGAAATTATGCTTCATCTTTGATGTTTTCCATACACATATATACTAAACCAACTAAAATTGACAATTTTAGATGTATATAGCTGAATATAGCAATTTCCTAGATTTGACCTTGAGAATATGACCTTGACCTTGGTTCAAGGTCATAATAAACTAGACATGATTAAGCCCTAGTTGGCATGTATGTAATATCAGGTGAATGAGCAACATTAAATGTATGGTTGGTAAACCTTTATTTGAATGTAGAAAAGACCTCACCTTGCACTATTTTTGTTAGGCTTTTTTCCATAGAAATGCATAAAAACGCAACTGACTATTTTTTATATTGGCAGCAATAGATTTAGTTAAAATAGGTCTGTATGGACAAGTAGAGTATGAATACAGAGCTGTTGACCTAGGGAACCATATTTAGTAGATCACAAGGTATTTATATATAACCTGAGGTTACAGTAGCAATTGAAACAACAGTACATCAAAAAAATTGACTAAGATCTCAACTTTGACCTTCAAAATGGTGACCTTGACCTTTGTCAAGGTCACCAAGTAATTGTCTGCAAACAGCCCTTACATATACCTTTCATATTGTCAAGTTTGGTAACATTCCTGACAAAAGGATACAAGTTATACTCTAAAAACCTTATTTTGAAAATAATTATACCCTGTTACCATGGAAACGCATATATTTTCAATTCAAAGGGTGATCTCACTTGTGTCTTTGGATAAAAAGATTTCTATGACCCTAAGGTACACTTATGCCAAAGGGAACATTTGTAGCATGACTTGAAGTATAAAGTCACTTAACCCACCCACTATACTAGTGAGATCAACTAGAATCAACACGATCCACGAGAATCTACTTTAGCCATGACCTGTGATTGCTTAACTCCCTATTGAAACCAATATAGAGGTAATTCATGAAGTGTCTGTCTACCCGCTCCCCAGCAATCTAGATAGACATTTACACATGGATGGGGCCTATTGATGTGCAAAATAAACTCATTTGATTGGTGCACTCAACACAGGAAAATGCGTTGTCAATGACTCTTAGTAGCGTTGCTAACGTTGCTAAATATTGCGTCGTCGCCGGCATCAGTGAGAGAAGAATGGCCCAAACTTTGTAAGTAAATAAAGGACTTTTGTTATATTTCTGATCTTATTAACACCACCGTGGAGTAAAAATAGGACCGCATCTCATAGTTGTTCTGGCTCAAAGGATCGCATTGACCCTCAACAATTTTTTTTCGATATAACACACTTGCCTATCGGCTTGTGTGCCATGTGAAAAGAAACGTCTCAGGTCAATGTGATCCTTTGAGCCAGACCAACTACTCATGCACTCCTATCATATTAACCACTTATGGTATGAGGTTGGGAGTGGGGTAAAAATGTAGCATGAGTTTGGAGGCGTTGTGATATAACACAAAGACAAAGGGTGAGTGTTGTATCACTCCGCCAGACAACGAGTTATACATTCTGTGCCTACAACAAGTATCATAAGTTCATTAGTATATGCGCCTAATATGTTGTAAAATGTAAATATTTCCCTTCCTTTTGATGTTTTAAATCTGAAATGTGTTGCTTTCAAGCCAAGTGTTCCATATGTGATGTGTTTCAGGAAAATGAGTCATAAGTCGCAAAAAATAAATCTTGAGATACTATTATATTTTAAAAGATTAGATCAAGCTGATTCCGATAGTAAACACTCTGATAAAATAATAAGTCTTTCTAGATTTGAAGTTTGATATTTTCGTTTTTGAAAAAAAAAGTTTCCAATATTTCTAGGGGTCACTAAACAGTAAAGTAACTAAATGTAGTCCATATGAGGACCTTTAAAACCAAATGATATATTACATAGATCGTCCTGGAATTTGATACATCGATTGACTTAACCATGAGTGACACACTCCCCAAAGATCAGAACATTCCAATAATATGATCTCGTGAAAAAAACGCTTTGAAAAATATCAATTTTGCGACTTATGACTCATTTTCCTGAAACACATCACATATGAGAAGAACAATAAACACAAGCATAGGCCTTGCTGGTAGCGCTGTAGGGTAGCACCGCGGGTGAGTAGGATGGACAAATTAACATGAAAACAATCAACAGATTATGCAGAAACATTTAATTCACATTGATAAAAACATGATGCACTTCTAGATCTGTCCTCTTTCTGTAGATACTTTCATTGCTCATTTGTGGTGTGTTTCAGGAAAATGAGTCATAAGTCGCAAAATTGATATTTTTCAAAGTGTTTTTTTCACAAGATCATATTATTGGAATGTTCTAATCTTTGGGGAGTTCATCACTTATAGCTATATCAATCAATGTATCAAATTGCAGGACAGTAATATATCTCTGCGTTTTAAAGGTCATCATATGGAGTATATTTGGTTACTTTACTGTTTATTGACCCCAAGAAATATTGGAAACTTTTTTTTCAAAAACGAAAATATCAAACTTTAAATCTAGAAATACTTATTTGATTATTAGACTGTTTACTATCATTGGAATCGGCTTGATCTCCTCCTTTCAAATATAATGGTATCTCAAAATCTATGTTTTGCGACTTATGACTCATTTTCCTGAAACACATAACATTTATGTGGATTATTACCCGAGGAATCAAAAGAAACAATCGTTGATAGAAAGTTTTTTTTTAGCGTGTCCACAGTGTGACGTCATACAAAAAGTCCTATTGATGTAGAACGAGTCCTGTATCAATTGACAGATGTGGATGTAGAATGAACATAATATATTATCTTTAATTCTTGTAAGCACTGAGCAGCCTTGCAGTCAGTGATTACACATGTATTTCTAGATAAGTCTTACATGCTTACATACATGCATTATAATGTATCATTCAAGTTAAAGCAGGAGGAGGGAAGGGACTCCAGACGTTAGGGCCCAACAAGCTAGAGCCCAGATGCTAGGGCCCAGAAACCTTGGACACTAGGGCCTAGAGTCTATAGTATAGGTGTAGTGAAAAGAGTTGATGCGGTAGAACATGGTTTAATTAAAGATTTCTCAGCCACCTGGTGTTACGTCAAGGAACTAGCCACTAATGCCTCACCATTCTTTTATTTCTAATATATTTATTTCATTAGTCATTATATTATGTTAATTCGTAACCAATTATTGATATTGGGTGTTATATTCAAGTCACACATTCACAAGCTAATTAAGTTAATCATGAGTTATATGTCATTATAAAACATTCCTGTCGATGTAGGACTAGTTCTACACTAATTCACGGATATGGAACTCCCGGTTATAGAATGCGCATATGTGTTTTAGGAAAATGAGTCATAAGTCGCAAAATTAATATTTTTTAAAGTGTTTTTTTCACAAGATCACATCAGTAGAATGTTCTGATTTTTGAGGAGTTTATAACTTATAGCTATATCAATCAATGTCTCAAATTTCAGGACAATCAATGTAATATATCCTTTCGTTTTAAAGGTCCTCATATGGACTACATTTAGTTACTTTACTGTTTATTGACCCCCAGAAATATTGGAAACTTTTTTTTCCAAAACGAAAATATCAAACTTAAAATCTAGAAATACTTATTAGATTATTAAACTGTTTACTATCATTGGAATCGGCTTGATCTCATCTTTTCAAATATAATGGTATCTCAAAATCTATTTTTTGCGACTTATGACTCATTTTCCTGAAACACATCACAAATGATAAAAACATGATGCACTTGTAGATCTGTCCTCTTTCTGTAGATACTTTCATTGCTCATTTATGTGGATTATTACCCGAGGAATCAAAGGAAACAATCGTTGATAGAAAGTTTTTTTTTAGCGTGTCCACAGTGTGACGTCATACAAAATGTCCTATTGTTGTAGAACGAGTCCTGTATCAATTGACAGATTGACAGACGTTAGGGCCCAACAAGCTAGAGCCCAGATGCTAGGGCCCAGAAACCTTGGACACTAGGGACTAGAGTCTATAGTATAGGTGTAGTGAAAAGAGTTGATGCGGTGGAACATGGTTAAATTAAAGATTTCTCAGCCACCTGGTGTTACGTCAAGGAACTAGCCACTAATGCCTCACCATTCTTTTATTTCTAATATATTTATTTCATTAGTCATTATATTATGTTAATTCGTAACCAATTATTGATATTGGGTGTTATATTCAAGTCACACATTCACAAGCTAATTAAGTTAATCATGAGTTATTATGTCATTATAAAACATTCCTGTCGATGTAGGACTAGTTCTACACTAATTCACGGATATGGAACTCCCGGTTATAGAATGCGCATATGTGATGTGTTTTAGGAAAATGAGTCATAAGTCGCAAAATTAATATTTTTTAAAGTGTTTTTTTCACAAGATCACATCAGTAGAATGTTCTGATTTTTGAAGAGTTTATAACTTATATCTATATCAATCGATGTCTCAAATTTCAGGACAATCAATGTAATATATCCTTTTGTTTTAAAGGTCCTCATATGGACTACATTTAGTGACTACTGTTTAGTGATCCCCAGAAATATTGGAAACTTTTTTTTCAAAAACGAAAACATCAAACTTAAAATCTAGAAATACTTATTAGATTATTAAACTGTTTACTATCATTGGAATCAGCTTGATCTCATCTTTTCAAATTTAATGGTAGCTCAAAATCTATTTTTTGCGACTTATGACTCATTTTCCTGAAACACAGCACATATAATAATGATGAATCAGCCCTATGAGTCATAATATGAGGTATCTTTATTAAGAATTGTTTTGTGGTAATAGCTGAGAATGCTGCATTAATTACTTAATAAACAATTGTCATTAGACAAGCATCTGTGGACGCACCAATGTGTCATTTAATATGACCCGTTGTTTAGTTCAATTGTTAACAGTGCAGGTATGCCACTGGCATTCATCATTAACCCATACTGGCCAATGTCTGAAATGTCGGTCATTAATCCTTTATCAATTTCAGGCCACTAATTATGGCTCATACTCTAAGTGCTGCGTCATACAGAATAAGCAATGGCGAAACCTATATTGATTGTAGTGCAATATTATATCAGTCAGAGTTTCGGAAAATGTACAATTGGCAGCTCTACACATTTAGGAACTTCTGCTAAATTAGGTTGAAAAATTAATGAAGAATACAAGGTATATCTGAGTAAATTTGGTATCACATTGATTTAAAGTATCAGGTCTGTTACGTTAAATTGCATTTTGAAGCTCATTTTTGTCTTAAATGTGGGTTATTTGAGAGGATTGGTGAAGGCGAATTGTACATTTTCTGAAAATCTGACCCATATGTGTATTTGATGTGAGAATGTAGATACAATGTTAACGAGAGTAATTGCATTGTACGAGTACTTCCAGCCTTTAGTATAGTTCTTAGTGATACCAATAAATGATCTTGGAGCCTGCCCTATACCAATTGTTCTAACAATTGTCCTACTGGATGTATAAGGGTAATTGGTCTTGTATCGTCGGAAGTACTAGGGTGCGTCTTTTGGGGAATAATATATATATATATATAAGTGTTTTTATTTCCAAATCGTCATACAATTACATAGAAAAGGGTCATGTCTCAGTCAATGAACCCATTGCTTTTCCTAGAGTGCCCATATGCTATCGAAAATATTCTTACAACTTTTCTCTTAAAAGAATGTGCATATTTAGGTCTTTTTCAACATGTTTGTTCGTTTTCTGGAATTACACTATATCATTAAAACATGGTATAATCGTTACCAACTCTTAATAACTATGTACAATCATTCATTACTAATAAAAAAAATTTTAGTCATCCTTGTTTTTAGCAACTTAACAGTTCCTTATATATATAAGAAAATAGACCACACCTCTTGATGATAATATACAGCAGAATATTCCCGCTTTTCAACAATATATGCATACAAGCTTGAAAAGATAAATCTATTACTGAGATTTGTGACGTGTTTTTGAAACAGTAAAGTAACTAATATAGTCTATAAGAGGACCTTTAAAACCAAAGGATCCATTACATACATTGTCCTGAAATTTGATATATCGATTGACATAACCATAAGTGACACACTCCTCAGAGATCAGAACATTCCAATAATGTGATCCTGTGAAAAAACGCTTTGAGAAATATTAATTTTGCGACTTATGACTCAATTCCCTGAAACACATGACAATTTTGTGATGTGTGGCAGGAAAACGAGTCTCATGTCGTAAAGAATACATTTTACGATACCGTTATATTTATAAAGATAAGCGGATTTCAACGTTGTTAAACTTTAGGAAATCAAGTAAGTCCTTGTTTAATGCTTGAACAAAGGTTTGTGATATTTCTCGATGGACAACCACTACTAAATTAGGTAAAGTAAGGGCTAGTCAACGATTAGTCATGTGATTTTGCCTTGCAGAGGACTCTTGTGCACTAAATTCAATGAGAATCGCATGAGAATCGGCTTAAATGTAATTGACATTGATGAATATGTTGTTTTCGTGAAATAAAAGGAACCATTGGACTTCATTGAATAATAAGATAATAAACATGGGAGTTGGAGACGTTTAATCAGCCCTAATAAGGATATAAATGTGATGTGTTTCAGGAAAATGAGTCACAAGTCGCAAAATTGGTGCTTTTCAAAGTCGTTTATTTCATTTAAGATCTCTTTGTTGGAATATTTTCATTTTTGGGCTGTCCAGTCCTTGTGGTTGTATGATTACATTTACCAAATTTCAGGACCGTATATTAATTATATCAGTGCGTTTCTTGGATCATCCTATTGAGTATATTTAGCTACTTTACTGGTAATTATCCAACCAGAAATGTTGCAAACTTTTTTTCAAAAATAAAAATATCTGACTAAAAAGATAAAAGTACTTATTAGATGTCCTTAATGTTTACATTCATTGGAATCGGCTTGGTCTCATCTTTTCAAATAATGATATCTCAAAATCCATATTTTGCGACTTATGACTCATTTTCCTAAAACGGACCACAAGGGGTAGAGCATTCTCAAAGGTACATTGTTTGAGTGCTTATTTCATATTTGGAGACAATTTTAAGTATATTCTGTAAAGACTTACTTACATACTACAAAATATAAATATATATCCATGGACATGCATGTATTCCCCAGTGGTGGGTTCGTAGAAATTCTTTTTAAAATGTGTTCAATTTTCCTATACATTCATGTGGATTTTTTTACAAATAGTTGCAATTGATCATCACACAATCAACGTTATGTGCACAATGTAATGAATATTGAATCTAACTCACAGCTTGTGAGTGAATTATGATTCTAAATGTGCTGTCAAGTCTATTTATGGTGTTCAAATAAAGGATGTACCGTCAGAATCCATTTATTTCACATCATTCATTCTTGAAGAAAAATCCTTTTTCGTCTGTCATGAGATTAAACTCAAATATGATGTGTTTCAGGAAAATGAGTCATAAGTCGCAAAATTGATATTTTTCAAAGCGTTTTTTCCACAAGATCTCTTTATTGAAATATTCTGATTCTTAGAGGGTTTAGCACTTATAGTCATATAAATCCATGTCACAAATTTCGGGACATTGTAATAAATATATTCTGCATTTTGAAGGCCTTTGTATGGAGTATATTTAGTTACTTTACTGATAATAACCTATCCATAAACATTGCAAACTTTTTTCCCAGAATAAAAATATCAAACATAAAATATAGAAACATTTCTAAAATGTCCTTCATGGTTACAATCATTGGAATCGCCTTGATCTCATCTTTTCAAATATGGAGTATCTCAAAATCTATGTTTGCGACATATGACTCATTTTCCTGAAACACATCACATATTATACAAAGTTCATATCGTATACATGTAGGCAGGAAAATGAATCAAGCTCCCGCATTTTACAGGTCTGCTTCAAAAGTTATTCACACACGTGACACAATTTTTTTTATGAAATTACAATATTGAGAATATTTGAATATATTATTTAAAATTAAGGAAAATTAAAAAAAAATCCAATAAAAATAAATTTGTTCAGTTCATAATTCTTGCTGATATCTTGGGTTTGTAAATTCTAATTGAATTTATAGTGTCATCTTGATCCATATCGTATGTCTTCTTTCTGTGGAATAACTACTCTTGGTTTCATGTCATACACACTTCATTTCATAAAAAAATGTGATATACTATCAGTCACAAAACGCAAAAAGGATATTTTTCAAAGTAGTTTATTCACAACATCTCTTTAGACGAATGTTCTCATCTTCGGGTTATCTAATGCGTCAAGTCGTATAAATACGTGTACCAAATATCAAGACCATGAATTAGATATATCTATACATTACTAAGGTCATCCTTTTGAGTATATTCAGCTACTTTACCAGTAATCATCCCCCCAGAGATAATTGCAAAATTTGTTTTCAAAATGAAAATATTAAAGGTAAAATATGGAAACACTTTTTGAATGTTTTACCATCATTAGAATCGACCATGATTTAATCTTTTCAAATATAATGGTATGTAAAAAACATTTTTGCGGCTTGTGACTGACTTCTGTGTAACACAAATATTGCCCCTAGTTTATCTGGTGGGGAGGTCGCGGGGAAGGACTTGTCGCTCTGTGTTGGTGGTGGGTAGTACAGAGAGTGACCTGATGAGGTGTGGCTGAGGCCTGGCTGAGTGACTCACTGGCTGGGGTGAGGTGCTCCTGATGAGTGGCAGGGACAGCAGCGCAGCCTGGATCTGCTGAATGGCTGCTGAGTTGGGCGTACATCTGCCCTGGTGGTACTTGTGCACATTAGAGTTCACCAGCGAGGGCATCATAGACTTCTCGTCCCCGCGTGTCAGCATCTCGTTGAACTTTGCTCCTGGTTTGTTGCAGTTTTTACTGCAGGAAGGATAAACCGGAAGGTCACGGATCAGTTTCATTACGTCACCGATGTTCTTGGAACGTGCTGACATCACTTCTGGTGGCAATCGTGGTCGCCGGACGGATCCGATGGCTTTTGGGTTTCCGATCCATTCATTGTCATCCTCTGCAAGAACAGATTTTTCTATTGGTGCATCATCATTGACCAAATCGCCTAAATCTAAGGGAGGCAGTTCCCTTTCTCTGGGATCAATGCATTTTAGTCGCTCAAGGTCGGCCATGGATCGTGCTTTGCGGATGGATTTGGGAATCAATCGCTCAAAAATCTCTGGCATGGTGGTCTTCTTCTTGCCAGTATCTGTGGGTGTATTTTGTGCAAATGTGATGCTCCTTAAGGGTGCAGGCTGGGTATGGGTGTCTGACATGTTGGGTAGAAGTGTCGGGGTTTCCTTTCTTGTATCACTTCTTCCTGAACCTTTTGTCTCATTGACCTCCTGACCTTCAGTATTGTCTTGACCTTGCAAAACCGGAAGTGCTCCACTTGTGTTGATCACAATACCGGATTTCCGGGAGTCCATTTTGATTCTAAGCTCTACAATTTGTTCTCTATCTGTGCTGCTCAGAACTGCCAACCTCACAGCTCTCCTCTCCTTTTTCTTCTCTCTTTTCTTGATTTCGTCGGCATCTTTTTTCAGAGCATATGCAAGATGTCTTTGTTCAAATGTTTCGTTGAATATTCGTCTCTCCCATTGTTTCTTCTCCAGGCTGAAGGTGGAGAGGATACGTTGCAGCCGAACATCCTCCGTGTGATTCTTAGACCTCGCTCGTAGAAAAGCTTCGAGGCTGCTTTTTTCCACGGCGGTCATTTTGTCAATCATGAGTACAATCGCATTTAAAGCCACAGAACCAAAGGAGTATGAGTACGAGACGAGATTTTTTTTCTTGTGTTACGTTTTAGCAGGCTGTTTAGTTCAGCCCCTATAGCTAGTCTTCCACTACCTCCTGGGGTAGTATACTATCATCTATTGTTGAATGATGTTATACCAGGCTGTTTAGTTCAGCTCCTATAGCTGGTCTTCCACTAACTCCTGGGGTAGTATACTGCCATGTATTCTTATACCATGTTTCATCAGCTTTCTTCCAGGCAGACATTCAATACCATTCCAAATATCATTCCAAATATATAAAGACACCAGTCCTTCTCCAAATGATTTATTTGGTTTCCTGATCAGTAAATCCTTTCACAACAATCAATCCAGTTTCCCCTTAATGAGATCTGAATTAAAAGTTAGTGGATAAAATATTTGTGTGTTATGCATCAACATCAATAGTTCTCTTCACAGCATTGTTTCCTGGCGGCCTAGGTTAAGTGGTTTAAGACTACCGGATACGACGTCAGAATGTGCGAGCAGTTCTCACAAACAATGGAGGACTTATGATAATCCAGTGTTCACAATGTAAGTCATCTAATAGTCTTGCTGTAATCTGCTTCCTCCAACCACACAATAGGCTCAGAACTAGTCTTGTGGTTACCCGTTGCTCTCATGGACTTGTATTCCTTTTCTTCTTGTCTTCCTGTCAGACCCCTCTCTCTGAAATTAAGGAAAATATTGTGTGATATGTTTATGATCAAAGGGATTCTAATGATGGTAAACATCAAATATAATACAAAAGTTTAACTAACTCGAAGGTTTCAGTCACTTACAATATTGCACCCGTTGAATTCAATTCAAATAAAAAAAAAATGTTTTGCTGATGTTTATACAACTTGTTTTCTATCTCTGATGGTGGTGTCAGCTCTTCCGACGAGTGCCATTTTTCAGAACTTAAGAATTGAGTTGCAAACAAGTTCATCAAACAAACTAATGGACTAATTAACAAGCAGTTTCAGTACAAGTGAATGATGGACTGATTGATTATAGTGAATAAGAGTATGCTATAATATACCATATTATGTTATGTGTTTCAGGGAAATGGGTCATAAGTCGCAAAAATGATATTTTTCAAAGTGTTTATTTTATAAGATCAGTTGATTGGAATGTTTTGATTCTTGGAGAGTTTATCAATCATAGTTACATCAATCGATGTATCAAATTTCAGGACAATGTATGTAATTTATTCTTCCGTTTTACAGGTCCTTATATGCAGTATATTTAGTTAAATTTCTGGTTATTGCCCGCCAGAAATATTGCAAACTTTTTTTTCTCCAAAAATAAAAATGTCAAACTTAAAATCTGGAAATACCTATTAGACTATTAGACTGTTTACTATCATTGGAATCGGCTTGATCTCATCTTTTGAAATATAATGATATCTCAAAATCTATTTTTTGCGACTTGTGACTCATTTCCCTGAAACAGATCATATATTATATGGTAACAATTGATACAGGTAGCACAGGTGATATAAGTAGTACAGGTGATGATTACAAGTAAATATAGTGATGAAGCTAATACAGACATTTGGGCAAGTGTAAAGGGTGGGTTCCACTGGACGGCTACTTCTCCCGCTACTGCTCCCGCTTCTTGATGAAAGAAGTGGGAGCAGAAGCGGGAGAGTAACGGGGATGGGTGCTATTGGCTCCCGCTACAAAGCCACGTTACTTCCCGCTTCTTTAGGAGCGTTTTCGAAGCGTAGAGTGCCCCCGCTTCGATCAAACATGTTTGATTTGAAGCGCCGCTACTTTGTAGCGGGAGGTAGCGGGAAGTAGCGGGAAGTAGCGGGAAGTAGCGGGAACTGAAGCAGGGCAATGGTACCACTCTACGTTACCCCTCGCGCTACTTGGTGCGTCCATTTCTATGTGAAAATAAAATGTTGTCTGCTTAGATTTCTGAGTAGCGTTAGAAGTAGCGGTGGAAGTAGCGGGGCAATAGCACCCATTCCGGTATACCTTCAGCTTCTTGCTCCCACTTCTTTAGAAGCAGGAGCAAAGAAACGGGAAGAGTAGCGGGAAGAGAAGCCGGCCAGTGGAACCCAGCCTTAAGGCAAACTTTATAAAATAAGTAAGGTGAAGCAAAATTTAAAAAATAAGATAAAGTGAAGCTTATGGGGCAGGGTTAAATGTTTGTACCTCGGAATGGTGTCAGCAGTTTATCAGTGAATTTGTTGAATGTTTTTATATCTTCTATTTTATGGGCCACCAATTCCAGGCCGTTCCACCTGGTTTGACAATTATTAGCAATGAATTAATGATTTCCGTTGATTTTGAATTTAGTATGGTCGGTCTCTCTTCCCTTTAGCGCGGCTCCGGGTTGGCAAGTCCCTGTTGTCAATGTTATTTGCTTTTGTGATAAGTAGAAGGCTCGAGAATGTATTTGTCTCTTCTTGCTTGAAATCGCCAGATATTTAAATTTGTATGTTCCTGGTCTACGTTGTCATAGGGCCCCCCAAAAAATAGGTGTGTTTCCGATTTACCCCCCCCCCCCCTACCTAGAAAAACCTTACCCTACCTAAAAGATTTTTTACCATACCTGATTTTTTTCCCCATCATGTCTAACTTTTTTTGGATTTTTTGACAAAAAAAGCTTATAAAAGCAGGAAAACGGGTTTTCCTAACCCAAAACTGTCAAAAAGCACATTTCCCATGTTCAAAACAACTATTGTTATGAAAAAGACATTTTTTTCAGTTCCCTGGAGGTGGTTTCCAAACAAAAAAAAATGACAAAAAAAAAAGTTACCACCCCCCTACCTAGTTTTCAGCCAGATAAATCGGAAACACACCTATTTTTTTTTTGGCCTAGTTCGATTTATTTAATATTATTCGTCGAGTTTTGTTGAGGCTGAAGTTTATGCGTATATTTCTTTTTGCGTTGAAGAAATCTGTTTGGTGAGGTTGAAATTTATTTTAAATCTTATTTCCGTCTTAAAGTTGTCTTATAAATCTAAGAAGAATGATGAATGTAATGTACATCTTCAGTCGACTTCACCCAATATATGATAACGTACACTGGCCTCACCCATGTAATAAATCTGTTAACTAACTCTATAATTTCAGTCGCTTAGAATATCACACTTTTTTTTTATTATTTATTTTTATACGACAGTACATACAAGTTCATGATCGCGCGGTCAGGCGATTTTATGACCACCTGTCTTGTATAATAATTGTTCATTCAGGTGATCATTATGGGTATATGAGTGATATACATCATTATTTAACAATCAATGTAATACTGTACTATGTTTGATACAATAAATTTGATTAGTCAGTCATCGTCAGAGTCCATGATTTTGTCGAGGGGGCGGGTGAAATTTTTACCGATACATGGTCACTCGACCTCATTGCTGCTCATAATATAAGTCATGCTCCTTACACCAGCTCCTCAGATAACCTGTGTATTACACATGTAAAACCTGAAAATGTAGGATAAGATTTGGAAGAAAAACAAATTAATCTCTTGGGTTGATTGATGTGGTTCTTTTCCCCAAAGATCGTTTCTAGTCTAGATTCTAGAATTAGTCTAGATTAGGTGAAGAGATTTATCAGTATTGAAAACACGCAAATTAGTTGTGTCAAATCAGTCCGAATCCAATTAGTGTTGGCAATACAGCCATATTAAATGGAGCGTGAGGCTATTGTTGGGTATGAATATATGGGTCAGATCGTCAGAAAATGTACAATTCGCCTTCACCAATCCTCTCAAATAGGCCACATTTAAGACAGAAATGAGGTTCAAAATGAAGTTTAACATAACAGAACTAATACTTTAAATCAATGTGATACCAAATATACTCAGATATACCCGGTATTCATCATTTTTCTGCCTAATTTAGCGGAATTTACTAAATGTGTAGAGCTGCCAATTGTACATTTTCTGACGATCTTACCCATAACCGAGTGAAGAGGATCGCTTCTGTGGTGGGGCAGAACATCAGAAAGTGTACAATCACCAGCTCTACACATTTAGTAAATTCTGCTCAATAGGGGACTTGCATGTGCCACTGCGCATTTCTGTTACAGTGCATGCTGGGATGGATTCTGTTGAAATCTGACATACACATATTTGGCAACATTTTGATCGAAAATTGCAAGAATGTGTTCACCAATATCACAGTTTATATAAATGATCTATGAAAACTAAATGCATGATGGGGAAGATGGAGACTTGTGTTATGGAAACATGTATAACACATTTATATTGATATTAGAGCATTAATATAAAGTCCATGTTGAACATGGAATGTTTTCTATAGATTTTAGACTGTACCATTAGTCCCATAGTTCCATGCGAATTAAGATTCAAAATGGTGGCTATGCAAATCCCCTATTAGAGTGAAAATGGATGAATCTTACGTTCTCCATTGCATATAAATTTGGTATTGCCTTGATTAAAGAACCCGTAAGTAGAGCGGCAATGATCTGTAATCTCTATGTTTAGTCTTTTGTCTTTAGATCTGGGTTATTGGAGAACATTAGTAGTGGTTGATACGAAGTTATTAGTAATTTGTGTTAATATTGGTTTGAAGAAATTTAGGGTTTTACTTGATGAATTTAAATCACTTTATTTTTAAATGTGGCAACGTCTGAAACACATACATGTTTTTTTTTCAATTTTGATGTAACAGTAGATGTTTATGCCCTAAATGAATAAAACAAAAAAAAAACATTAGTGAAGAAGACTAATTGTACATGTTCAGATTAGTCCCATATCCAATGGATCACAAGGCCATTGTTGGATATCAATAAACGATTAACGAGTATCCGCCTTATTGTATATTAATATCCTTTAGGCTAATTCCTCCACTTACTGTGAGCGGGGATCAAGCGGGAATAGGGTCAGATTTGCAGAAAATGCACAATCTACAGTTCTACACATCTCTCAAATTCTGCTAAATTAGAGTGAAAAATTATAAATACTGAATATATCTGAGTGTATTCTGTATTGTATTCATTCAATACATCTGTCTGGTTATGTTGTATTTTAAACCTGATTTTCATCTTAAATGTAGGTTATTTGAGGGGATTGGTGAAGGTGAAGTGTACATTTTCTGGTGACCGGACCCAGTAAGGTAGGGTTAGCTACTAGTATGACTCATGCCAATAGATCGTAACACTCTTTGGCGAGCACAGAAAATATGTTTTCTTAAGAGAAATTGACGTCTAAAGACCAAATACCGGTCAAATTCCTGGGCACATTCTGTAATAATATTTGCTAACGATCTACTTAACTTGACTTTCGCCGGTATTTAAAAAGAGTATTAAATGTTCCTTGAGAAAATTACTTCAGATGAGATCATGTAAATTTATCGTCTGACGATCTAAGAGATTGGAATATGTACGTATAATAGACTACCCGATAAGACGTCAGGTAAACCCCCTGAATAATTATTGTTTATGAGAAAATGTAATAAATGAACATCAACCTTGTAGGTCTTGAAAAGTTGATTTTAATAAAGATTTGCAGTTAAAAGAAAAAAATCCTAGTTAATGATCTAATGTAGTGGGTCAAGTCTTCAGAAAATGGACAATTAGCCTTCACCAATCCTCTCGAATAACCCAAATTAAAAACGAAAATCAGGTTTAAAGTACAGTCCAACATAACCAGACAGACTTATTGAATGAACACAATGCAGAATACACTCAGATATACCAAGTATCTATCATTGTTCACTCTAATTTAGCAGAATTTGAGAGATGTGTAGAACACCAGATTTATTAAATGTTTGGAGCTGCTGAATGTACATTTAGATTAGGACGCCTACTCCAGGGCCAAGAAAGCCATTAACGCAGTAGGCGTCCAATCACTGACATACCAACTGTATCTCATCTGAGAGGTTGTTGACCTATGGACTGGTTATGCTGATAAAGGTCGAAAGAAAATATGTGGACAAAATGTCAAATATTTTTTCTGATAAAGGTATACTACGCACACAAACCCACTTATAACTGCCGATATGGTGTCCCTTAGATTACCATGGCAATATGAATACCTGTCTAATACACCCAATATATTTAATAGATTTAGTATTTGTTGGTAATTTTATTAATCAATTATTAATCAACCTTCATGATAACCCTGGAAAGTAATAACTCATACAAATGATGTCAGGAATCCATGCAATACACCGTGCGATTCAGGCCATAATGAAATGATGTTCCATACTTGATGTTTAATTAGATAATAGTGGATGGAATCTGTCTCTCTCTCTCCCTCTCTCCCCTCTCTCCCTCTCTCCTCTCCCTCCCTCTCCTCTCTCTCTCCATCTCTCTCCCCTCTCTCTCCCTCTCCCTCTCTCCTCTCTCTCCTCTCTCCTCTCTCTCCTCTCTCTCCCTCTCTCCTCTCCCTCTCTCCTCTCTCTCTCTCTCCTCTCTCTCCCTCTCTCTCCCTCTCCCTCTCTCCTCTCTCCCCTCTCTCCCTCTCTCCTCTCCCTCCCTCTCCTCTCTCTCTCCATCTCTCTCCCCTCTCTCTCCCTCTCCCTCTCTCCTCTCTCTCCTCTCTCCTCTCTCTCCTCTCTCTCCCTCTCTCCTCTCCCTCTCTCCTCTCTCTCTCTCTCCTCTCTCTCCCTCTCTCCTCTCTCTCCCTCTCTCCTCTCTCTCCCTCTCTCCTCTCTCCTCTCCCTCTCTCCTCTCTCCCCTCTCTCTCTCCTCTCTCTCCCTCTCTCCTCTCTCTCCCTCTCTCCTCTCTCCCCTCTCTCCTCTCTCCTCTCTCTCCCTCTCTCCTCTCTCTCCCTCTCTCCTCTCTCTCCCTCTCTCCTCTCTCTCCCTCTCTCCTCTCTCCTCTCCCTCTCTCCTCTCTCCCCTCTGTCTCTCCTCTCTCTCTCTCCTCTCTCTCCCTCTCTCCTCTCTCTCCCTCTCTCCTCTCTCTCCCTCTCTCCTCTCTCCTCTCCCTCTCTCCTCTCTCTCCATCTCTCTCCCCTCTCTCTCCCTCTCCCTCTCTCCTCTCTCTCCTCTCTCCTCTCTCTCCCTCTCTCCTCTCTCTCCCTCTCTCCTCTCTCTCTCTCCTCTCTCTCTCTCTCCTCTCTCTCCCTCTCTCCTCTCTCTCCCTCTCTCCTCTCTCTCCCTCTCTCCTCTCTCCTCTCCCTCTCTCCTCTCTCCCCTCTCTCTCTCCTCTCTCTCTCTCCTCTCTCTCCCTCTCTCCTCTCTCTCCCTCTCTCCTCTCTCTCCCTCTCTCCTCTCTCCCCTCTCTCCTCTCTCCTCTCTCTCCCTCTCTCCTCTCTCTCCCTCTCTCCTCTCTCTCCCTCTCTCCTCTCTCTCCCTCTCTCCTCTCTCCTCTCCCTCTCTCCTCTCTCCCCTCTGTCTCTCCTCTCTCTCTCTCTCCTCTCTCTCCCTCTCTCCTCTCTCTCCCTCTCCCCTCTCTCCTCTCTCTCCCTCTCTCCTCTGTCTCCCTCTCTCCTCTCTCCTCTCTCTCCCTCTGTCTCCCCTCTCTCTCCTCTCTCTCCTCTCTCTCCCTCTCCCTCTCTCCTCCCTCTCCCTCTCTCCTCCCTCTCCTCTCCCTCTCTCCCCTCTCTCCCTCTCTCCTCTCTCTCCTCTCCCTCTCTCCTCTCTCTCCCTCTCTCCTCTCTCTCCCTCTCTCCTCTCCCTCTCTCCTCTCTCCCCTCTGTCTCTCCTCTCTCTCTCTCCTCTCTCTCCCTCTCTCCTCTCTCTCCCTCTCTCCTCTCTCCTCTCTCTCCCTCTCTCCTCTGTCTCTCCTCTCTCTCTCTCTCCTCTCTCTCCCTCTCTCCTCTCTCTCCCTCTCTCCTCTCTCCTCTCTCTCCCTCTCTCCTCTCTCTCCCTCTCTCCTCTCTCCTCTCTCTCCCTCTGTCTCTCCTCTCTCTCGCTCCCCTCTATCTCTCTCCTCCCTGTCTCCCTGTCTCTCCCTCTCTCTCGCTCCCCTCTATCTCTCTCCTCTCTGTCTCCCTGTCTCTCCCTCTCTCTCTCTGTCTCCTCTCCCTCTCTCCCTCTCCCCTCTCTCTGTCTCCTCTCCCTCTCTCCTCCTCTCTCTCCCTCTCTCCTCCTCTCTCTCCCTCTCTCCCTCTCTCCTCCTCTCTCTCCCTCTCTCCTCCTCTCTCTCCTCTCTCTCCTCCTCTCTCTCCTCCTCTCTTCCTCTCTTTCCTCTTGGTCTCGCTCTTCCATCTCCTCTGCCTTCCATACTGCTTGATATTTCAGAAACCTTGATATGTTAGTAGATCTTTAACCATTATTTTACCCTCACTGTGGCAATGGGTTTTTATAGGTCGAGTCCTGTGCGCTGGGTTTTTTGTACGCCGAGTTATTGTGTAATTACTGATGTACTCTACCCTGTAGCGTATACCTAAATATCCATATGTGAGGTGTTCCAGGAAAATGAGTCACAAGTCGCAAAAATGATATTTTTCAAAGTGTTTATTTAACAAGATCACTTTATTGAAATGTTCTTATGTTTGGAGAGTTTATCACTTATGAATATATTGATCGATGTATGAAATTTCAGGACAATGTATGAAATATATCCTTTCGTTTTAAAGGTCCTTATATGGACTATATTTAGTTACTTTACAGTTTACTGCCCCCCCCCCCCAGAAAAAATGCAAACTTTTTTTTCAAAAATGAAAATATCAAACTTAAAATCTAGAAATACTGATTAGATTATTAGACTGTTTACTATCATTGCAATCGGCTTGATCTCATCTTTTCAAATATGGTGATATCTCAAAATCGTTTTTTTGCGACTTATGACTCATTTTCCTGAAACACACCACATATTCTATTGTTATTTTACTTTTACTTCACGTGTAGTTAGCTCCTCTTATACCTTAACAAGCCTCCTTCTTTTTCTAATGGAACCAGCTGGAAGACCTCGATTTTACCCAGAATCCTGTTCACCATTTGTGATGTGTTTCAAGAAACTGAGACATAAGTCGCAAAATTCATATTTTTAAAAGCCATTTATTCACAAGATCTCCTTTTTGGAATGTTTCCATTTTTAGAATATCTAGTCAGATAGATCTTATGAATACATGAACCAAATTACAGGAGAGTGTATTAGATATATCCATGCATTTTTAAGATCACCCTATGGAGTACATTTACCTACTTTATTAGTGGCGGTTTACTTTTTTTTCAGAAATAAAGATATCAAACTTAAAATATAGAAATACTCATTTAACGTCCTTAATGTTTACCACAATTGGAATCGGCTTGATCTCCTCTTTAAATATAATGATATCTCAAAACCTAATTTTTGCGACTTATGAAGCATTTTCCTGTAACGCATCACATTTTGACAAACCTCATACATGTCTACCTGTTACAAAGACACGGTTTTCCAATTTATTACAAAACAGATTATAGTGGGAGGGATTTTTGGTCGCATGAATGTATGTATGTAACGCTCGCAGAGGCAAAGGTCTCTATTATATGTGGTGTGTTCCAGGAAAATGAGTCATAAGTCGCAAAAAATAATATTTTTCAAAGTGTTTATTTTACAAGATCACTTTATTGGAATGTTCTGATTTTTGGAGAGCTAATCACTTATAGATGTATCGATCGGTGTATCAAATTTCAGGACAATGTATGTAATATATCCTTTCGTTTTAAAGGTCCTTATATGAACTATATTTAGTTACTTTACTGTTCATTACCCCCCAGAAATATTGCAAACTTTTTTTTCCAAAAAAAGAATATCAGATTTAAAATCTAGAAATACTTATTGGATTATAAGACCTATCATTGGAATCGGCTTGATTTCATCTTTTCAAATATAATGGAATCTCACAATCTATTTTTTGCGACTTATGACTCATTTTCCTGAAACACATCACATATGTGTACTTGTTTTTTGACTATATGGTGAGATATGCTGCTCTTACGTTCTATTACAAGGAATGTCTTGAAAATGGACACTTGCCCGAGTGAGAGTTTTTAATGTCATATGGACACATTTCTGTATGAAATAATTTTGCTGATCTATCTATTATATAACTGATTTTTCCGATATTCTATTTTTCTATTTTTCTAAACTCAGCACGCACTGAGAATTATTGTATATATCTGTGCAAAATGTCGTAGCTGAATAAAACTCTTAAAACAAACAAACAAGGGGAGACCAGTGGAGATGTTGAGGCGGTCAGGCAGTGATAACTGTGCGCTCCTGCCTCAGTTTCAATTCTCCCCTCTGTCTCTCTCCCCCTCTCTCTCCCTCTCTCTCCTCTCCCTCTCCCTCTCTCCCCTCTATCCCTCTCCTCTCTATCTCCCTGTCTCTCCCTCTGTCTCTCTCTTCTCTCTCTCTCCTCTCTCTCTCCTCTCTCCCTCTCTCCCTCCCCCCCTCTCTCCCTCTCTCTCTCTCCCCTCTATCCCTCTCCTCTCTATCTCCCTGTCTCTCCCTCTGTCTCTCTCTTCTCTCTCTCTCCTCTCTCTCTCCTCTCTCCTCTCTCTACTCTCTCCCTCTCCCTCCCCTCTCTCTCCTCCCTCTCTCCCTCTCTCCTCTCTCTCTCTCTCCCTCTCTCCCTCTATCCTTCTCCCTCTCTCCTCTCTCCCCTCTCTCTCTCTCCCTTTCTCCCTCTCTCCTCTCTCTCCTCCTCTCTCTCCTCTCTCCCCTCTCTCTCTCTCCCTTTCTCCCTCTCTCCTCTCTCTATGCCTCTCTCCTCTTTCTCCTCCTCCTCTCTGTCTGTCTCCCTCTCTCTCCTCTTTGTCTCGCTCTTCCATCTTCTCTGCTCTCAATTTAGGGTCAGCAGTCGGGCAAGAAATTAATCAACACAACACACAGAGTGGTATGTTTCAAGGCCAGAACTGAACTAGTTGAAAGAGGATGTGTTGATTTATTTGGTGACTTATATGGGTAAGATTTTAAGAAAATGTACAATTCAACTTTGCCAATCGTCTCAAATAACCCAAATTTCAGACGAAAATAAAGTTCCAAATACAGTTCAATCTAACCAAACAGATTGCTAGAATCAATGCAATACCGAATTTACCTAGTATTGACCAAATTGCAGCTTAATTTAACAGAATTTATCGAATGTGTACAGCTGCCAATTGTACATTTTCTGAAAAATCTGACCCATATACTAAACAGATTACACAGACATTAGGCTGATTGGCTTATCCTGACCGGGCCAATTACATATTCAGGATCCAATCAGCAACAGTTAACAATTAACAATAACGATATGGTAGGCAGAGGCTATTTAGCAAAGGGGTATTGACTCATTTAATGCTACTATACGAGCTAAGATCAAGATGTTATATTACTATATATTCTGACTGTTTTAAAGCAGTCAGCAAAGAAGAAAAGATATCATCGAGAAGACTAAGAGCGGATATCGAAGAACAAATAGGCCTTTTAAAGCCGAAATAATTTTATTTTTGTATTATCCAGTGTTAGAGAACCTCAGAAAGACCAACATGTTGAGGCGAATATCTCGATGCTAGTAATGCTATTTTTCCATAAAAGGTATCGTAAAAATGTCTCTCCTTCATTTTCTGAAAAGAAGCTTGAACGAACAACAACTCTTAGAAATGTAGAAGCCGAGATGGCAGGATAAAGAAATAAAGATTTAAAAAAAAAATTAAAAAATAAAAAACAATAACGATATGGTATTCTTCAATATCCCCACAGTGGTAATAATGTACAAATCTCAATGTACAAAACGTGTCTAACTGTAATTATGTCCTTATACCCAGCTATAAATATTTGTATTCTGTAATTATTAAATACCACAATGTAACTCAAATGGATCGCTTTCTTTTTGTAGAATATAACCTTGTACTTGATAGGTACTCGACAGTGGTCGCTGAGAAAAGCAACACAAGTTGTAATGCTATTGCTGAATAAACATAACTTAAACTTAATTAAATCATTACACTTGTTCAATAACGGCGGTCCACCGTAATAAACTAACCCACCTAACGCCTGGAATTGCGATTGATTGAATACATTTTATTCTCAAACTCACAATACATCGACCAACGTTATTCTCAGAATTATCAGGTCAAATAAAATATTAAAATAATAAATAAAAAATTGGATTATGTCATGTGTCGCAGGAAGATGAGTCACAAGTTGCAAATAAATGGATTTTGAGATATCACCATATTTGAAAAGATGAGATCAAACTGATTCTAATGATAGTAAACAGTGAAACATTGATTACGAATTTCTATATTTTAGGTTTGATAGTTTTATTTTTTAACGAAATGTTTGCAAAATCTCTGGGTGGGCAATTACTAGTCAAATAGTTAAATATACCTCATACAAAGGCCGTCAAAACGCACAGATTTATTCAATATAATGTCCTGAGATTTGGTACATACATTTACATGACTACATGTGTTTAGCCCCCAACAGTTCAGAACATTCCGATAAGGACATCTTATAAAAAGGATGCATTGACATATTTGAATAAAAATATTAAATACAAAATTCACTGCACTCACCCGAGTAACCTCTGTCAGTAGTAATCCAATGAGGTTCTACACAGACAGCAGTAACACATACGTGCCTACAGAGGTGTATCATACATGTGTATCATTATAGCCAGGTAATGCACCGTGGAGTAATGAGCAATGAACACTGGGTACTGGAGGTAAGCCTGGAGGAGGGGGGTTGGGATTATCCACAACAGCCAGTCTTTAACCTAGCGTCTGACGTCTCAGGCCAAGGCAAATATGTGATGTGTTTCAGGTAAATGAGTCAAAAGTCGCAAAAAATTGATTTTGAGATATCACCATATTTGGAAAGAGGGGATCGGGCTGATTCCAATGATAGCAAACACTAGGACACCTAATAAATACTTTTTATTTTTGATACAAAATTTGCAATATTTCTGGATAGGTACCTACCACTCAAGTAACTAAATATACTCCATGCGAAGGCCTTCAAAACGCAAGGATATACTTTATTACAATGTCCTGAAATTAAGTATGTAGATTTATATGAAGATAAGTGCTAAATCCTATAAAGATCAGATCATTAAAATAAAGAGATCTTGTGAAAATAACACTTTGTAAACTTTGTATCTATTGTGCGACTTGTGACTCATTTTCCTGAAACACATCACATAATTATATGTGGCTTTGTTTAGGCCTATACATTTTAATTCTTTTTAAAAGGTTTTATTTTCCAACTATTTCTTGCTTGTGATACAACTCAAGCCGAGAAATATCAATCTTTAAAATATTGCACTCGTTGCTTCGGGGACTTGCATGAGCCACTGCGCATGTCTGTTGCATGCCATGCATGCTGGAATGGATTCTGGTGAAATCTGACATACAAATATTTGGCAACATTTTTATCGAAAAATGTAAGTACGTTTTCACCAACATTATTAATTTCATAAGTGATCTATGAAAACCAAATGCATGATGGGAAAGATAGAGGCTTGTGTTATGGAAACATGTAAAACACATTGATACTAACATTGGAAAACAGACATACTCCATGCTGAACATGTATTCTATAGATTTTATACTGTACCATTAGTCCCGTAATTCCATGCGAATCAAGTTTCAAAATAACGGCTATGCAAATCCCCTATTCAAATCTCCTGGCTTGTGTTCTTCTGGCCACATTTTACAAAGTGTTTTATTCATGAGATCTCTGTCAGAATAATCTCATGATTTGAGAATCAAGTGCTTTAAGCTGGATGAACACACATACCTTAATATGTCATGGCCGTATATTAAATATATCCCTGGGTTTCTAAGGTCATCCTAACAAGTATATTTAGGTACTTTATTAGTCAATTGTCCACCCAGAAATATTGAAAACCCTTTTTCCAAACATGGGGAGTTGTGTTATGGAAACATGTATAACACATAGATATTGATATTAGAGCATTGATAAATAGTCCATGCTGAACATGGCATGTTTTCTATAGATTTTAGACTGTACCATTAGTCCCATAATTCCATGCGAATCCAGATTCAAAATGGCGGCTATGCAAATCCCCTATTAGGGAAGACTTAAAAGCCTCCCATTTTTCGTCTGCTCAAGATAAATCAGAATTGGAATATAAAACTGTTTGAATATAATTACAAAGTTAATTGCTTACTTTACTTTACAATACTTTCTTGTATACTCTGTCATGTCATCTTAGTCATAGTAACTCATTTGTACTTACATCTTGTTCAAATATCCTACCAATTGGCATAACATTGGAACCTATTACTTGCCCTGAAAAGGAACAAAGACATTACAGATTTTGCTCGATCAAAATAAAAATTAATATTACAGGCCCAAGATGCAGACGACATTATAATACTATAATGTATGGCATAACATGCCCTTTCAGTCGATCTAAATAAGCTCTCATTGAAAAACTTTTCTTTGTATGTTTTGTTCACTGTAGACTAGAAACGATGCTCCTGGGTCTGTAGCAAATCGGATGAAGCCTTAGGTGTTGGTTTTTATTTTTTTTATGTGATTTTTTCCTGTATCTTGTATTTGGACATATATGTTTAAATGTGTTAAGATTTCAGTACTAATTTTCTTTAATATTTCTTGTAATAATGGAAACTTTTTTGTAAAATTTTCTATCATATCAGCTCTGAATGAGAATAGTGTATATATTGCATAATTTCACCTTTGCTGAATAAACATTTTAAAAACAAACGACTAATTGAATTGCCAACACAAGGTCCCTGTCCAGCCCGTCCAACAACCCCTCCACGGCATGCTCTATAATGATCATTGTCAATCAACAATCAAAATAATGATGCGTTTTAGGAAAATGAGTCATAAGTCGCAAAAAATAGATTTTGAGATACCATTATATTTGAAAAGATGAGATCATGCCGATGCCAATGATAGTAAACAGTCTAATAATTTAATAAGTATTTCTACATTTTACGTTTGATATTTTCGTTTTTGAAAAAAATAGTTTCTATTATTTCTGGGGGTCAATAAACAGTAAAGTACCTAAATGTAGTCCATATGACGACCTTTAAAACGAAAGGATATATTACATAGATTGTCCTGAAACTAAATACATCGATTGATATAACTATAAGTGATAAACCTTCCAAAAATTAGAACATTCGAATAATGTGATCTTGTCAAAGAAACTCTTTGAAAAATATCAATTTCGCGACTTATGACTCATTTTCCTGAAACACATCACATTAATGAAAGATGTACTAATAACTAACTTTACTAACAAGCAGGCAGCCGAAAGACTCTCGGAAGAGTAACGCTGTGATCTTTAAAAAAATGATATTAAAAAAATATTTAAAACAAATATATCAACAAATATTCATAAAAAATTATATTAAAAAAGAAAGTCAACAAAATAATATTTAAAATTAGTAAATATTTAAAATAAGTAAATATTTAAAAGCAACTGATTAAATGCTATTATTGCTTGGCCTGGAGGCACCCTAGCTGTGAGGGTCTAAGGTACTCAGTGTGGTTAAGATAGGCTAAGCCCGAGTATATATGAATATTATACCTTCTCTCTAGCACACATGCACGGCTCAATGGGATATCCTTGAGCTCTGTTATGATACAGATTAAACGCGGGGCCAGGTATTAATAACATACTCACATGGGTCGCTCCAGCAGAACATGTACTTTTTGTATGAAATGTGATGTATTTCAGGAAAATGAGTCATAAGTCGCAAAATTGATATTTTTCAAAGCGTTTTTTTCACAAGATCACATTATTGGAATCTTTTGATTTTTGGAGAGTGTATCACTTATAGTTATATCAATCGATGTATCAAATTACAAGACAATCTATGTAATATATCTATTTGTTTTAAAGGTCCTCATATGGACTTCATTTAGTTACTTTACTGTTTAATGACCCCCAGAAATATTGGAAACTTTTTTTTTCAAATCCTCTCAATAACCCACCTGCAATGCAGAAATGCGGTTTAAAATAAAGTTTAACATAAACGAACGGATACTCTGAAACAAGGCGACACAAACTATACCCAGATATACAAAGGGTTTGTTATTTTGTCAGCCTAATTTAACAGAATGTACAAAATGTGTAAGGTTGCGATTGTATATTTTGTCCCATAATCTGACCCATGTACACATATATTTGGGTCAGATTTTCAGAAAATGTACAATTCACCTCCACCGATCCTCTCAAATAACCCGAATTTCATACGAAAACAAAGTTCAAAATACAGATCAACCTAACCAAACAGATTGCTAGAATCAATGCAATGCCGAATATACTCGAATTTACCTAGTATTGACCAAATTGCAGACTAATTTAGCAGAATTTACCAAATTTGTACATCTGCCAATTGTACATTTTCTGAAAATCTGACCCGTTTAGGCAATGCTTGTTAGGTCTCGCTGGATTACTGGGCAATACCAACCTTTAGTTTAAATACAGTTTAACATAAACAAACAGAACCATTGAATTAAGGCAACACAAAATATACCCAGATATGTTTAGTGTTTATCATTTTTCAGCCTAATCTAACAAAAGGTGTAGAGTTGCTGATTGTACATTTTCTCAAGATCTGACCATGTACATAAATGCTTTGTGTCAGGTCTCGCTCGTTTGTGGGGCAATATATCAACGTTTAGTGGCTGTCTTGAAGGGTTCAGGGGCTACAAGTACCTGAAGGTACACACTAAATGTATTAATACACCCCAGTGTAGGAGTGCTGGTCCACTAATGGTGCTTAATCCCGAGGCGAAGTCAATGGATAAGTTAAAAACTATAGTAATAAATATATTGATTTATTAATCAATGAATCAATTATTCTTTAATGAATGAATTAAAATGTGTTTCAATTGTGCCAATGTGGAGTAAAAATATTTGCTAAAGTAATTAAATAAGAATATTGATGAATCCAGTTGTGCAAGTCATGATATGAGTAAATTGGGTCACATGGGTTTTGTCATAATAAGATAAGATAAGATAATCAATTCTTTATTTTCAAAAGACTGTACATGGACAACAGGATATGAACTTATCCGAGGATCTCTTCCAGCCCATGCCTTCTTCACTAACCTTAGACTTGGCTGTTTGTTTCCTAAAACTACATCGAGTATTAATGTCGATTTTAGAATAACATATCATAAATCAAAAGTGGGTTTTTTCCACTTCTCTATCGTTATGTGTGTCGGTCTTGTTAAGATGGACATTAGGTAATTTTTATTTTAACTTTATTTATACTGGGTGTTCAAATCCCAAACTAGGGTTTTTCACATGCCCCAGGTGTACATATAGTATATATAAGCAAACTTGATCACACATGAGTTTAAAATTAAGATGACATGGCCATTGAGGAAATATGACTAATGAACATGACAAGAGAAACTACGACAAATAAAACACAACAAAATATTGCAGTAAATCGATAGCTGAGAATGCAGCTTAAGGAAGATGGCAGAGAGCCACATTGAAAGCAAGTCAGTCTAGGCCCAAAGCAGTCTAGGCCCAAAGTTGAGTCCCTTCAAACGAAGGGAAAGCCTCTCGCCTTAAACCACAAAGTGCCAATATAATTCCATTAAGACCGCCAAATGTAATTATATTCCCATCAAAACGCCGAGTTCTAGACCAGGGGGCTGATTAGCAAAGTAGGCTGACATACCAATCTTATGTGATCTGCGGGTTTGGACCTAGAGTGAAGTGGGATTCTAGTGTTACAGAGATGAAAAGATATCCCGAACAGCTAACATTTTTGCGTGGTAAAATACTGCCACATTATTTCCGGCACTGCACAATCTTTTCTCCCTGAAACTGGGGTTTCACATAATTATCAGATCTATGGCATAGAGGCACTCAATCGCGAAATTATTTTACTAAGAAACTGTTTTGAAATGCCCTACCATGAAATATTAGCCCACGAAAGTTTTTAGTTAATGGTACTTCTGTCTATTTCTTTTTTTTTGCAATAATATATAATAATAATACCAAATATAATCCAGCAAATTGATCGTTTATATTATTTACTTCATATTCATACATGGAACCAATTATTATCACCAAATATATATAATTCACCTTCAACCCATTTTCACCAACGTGTTTCATTATTGCCTGGGTCCAGCTAATGGTAGGCTTTGACTAGACAAAGGGTGTCTGGGTCAGATCTTCAGAAAATGTACAATTCACCTCCACCAATCCTCTCAAATAACCCAAATTTCATACGAAAACAAAGTTCAAAATACATTTCAACCTAACCAAACATATTTCTAGAATCAATAGAATGCCGAATATACTCGAATTTACCTAGTGTTGACCAAATTGTAGCCTAATTTAGCAGAATTTACCAAATTTGTACAGCTGCCAATTGTACATTTCTGAAAATCTGACCCGTATATGATATTATTATACACGCATTCACTACCGAGGCCCTGACAGCCGCTCATTACTTGTAACGCGGTATTGGACTAGTACATTACCGGCGCGTTTTCATGGCGACACAAGTTTGATGGCGCAAGTTTGCCAACGCAAGGTTGCCAACGCAAGTTTGCCGGTGTGAGTGCTTTCTTCCTCCATGTTTCAACTGTTTCTAGAACATTCCTCTATATATATCATGGTAAATTATGTCATCATCTTGTTAATTAAGCATGTCTACATGCAAAACTAGGTATGTATAATAATCAACTTATAGGACTTGTTTCCACACAGACGTGTAAATAAAGAACTCAATCTCTGATATTGTTCTTTATTTATGTGCCATGCGGCAACTCGTCCAATAAGTGCTAAGTATTGCCCATAAACTTACAATCCAAGAATGCTCTTCTCACCTGGACTTTGAAAGGCAATTACTTTATTAGCAACAAGAATTCATTACTGTATTTTAATACTAATTAATTACTGTATTTTAATACTAATTAATTACTATATATTAATACTAATTCATTACTGTATATTAATGCGAATTAATTACTGTATATTAATGCTAATAATTACATTACTGTATATTGATACCAATTCATATTGAGGCCCTTGTATAATCTCTGACTAATATGGTCGGAATAAAAAACAACTCTTTTTATACAAATATTAAGCAGCATTCGTATCAATAATTACGAGTATGTTTTCCCCTATATCATTGCTTGTCCAAATGGTCTATGCAAACTAAATGCATGATGGGACTGATGAATTCTTGTGTTATGAAAACGTGTATTAAAAACACATGGCTATTTAATGATATCACTGTTAAATATTCCATGCTGAACATAACATTTCTATAGCATTTAACACTGACATACAACTCCCATAATTCCATGCAAATCAATGTTCAAGATCGCGGACATGCAAGCACCATATTGAACCTTACTCTGGCATACAGCTCCCATAATTCCATGTGAAACAAGATACAAGATGGCGGACATACAAGTCCCCTATTGAGCCTTACTCTGACATACAACTCCCATAATTCCATGTGAAACAAGATACAAGATGGCGGACATACAAGTCCCCTATTGAGCCTTACTCTGACATACAACTCCCATAATTCCATGTTCATCAAGATTCAAGATGGCGGACATACAAATCCCCTTTTGAACCTTACTCTGACATACAACTCCCATAATTCCATGTGAAACAAGATACAAGATGGCGGACATACAAATCCCCTATTGAACCTTACTCTGACATACAGCTCCCACAATGCCATGTGAAACAAGATACAAAATGGCTGACATACCCCCTACCGTGGGACCAGTTTGTTCCATTCCAATTTTCCACTTTCAAATAAATCCCCGACCTACGTTAAACAGAAGATGAGAGCTTGTAAGTGGACCTACTTGACAATTACTGTGCAATAGAGATATTACCATGTCTAATTATGTATTTACTCATACCACGTGTGTTTGCAGTTTAACGACTTAAGGACTCTGTCAAGCAATGAGTGGTACAAGTGGAGGAGGGTGCTCGTCAAGTGGGTACTTATAGACTCTCCACTGGGGGGGGGGGGGGGGGGGGGGGGCATTTTCAGGAGGGTTGGGATTGTACAGACTCTAAAAGTGTGTGTGAGTGTGAGGGGGGCATCTTTTTGGCACAGAATCTACAATGATGTAGGGGACCATGATATTTTGCACACAAACTTTCAAGGGGGACCAGCACATTTTCCACAGGACTTTACGGGGGGGAGGGGGTCATACAGTATTGCACAAGAATGTTTTGCAAATCCCCCCCCCCCCCCCAATGGTTAAGTATGAACAGTCCCTTGGACTGAGGTCTATGGCTGGACAATCATATGCTAATCGGTAAAGCAACCACAATTGCACATTCATGGGTCAAGCCGCCAGAAAATATACAATTATAAATAATAGATGGCAAACCAAAATAACAAACTCATGTAAAAGCAAATATAGCCTTTGAATCTATTAGTGACTTAAGAACAACCAAGAAATCCAACGAAGGATCATTATTATACCAACACTTCGATAATTGGGGATTTGCATAGCCGCCATTTTGAATCTTGATCCGCATGGAATTATGAGACTAATGCTAAAACAAATTGCAATAATGTTTTCACAAATATCTCAGCTTGTATAGATGATCTATGGAAACCAAATGACGAGAAAGATGGCGATTTGTGTTATGGAAACATGTATAACACATGCTTATTGACATTAGAGCATAAATATTCCATGCTGAACATGGCATGTTTTCTATAGATTTTATACTGTACCATTAGTCCCATAATTCCATGCGAATCAATATTCAAAATGGCGGCTATGCAAATCCCCTATTGAGCAGAATTGACTAAAATGTGTACAATTGCTGATTGTACATTTTCTGGAGATTTGACCCTTATGTGGGTCAGATTTTCAGAAAATGTACAATTGGCAGCTGTACATATTCTCCTAAATTCCGCTAAAGAAATGCTATATTTGGGTATATCTAATTATTTGGTATCGCATTGATTTAAAGTATCAGTTCTGTTATGTTAAACAGCATTTTGAAGCTCATTTTTGTCTTAAATGTGGGTTATTTGAGAGGATTGGTGAAGGCGAATTGTACATTTTCTGAAAATCTGACCCATATACGACTTAACACTAACTGCATGTAAGGTCGACTAATATAGATACGCATTGCATAGAGTGGAAGAAGTTACATTAAAACATTTACTTTTTATCTTTATGGTTATAAGCGGTCACTGTTGACAATATCGTTGGCGATGCGTTGGCGATGAGGTAGGCAATAAGATTTTTGGGAAATTTATTGCATCGTCTTTGCATCAACTTGTGACCGGCGATGGGTATAGTCTGTCTAGAAAGTAGTTGACACGTGATTCCTTAGTCCCTTTAAGGGGAGGGAAAGGTGGGGGAGTTTTGACTTCAAACTATTGCCTCCTGAATTGCTGTTTGCGACCGACCATGGTCGTTTGCGACCGACCATGTCCGTTTGCGACCAACCATGGCTAAATGTACAGCTGTCCTATATTGTCTTGTCTCTGTTCTATGTGCAGCAGCTGTTGTTTTGCTTAGAAGGAAGGCAGAGCTGGTTATACTGGCCCTGTTTCTTCATGGTTGATTGCAATGAGTGACTCGCTGGGCAAAGAGTGGACAGGTCCTTGTCATAAATAGAAATCAGAAATCTCCCACTTTTCCCTCCCCTTAAAGGGACTAAGGAATCATGTGTCAACTACTTTCTAGACAGACTATAGCAATGAACATCAAACATGTTTGATATTTCCCGCTGATGTGATTTTGCATCGGTGCATTGTCAATGGAGGTAATGGCCGTAGTGATGCATTGGCGATGTCTAATTGATGAGATTGCTCATGTAAAAGCAAGAGAATTATTTCTATATTTGCCGATCTTATTCTGGTTGTCAATGCAAAGATGATGCAGCTACCAATAACCCTCTTTACCAACATGCATCACTGGCAATAACATCGTCTTTGCATCGTCACCATTTTGTTGACAGTGGCCAGCCGCTTTAATCATATATGTGCTTCAGGAAAATAAGTTTAATTTTTTCACAAGATCACATTATTGGAATGTTCTAATTTTTGCAAGGTTTATTATGTATAGCTACATCAATCGATGTTTCAATTTTCAGGACAATCTATGTAATATATCCTTTCGTTTTAAAGGTCCTCATATGGACTACATTTAGTTACTTTACTGTTCATTGACCCCCAGAAATATTGGAAACGAAAATAAAATAAAAACTAAAATATCAAACTTAAAATCTAGAAATACTTATTAGATTATAAGACTGTTTACTATCATTGGAATCGGCTTGATCTCATCTTTTCAAATATAATGGTATCTCAAAATCTATATTTTGCGACTTATGACTCATTTTCCTGAAACACATCACATTTGTGATTAGTTGGTATAGGGCTTACATTCCTATGTCTGCATTTGTAATTATCTCCAAAGTGATATTAAACAATCTATGTCATACACCAGGAATTTTAATAATACCAATAATAATAAGTTTTCCGTGGGTGAAGTGACTAAGGAGGAAGTTACTATAACAATATCTTACAAAACCAGCTTTCATAATATTCAAGAATCTAACAATACATCCTCACCTGGATGACATCCAGATGACATTCTGCATTCTTCAGATAATGCCTTCTACGAAGGTCAATATGTTGACAACTTGTTAAACTTCAGAATTTATCTGAAACATAAGTTTATTTTACGAGAGTAGACGAGAAAATGTCATGTTCTCTGATGGTACAAAGAGGTGGTTACCTGAGAACTTGAAATACTGTATAATGTGTAATGTTCATCTATATGTGACACAGATAGTTGTCGCTAGAGATATAACATATATGTACATAAACATCTAACTCAGGACCCTTTTTCACACTTGTTTCTGTAATTGTATACCTCAGTGATGAATAAACAATTTTCTAATCTAATCTAAGACTTGAATTAAGAATTAAGGGGATTTGATATTTTGTATCTAAGCTAAATACCAAAAGTGCAAAATAAGTAATGATTGTTGTTGAAAAATGTTACTTGAGATACTTGTTAAGAGTGTCAAATGCCGAGAGAAATCAAGGCTTTTTTCCTACTCATTATTGTATCATAATGATAATTACTAACGAAACTCTGTAAGACTTAGAGGTTATACTGTAAACAGTGCATAGATAGAGAAGTATATTGAGCTATTATATTAATATATTTTAGTCAAAATCGGTGTACCGTTGTATTTATACAAAGCTGTTAAGGGGATGTCGTTAATTGTTGTTTGATAATAAGTTTCACAAAATGTATCAGTAAAAGTAAATATGCATTTCTTGGAAGAACTGTGAGGGCACAGACATAATAATATCCTTTTTCCTATTTGATGTAATCTGTTTATAAAGGAAAACAAACCATTTATATATTGTGATGTGGTGCGGAAACAATGAATCACAAGTCGCAAACAAATAGATTATACAACTTTCATTCAGGAAAGACATGATATTACTAATGATATTTGGTGTGATTTTGCGCTGCTAGCAACATAAATAGATAATCGAAATTCCTAGACTGTGCATTGCATATATCTATGCACATCTGAGGGGTTGGGTGTTATTTACTTCATCTTTTTATTTAGAACTTGTATACAGCCAATCTTCCGTAAAATGTTGAATAAGGTAACCTAAAAAGGATATCTAATTACTTTACCAGTGATTGACTGTTAACTAATTTGTGATCCGTTTTAGGAAAATGAGTCATAAGTCGCAAAATATGGATTTTGAGATATCACCATATCTGAAAAGAGAAGATCAAGCTGATTCCAATTATAGTAAACACACTAGGACACCTAATAAGTATTTCTATATTTTAACTTTGATATTTTTTATTTTTGAAAAAAAAAAAGTTTGCAATGTTTCTGGATGGGTAATTATCAGTAGGCCTAAAGTAACTAAATATACTCCATAGAAAGGCCTTCAAAACGCAAGGATATATTTATTACAATGTCCTGAAATTTGTTACATAGATTCGTATGACTATAAGTGCTGAACCCCCTAAAAGTCAGAACATTTCAATAAAGGGATCTTGTGAAAAAACACTTTGAAAAATATAAATTCTGCGACCAGTGACTCATTTACCTGGAACACATCACATATTGCGAAAAAGAAAATCATGCATAAAAAAGATATGGAAGAGTACTTACAAGATGTTCTGTTGTTGGGGGGGGGGTCAGACTTTCAGAAATTTCCGTCTGGAATTTGGGTTATTTAAGAGAATTAGTGAAGGTGAATTGTACATTTTCTGGCGACTTCACTCTTACCATCCTTGGAATCCCCTTGATAGCCCTTGATGTCATGTTTATTCCAATGGTTCCTGCGACACAAACAGTAACGTCTGAGGTTCGAAGATAAGTACACAACTGTGGTTTCATAACGTTCCTGATATAATCAAACAGTACAAGGGTCAGTAACTTCTCAGGTATGATGACAATTACACAACTGTGGTTTCATAATGATCCAGATATAACCAAACAATACATGGGTCAGATCTTCAGAAAATGTGCAATTGGCAGCTCTACACATTTAGGAACACTGCTAAATTAGGCTGGAAAATGGCCAATACTTGGTATATATGAATATATTCGATAATTATTGCCTTGATTCAGACAATCAGTTTGGTTATGTTGAACTGAATTTTGAAGCTCATTTTTGTCTTAAATATGGGTTATTTGAGAGGATTAGTGAAGGTGAATTGTACATTTTCTGACGATTTCACCCACAAACCACTTCCCCCGGATGTAATGATAGAAATGCAGCGGTGCTTGTCCAGTATCCAGGTCAATTAAGTGGTAACTATGCAGAACAATAACCTGATAATTAAATGTTTTATACTCAATATTTGCCTCAATATTGCTTTCCTTGTTATCGCCGCCCCATGCAGTTCCACGTCAAAGAAAGCATTCACGGAAGAAAATGATAAAAATGCAATTAATGTAAATAATACCATTAATGCCATACAATGAGGCATTCTTTATGACAGTGTGTTTTGTTGAGAACCTACGTAGATACTCAAGGAACATAAATCCTTTCTCTTATGAAGATCGATACAACGATAGTAGCAGGGGAAAGGGGGCAGAATGAAATTTGTGGATAAAGGGGTCTCAAAAGTATGAAATCCACCAGTATAGGTCGATTTGGAGTCAGTCCAAGATTGATATTATGTGTTTTGTTATTGTTAAGGCCTATAGTAGAAGAAGCCTATGAGTTACAGATGTTCATGTATGAACTAATGTTAAGGCTTCCAGTATAGGACGGCCATTGTTGGAACTATTATGAATGAATAGACAATATACTTGTTGTTAATTATTACTGATTATTACTGAGCAGATTTAAGGTATAATAGATCAGAACTAACACTGATACTAACAATGAACAACGAAACAAGGATTCAACAGACATTTTAATTTTTACTCAATGAACTATAAAGACTACAAAACTATCTGAAACAACAAGGAGATATGGACAATGGACACTTTTAATAGAATTACAAAATTAATCTCATTTGGTTACATAATTTTTGGTTTGCCTGGAAGAACTGCATGCCCAGCGCACGCAGGTGGTGTATCCATTTCTGACTGTATGTATGTATGTCTATTCAGAATAAAAATCCTATATATATACTTGTACCACATTCCAAGACGGAGCACTATTCATTTTCTTGACTATGTATTACTAGGTAAAAAGCACCTTAATACTATTTAAAATGATATTATTGAGTTTCATTTGTGAATTATGTGAGAAAATCAATGGAAAATTGATCTGAGACTATTTAATATTATAAATTTAGCGCTAAGATCATTATTTCTAAAAATGTATAATGAAGGTTAATTTAAACATAACAGTGTACCCCTTTCGTCAATGACGACTGGGGAATTGTTCACTGTACATGTATTATGTAAAACATCAGAGAACATGGAGACCTCCCTTTAGTTGGAGAACCGTACTCTGTCAGCGATAAAAATTGTGATGTGTTCCAGGAAAATGAGTTATAAGTCGCACAATTGATATTTTTCAAAGTGATATATTCCTTGTAGGAATTTTGTCATTTTTGGTGTGACTAAAGCCGGATGAAGTATGAATACATGTACCAAATTGCAAGACAGTGTATTAAATATTGTCCTGCATTTATAGGGTCATCCCATAGAGTATATTTAGCTACTTTAATAGTAATTTTCCACCCAAAAATATTGAAAACAATACCAGCGTTGTCAGCACTGCAGCAGGCGGGAATTCAAGGAACTAATGCATGAAACAATAGAAGTCAATATATTTTGTTCAAACTTTGTATTGAGAAAGAACATGGTTGGGGAATACAAAATGCCAAGAAAACTGGATGTTATCATATTATTTTGTGTTGTAGGGATGAGTGAAGTTTACTTCCCTTCACTATTGATTTCAATGGGGGAAGCTCATTGTGATACAAGTTAGGCTGAATAACTTTTCTTAGTTCAATGACTCCTTATTCTTTTTAATTGGGAAGGTAGAATAACATGTCAGCAATGTATATGCAGATTTTAAAGAAACTCGTACAATTCAATCACATGCTATTGGGGAAAATGCAGAAAATACCCGTTTTCCCATAGACTTCTATAGTGAACAGTAATAAATTTCAGTGGTCCCTGAAATAAAAACTAGTCCAATGACATATATATATGTTTTGGGGGGCTTTCAGAGTTCCCCCAACCATGTTCTTTCTAAATCCAAAGTTTAAAGAAAATTCCATGATTCATTCATTTTTTAAGTAAACACTGGTATTTACCTTTAATATAATTTTTCAGCTAATGCATTATGCAAATACAATATTCTCAGCACAGCTGACTCAAATATAATCTTTAAGAGATAGGAAAAACATCTAGATGTTGTTGCATTACCATCATGGAATATTATTCATTTTTTTTTCAAAAGATAAGAATGGATTCTAAGCACTTATACCACGATCGGGGGTTGTACACGCTGTAAATGAGTGGATACCTGCTATTGTGTTTTGTTGAATGGATCCACGCGTGAAAATATTACCCTTGTTTAGCCTAAATGTAAGAAGCATCCTCATTGGTTGACGTTTCGCTCGCTCATGACGTCACGCCCATTCGTGACGTCATATGCCACCGTGCCGTCGTTGATTAGCCAATCAGTTATATGCTTGTCTAGCGCTTTGGCATAAAAAACAATTATGGTGGATCATTGGAAAGAAGCGAGGTAAATAAATACTTTGTTTCTTCAAATTATTTTATAATATAAGATCGTGGTATAAAAATAGGATGTAACTCGGTTAGTTTCTGACTTACTGCACACGATGGCCACTCGTTTTTTTCGACCAGAGATTTCACTCGAAGCCTGCGGCTTCTCGTGAAATCTCTGGTCGAAAAAAACTTGTGACCATCGTGTACAGTAAGTCAGAAACCAACCTCGTTACATCCTATCATAATATCTACAATTATACTCCGTCATTGAAGGAAAAATCAAGGGAAGAAAACAGTGATAATGAAAAAGTACATAGCAATCAAATACAATCAGAAATATAAAACCTCACACTGGGGACTGTGCCCACAAAAGCATGACAAACAATAAAACATTCCATTAATCTCCAAAAGAAATATTCCATAACAAATACATAAGAAAATAAATTCTGAGATATCATATTTGTGATCCGTTTTAGGAAAATTAGCCATAAGTCGCAAAATATGGATTTTGAGATATCACCATATTTGAAAAGAGAAGATCGAGCTGATTCCAATTATAGTAAACACACGAGGACACCTAACAAGTATTTCTATATTTTAAGTTTGATATTTCTTTTTTTGAAAAAGAAAATGTTTGCAGTGTTTCTGGATGGGTAATTACCAATGAAGTAACTAAATATACTCCATACAAAGGCCTTCAAAACGCAAGAATATTTTTAATACAATGTCCAAAATTTGTTACATGCATTTATACGGCTATAAGTGAAAACAAAACCCACATATCAGAACATTTTAATGAAAAGATCTTGTGATAAAAACACCACGAATATGAATTTGGCGACTTGTGACTCATTTTCCCGGAACACATCACATTTGAAAACCTGAGATTAAGTGAATTCCACCGATGTTAACATGAATTTAGAAAATCAAACAAGTGTTTTTATTATTCATTTTTGATTATGCTTGAGAAATACGTTTGGAATATTCCTGGGTGGACAGTCTGATCTTAGAAACGCAAGGATATGGGTCAGATTTTCAGAAAATGCACAATCTACACTTCTACACATCTCTCAAATTCTTCTAAACTAAAAAACTGAAAAATGATAAATACTGAGTACATCTGAGTGTATTCCGTATGGTTTTCATTCAATAAATCTGTCTGGATATGTTGAACTGTATTTAAAACCTGATTTTCGTCTTAAATTTGGGTTATTTGAGAGGATTGGTGAAGGCCAATTGTACGATTTCTGACGATCTGACCCTAATAGTAACTTAGTGCAGTGCGGGAAGCTCCATGACAATAATGGTCTTAATCACATTAATAGTAGTACTTTGACCTCCCACCAGGTGGGCTTTGTGTTTGTGCAGTTTACCACCAGGTGGCATGTTGATATGACCGCCAAGTGGGCAGGAGTTACTGTGAGTGTTTACCTGCGCTCTGTGCAGGCTCTGTGGGTGGCAGAAGTCACTGTGAGTATGCTCTGTGCAGGCTCTGTGGGTGGCTTGGCTTATGTCTACTTGGGTCAAACTTTAAAAAAATGCACAATCTACAGTTCTACACATCTCTCAAATTCTGCTAAATCAGAGTGACAAAAGATAAATACTGAGTATATCTGAATGTATTCTGTATTGTATTCAATAAATACATCTTTCTGGTTAAGTTGAACTGTTTTTTTAACCTGATTTCTGTCTTGAATTTGGGTTATTTGAGTGGATTGGTGAAGGCCAATTCTACGTTTTCTGAAAACTTAACCCACTTGTATGTAACGTATAACCAGTGGTGGAATGTAAGTAACAAGAAACCTGTTCATTTCTGTACAAGAGAAAATGAAATGAGAAAAGAGTTTTGCTGTATATTAAATACATTTAAACCTATCCTAAGTACATTGAACCACTTTACTCGTGATTGACCATCAAGAAATATTTCGATCATTGGAATCACCTTGATCTCATCTTTTAAAATGAGATGATATCCATCTTTTGTAACTTGTGTCTCATTTTCCTGTAACCGATCTCCCTCTTTCCATCCCTACCCTCCTTTTTTTTTCCTGTCTATACCTTGCCCTTTTACGTATAATATGGGATGTGTTTCAGGAAAATGAGTCATAAGTCGCAAAATTGATATTTTGATATAAGTGTATTTTTCACAAGATCACACTTTTGGAATGTTCTCATTTTTGGGGGGTTCATCACTTATAGCTATATGAATCGATGTATTAAATTTCAGGACAATTTATGTAATATATCATATTGTTATAAAGGTCCCTATATGGACTACATTTAGTTACTTTACTGTTTATTGACCCCCAGAAGTATTGGGAAATTTTTTTTTTCAAAAACGAAAATATTAAAGTTAAAATCTAGTAATATTTATTAGATTATTAGACTGTTTACTATCATTGGAATCGGCTTGATCTCATCTCTTCCATTATGATGGTATCTGTTGCGTCCAAAAGTAGACATATGTACTAATGATGAAATCCGTACAGACTTTTCCTCTGTGGTACAAGCTATTTCTCATATTACAAATTCTTTTCCAACTGCTAACTTCCTATGTTCGGGCAGATTTGACTATTTCCAGATCAAAAAGTTCCATGTCTGTGGCGATTTCTCCATGTCAGCCTCCTTTTCCACTATTTCCCTTAAATAATCACCACAGAAAAGTATGTCACGGCACCTTTTTCCTATGTCTCCTATTGTATGTCCTATTTCCCCTACATGAAAAGCCATGTCTGGCTCCTCTGATACCTATGTCAAGATTTGGTCTTTCTTTTCCAATCGATTTCCTCCCTGGTACACTCCTTTTCTACCCATACAAAAGCAGACATGGGTCAGATTTTCAGAAAATGTACAATTGGCAGCTGTACACATTTAGTATATTCTGCTAAATTAGTCTGCAATTTGGTCAATATTATGTATATTCCTGTACATTTGGCATTGCATTGATTCTAGTAATCTGTTTGGTTAGGTTGAACTGTATTTTGAACTTTATTTTGGTCTGAAATTTGGGTTATTGGAGAGGATTGGTGAAGATGAATTGTACATTTTCTGAACATCTAACCCACATGGGTAGTGACTCAGTGTTATGTAACATTATCCATTACCCCTGAGTGGGGGCACACCAGCTATCTTTGTAGTGTAGCAGTGTTACATAACACATCCAATACATCTTCTCTTCCTTTCTCTTTCTCCCTCTCTCCCTCTCCCCTCCCGCTCACCCCCCCCCCTCCCCCGCTCACCCACCCTCCCTCTCCCTCTCACCCTCCTTCTCCCTCCCAGTCATGTTGGGGTAGGAATACATCATGGTACATTTGGGTGAAAAGGAGTGGATATTTGGAAAAGGAGTGGATATTCGGAAAAAGAAAAGGATATTCCAAAAAGAAAAGGATATTCCAAAAAGGAAAAGTATATTCCTAAAAGGAAAATGATAATCCGAAAAGGAAAAGGACATTGGCAAAAAGGAAAAGAAAGTTGACAAAAAGGTATTGGATATTCCAAAAAGAAAAGTCTTGGATATTTTTTATTTTTCCTATTTCACGTTTATATCCTTTCAGATTGGGGACAAAACAGTATCTCAAAATCTATTTTTTGCGACTTATGACTCATTTTCCTGAAACACATCACATTATTATTATTTATTATACACACATTCAATACCGAGGCCCTGACAGCCGCTCATTACTTGTAATGCGGTATTGGACTAGTACATTACCGGTACGTTGTCATGGCGATGCAAGTTTGGTGGCGCAAGTTTGCCGACGCAAGGTTGCCGACGCAAGTTTGCCAGTGCGAGTGCTTTCTTTCTCCATGTTTCAACTGTTTCTAGTTCCATTCCTCTTATACGAAACCAGATATTATGGTAAATTATGTTATTATCTTTTTAATTAAGCACGTTTTACATGCAAATCTAGGCATGTATAATAATCAACTTATAGGACTCGTTGCCGCACGGACGCATAAATAAAGGACTCGATCTTCGATCTCGTAGAAGAAACTTTTTCTTTCATTTTTATATTTGTGACGTGTTTTAGGAAAATGAGTCATAAGTCGCAAAAAATAGATTTTGAGCTACCATTATATTTGAAAAGATGAGCTCAAGCGGATTCCAATGATAGTAAACAGTCTAATAATCTAATAAGTATTATTTTCTAGATTTAAATTTGATATTTTCGTTTTTGAAAAAAAGGTTTCCAATATTTCTGGGGGTCAATAAACAGTAAAGTAACTAAATGTATGAGGACCTTTAAAACGAAAGGATATATTACATTGATTGTCCTGAAATTTGAGACATCGATTGATATAGCTATAAGTTATGAACTCTTCAATAATCAGAACATTCTAATGATGTGATCTTGTGAAAAAAACACTTTAAAAAATATTAATTTTGCGACTTATGACTCATTTTCCTAAAACACATCACATTTAGAAATCGTATACAGCTAATCCGCCTTAAAATGACAATTGAATCATAGACAGGCATGCACAGTGTACAACATATATTTTATTTCATATCATAATTATGCATTCAATATCGAATTTCTAGTTATATTCCTCTGGTAAGAAAACCAGATATTGTAAATTATATCAATATATTTTTAATTAAGCAGGTTTTACATGCAAAAGAAGGCATGTACAATAATCAACTTGTAGGACTTGTTTCCACACAGACGTGTAAATAAAGAACATGATCTCTGATCTCATTCTTTATTTACGCGCCATGCAACTCCTCCAATAAGTGCTAAGTACATGTACATTGAAACTAGAAATACAATTTCTGCAAAATGCAGGTCTTCCAATTGACCCTATAGCGTACTCGGACTGTAAAATATATTATGGCATTTAACTACAATGTAACATCTTTGCACAATGTAGGTTACAATTAATGGAGTTATATGTGAGGATAATAGGCTCACAGGCAATAATTCAATACAGAATAACTATGGCCTTCCACCCACTGCTGTGTCTAGCTCACAGGCAATAATTCAATACAGAATAACCATGGTCTTCCACCCACTGCTGTGTCCAGCTCACAGGCAATAATTCAAGACAGAATAACCATGGTCTTCCACCTACTGCTGTGTCCAGCTCACAGGCAATAATTCTATACAGAATAACCATGGTCTTCTACCCACTGCTGTGTCCAGCTCACAGGCAATAATTCAATACAGAATAACTATGGTCTTCCACCCACTGCTGTGTCCAGGGAAATCCTGTGTCTTGATGTCGCCACTTATCCTTCAAGCACCGCAGTGTACCGATGTATACTTTGGTCTTTAACAAGGCATGAAGCCAGGATATAATGATATATACATGTAGAGAAATCAGTTGCGTACAATACTTTAAATTATCACGTACGTTCAGAAAAGCACTGAGAAAATGCAAATGTCTTCAGTTTCAGTGGAGCCCCAACAACTTCTTTTCACTAAAATCTGATAACAATTTAAAATTTAAATCTTTGAAACTCTTTGGGAAGCTACATCTAAGTGACTTAGGGTTCACTCTTAGGGGTGAAATCGTCAGAGAATATACAATTTGCCTTCACCAATCCTCTCAATAACCCATACATTTTTCTAAAGATCTGACCCATATAAATTGTTGAATCTTACTACATTTTTTGTGCACACCTCAATTACATTATTTCGCTCACTGCCACCATGACACTTATGCACTCTAAGGCCAAGTGTACTCCACTTGGAGACAACACCCATATGGGTCAGATTTTCAGAAAATGTACAATTTGCAGCTGTACACATTTAGTTAATTCTGCTAAATTAGGCTGCAATTTGGTCAAAACTAGGTAAATTCGAGTATATTCGGCATTGCATTGATTCTAGCAATCTGTTTGGTTAGGTTGATCTGTATTTTGAACTTTATTTTCGTCTTAAATGTGATTTATTTGAAAGGATTGGTGAAGGTGAATTGTACATTTTCTGAAAATCTGGAGGCCGGTAGCTGCAAAATTCAAAATGGCTGCCACCAAATTAAAATGCACCATATCTATGCTTCTACTGACTGCATCTTCAAGTGTAATACCACTTTTTTAATGTTTTTGAGTATGGAGAATTAATTTCTGAAGTCTATTTTTTGTTTCAAGGTAATTTCTAGGTCAAAATTCAAATATAGCTGCCACAGTGAATAAAAAGACACTGCTCAGCTCCTGTAAATACTATATACATGTATAATACCAGTTTTGCTAGGTTTTAAGGCATGAGGGATCTATTTCTGAAGTCATTTTCCTCTTTCAAGGTCATTTTCAAGGTCAAACTTCAATATGGCTGCCATTGAGGGATGAGAAGGTCATATGTCAGCTTTGATGTTTGTGAGGCAACTTGAGGACACTTTAGAGCTAGAAGTGAACATTCAAAATTTGGGGAATTGAAGCTTTATTATAGAATACAATTAAAAAGCTAAAAAGGGCTTCAAAATCACATTTCCACCCCAGATACTTTCACAAACCACATACGATGGAACTCTTTTACAAGAGTGATTCATTTTACAGATAGAATCATCAGGAGAATCATATAATGTTACATCCAAGATCTGATGAGATTATAGAGTAAATGTTCTAGCCTTTATGTTTATTATGTAACATTATCGATGTTTCGGCGGTTTTTCAAATATCCTTCATGGCCAATATCATTTTTAACAAAGCTACAAAAGTATGCATGCATTATCCAACATGTGTAGTACTGTGGGTTTCACAGGTACTCTTTACTGCTACATTGGGTATGAGTTATAGTCCATTCCACCAGGGGTTTGCAACAGTGCTTTATGTATACTCCTATATGGACCAACAGATGTCCTTCTCTATTGTAGCAAGGGTTTTTGAAAATAAATCTCTTCAAAAAGTATTAGTTTTGTGACTTGTGACTCATTATCCTGTAATAACTAAACAATTTGTTGTTGAGCAACATGACTAGCAGCGAATTAAAGCATTGGTCAGTCTTATCCAATCCAGCTACAGGTCATTCGACCAGAATTCCGGAGGATTTTGTCCAGTTGTTTTTATTACAGGACTGTTAAAAGGTCCTCATTTGTATTTGGAGGAGAAATCCCTTCCTATGGCGACTTCACTTATTGTCCCTTACTGGCAGCAGTTTTCTCCCGGCTATTGTACTTCAATTTTTTTGTATAAACATAGAACAAGAGAAAGAATCAAGCCATAGGTCACTTTTGACCCTTGAACCAACAGTACCATGTAATATGTAACGTGTTACAGGAAAATAAGTCACACAAAAAATGTTGTTTTTTTCACAATATTGATTCATATTCATACATCAATATATCACGCATAAAATAAAGTACCATATCTTAGATGTCCTTTATGTTTACTATCACAGGAATCTGCTTGACCTCATCTTTTCAGATGTGATAATATCTCAAAATCCATTTTTGGCAACTTGTGACTAATTTTCCTTAAACACATCACATAACATTGTGTAATGCTCTTATCGATGACTGAAATCAAGACTGCAAATTTGTTGTAAAAATAATTAAATATCTTATATCTACCCAAAACTCAATGCGAACAAACAAGTCTATGAAGACGTGGTTTGTTTAATGCAATCACACATTATACCTGCATTTATTGTTTACCAAACATATACAGTATACACCATCCAATACTCTGCTCCAGCGTAATTAGTTAACAATATTGACAAACGCTATGGATTATTGTTTGCTATCTATTGATTGCCCTACTGCGTTTACTGAGTCAGATTTTCAGAACATGCAGTTCTACACATCTCTCAAATTCTGCTAAATTAGAGTGAAAAATGATAAATACTGAGTATATATGAGTGTATTCTGTATTGTATTCATGCAATAAATCTGTCTGGTTATGTTGAACTGTATTTTGAACCTAATTTTTCGTCTTAAATTTGGGTTATTTGCAGGGATTGGTGAAGATGAATTGTACGTTTTCTGAAAACTTGACCCTAGATTGGCTTATTAGGCCGTGTGCATGGACCTTCTATGAAACATCCTTAATGAATCTAAGTACACTGGAACCAAGTATAAAGACCACCTCTCTATAAAGACCACCTCTCTATAGAGACCACCCCTCTATTAAGGCCAGTCTCTCGCAGTCCTGAACTGCTTTTTCTCTTATTAGATTAGCCTCTCTAATGAGACCACCTCACTATGAGACCACAACATGTTCAGTCCCAAGGGTGGTCTAAATACGGAGGTTACATGGTACACTGGAACAAGTCAGGTTAATTGAACTGTCAATTAAACAATTTACTAAACGATTTAATAACAAGTGCAGTAAAAGGTGCAGTAAAATGTGCTCTAAAAGGGGCACTAAAGGTGTATTAGAATGTGTAATAAAAGGTTACTATAAAATGTACTAAAATGAAATGTCATTGAAATTTTTTTACCCTGCCTATAATATAGAAAATTCTCACTAGACATCGTAGTGCTTACCATTATTGGAATCTTCTTGATCTCCACTTTTCATATAATGATAATTTCTCAAAATTTATTTGTTGAGACTTGTGACTCATTTTCCAGTGACACATCATATATATACAACACCGCAATGTTAATGTACTACAGTCGGCCAGCCCGCTGTGGCAATGGCCATAGGGGTAAGATTGTTTAGAACATGTACAATTGACAGATCAACACATTTAGTAAATTCTACTTAATTAGACCAACAAAGCGTTAACACTGGGCATATCTGACTATATTTAGTATTGCCTCCATTCAAACAGTCTGTTAGGTTATGTTGAACCTGATTTTTGTCTTAAATTTGGGTTATTTGAGAGGATTGGTGAGGGTGAATTGTACATTTTCAGGCGATTTCACCAGTTAGTTAAATGAATCAGGACTTGCAATCATCATCCTAAATCGTATCATGGATACAAAATTATACTTCCAAGGGTACCAGGTCATACCCTTGGCAGAGTTGCTACCATACAGACCGTTAGGGTTGCATGAATGGCACCCTCTGTACCACCAGCCTGACTCCATGTTAGCAGCACAGCTACCACCGCCTGCATCATTGTCACTGTCAGGTGTAGAGAACTGCATCCCATTGATGACTTGACCGCCATAGTTAAATCCATCACCTGCAAAATAAATAAACTTCATTAAGTTTGTGTGTCTTTTGTTCTTTTAATGTTTATTTGACAAAATTTTACATGATGTGATACATTTCATACATATCTTGGGATCTTAGAAAAATTCCACATTAACCCTATGCGTGCGATGTGGCTTCTTTTTTTTATATTTTTAATGTACCAGCAATCATGCATTTCATTGGTGGGAATATCTTGTCCGATAAACACGATTTGCTAAATTCTGAAAAGACAATATTCAGCTAGTGAGAGTATCCCAATGCACACACCTACTGCGATATGTTACACCTAAAGAGCGATTTCAGTGCGAATTAACACTCAGACCGCAACATACGCTCTCCAAGCGCTATCACACCTTGCCTGTATACCCGTCTGGGACATGTGCGGCCGCTATATATATAGCGTCGCTCTGCGATATAACATGCAAACAAAAGGGTGACATAACGCGCAGCAAAACAGCGCTATCGTACAGCGCTGAGCGCGCATCATAACAGCATTGGTAGACTGTAGTCACATGCACATATATATAATAGCCTATGATTAAAATGCTCGCTGATAATTGGCGTCACATTGCCTCCACTAAAAGAAAAGAGAGGGACCTTCAATAGAAAGTCAAATATTAAGAGTGACACTGGTTAAACTTTTAATTGCGTCATCTATTTTAATGTTTTTGAATGTGGAAGGCAGCATAAGGTTGCAAACGTCATGAGTGCTTGTAGACAGGTGCCATCGCTGTAACAAGCCTTCCACTTCCACGGGGGTTGTTCATTATTGTGGAGATGGTTTATTTTTTTATGTTGTTTAAACACACCAAACCCTTTCATTTCCAATAGCCCGATCATACCATCATTCCTGGTTGAATTAAAATAGGTCTACATTTATATACCGGTAATAAAAACAGGGCGGGAATCAGGACTGTATTTCAAAATGATAATTTATTACAGTGCTTAGGCTAATTCTTTATTCATGTATTTCTGTGCTTACTTCATTAGCTCGTTTCAATTTCGATTTTGAATATCAGTTCTTGTTATCACACCATAGGGTGAGTTTGAGCTATAAGTATAAAGCTACACATTGGACACAGTGGTTTCTGTTGCTTATAAGGCTATGGACTTTGGGGATACGTTAAATAGAATCCCGAACAAGCTAAATGCTAGTATAGAGGCTATTTCGTAGCCATAGGCCATAAATACATCTAGAGGGCCTTAAATGTTTCAGAATTTCAATTATATATCGGGAGGTTTCGTTCGGGAGGTCGGGAGGGGGTTTGGTTAAAGCGTCCCACTGTCAAAGCGTCCAACAGTCAAAGCGTCCTGTGCCTATATACAGTCAAATTAGCGTCCTGCCCTATAGTCAAAGCGTCCTGCCCTATAGTCAAAGCTTTCTAAGTGAAGTAGTTTATGGTATAACTATTATTTCATATAGATATAGATATAGGCGAGAGATGACATCAAATTTATTAATATTAAATGAAAGAAATAAAACCGCTTCAACAGCCCACCCTTATGCCGCCACCTCCCTTCAAGTGGAGGCGGCAGGGGTTGCAGGGGTATGTCCCTACCCTAGCGTTCTGAAGCAGACATAATTATATATGTATAGACCATCAGAGTACATCAGAGTATCATTACATCATTTTAGCAAGCCAACCTCCCCGATATACAGTGAGCCCTCCTCCCTCTATTAGCCTTTAGACCCAGTTTGGTCAGATTCTGGGGTGTATTCTTTCACAACAGACCACGGCAATCACTTCCGGCAACTTCCGGTAAGAAATCGGGGTTATAGATGTCAAAAGAACTGGTAAATAAAAGTCAGTAAGTGGTAAATAATAGTCGAATCTGACCAAATCGGGTCTAAAAGCACTAATACCCTCGGTTTTGGATGGTCTGGGTGGTCTATTGCCTGGTGGAAATTCTCGGGGCTAACGCCCCTCGAATTGTCCACCAGGCTATAGACCACCCAGACCATCCAAAACCTCGGGTATTATTGCTATAATATAGGCTATATAGGCCTAGCCTATAGGCCTATATGTCGGATTTTTTAAGAAAAAATGAAATTCACTTTGTAGATCACTACAATATTTGGTGTAGCAAGGAATATCACCATAACGATGCATACAAAGTTTGGGAAGGCTGTGGCAAATATTTCGATTCCTACACCTATGCTTCAGATACCATCATTTTTGCCTTTATTTTGCCTTATTTCGGCCATATTAAACCAGATTTACCAAGTCATAGGCCTAGGCCTATAGGCTACGATAGAAGAATTATAGATAGCTAGGATAGGAGAATTAGCTACAATCCCAAAAATCGCGGGAGATATTGATCCTCTGCTCCCCACACTAAATGAAAAGACAGGGACAATCAATACAAAGTCAAATATTAGGAGTGACACCGGTTGAACTTAATTACGTCCTATTTGAGGGGGATTTGACGTCTTTTGGAATGAGGAAGGCCATCATACTACAGCGCCGCCTAGCGTATCATTATTGCAACCAGATTTTTCTAGCGTGGGAACATGTTGTTATTTCAGCGGGCAGCGCTCTTATTAGGCATGATCGACTGAGATTTAAGTTGGAATTTCCTACCCAGGTAAGTCATTCTTATACACCTACAATAACAGCAGAGTGATTACAACTCATTTGCTTTCAGATCAAACTTTGTTCATTCATGCCCAAGGATTGTACTAGATTTGTTTCGCCGATGTGGGCGATAATAGAAGCAAGGAGAATGTCCGCCATTAGCGGTAGCACTATAAGACTCATTTTACACTTGGGATGGCAGGATGTGTGTTTTGAGACATTGTAGTTTAAATAACACTGTATTGTACTTAAGAAATTATAATTATTATTCTGCCATCGCTATAGTGGGGGAGGGCGGGATGGGAGGAGGGAGAGTAGTCTCCACCTTTGAACAATAAATATTCGTTCGTCAACCGTCACGGTTTTTTTCATAAAATTATACTTGCTGCGTAACGTTCATAGAGAGAGAACTCTTTACACTAGAAAGTTATGTTATACACCAAGAGAACCGCAGGGATGTTAGCATTACAGTGAATTTTGAATTAGTCAAATCGGACTATGGCTCCGATAAATGCATCTTTATTTTTTAAAAAGTTACAACATGCAGTAGTCACGTTATGTGACGGAATATTTGTTAATAATACTCGCCGTGCAAGGTTTGTGAAAAAAACTATTTCACAGAGATGCCAACCTTTTTTTATTAAGGCTTGCGGGACACTATCCCAGCCCATCAGGCATGGGGTCTGGGGGCCTTGCTCTCTGCTGCATTTTAAACTTCTTTTTTTGTTCCCTTTTTTTATTTTTTTTTTGGGGGGGGGGGGGGGGGGGTCTAGATGACAATATGAACTTCTTACAGAGATTCGCATAAGATAGAGGAAAAAATAAGAAACATTTATGAACAGGCTACATTGGGATGTAAAATGTTGACTTTCCTTATCTTCATTTATTTAAGACTACCAGTATGCCAATTGATTGAGTCATTGCACTTTGATGTTTTGTGTCTTTATTCATATGACATAGGCTGCGGGTCTAACCCCAGTGGCGGATCCAGGGCCACTGGGGGACTAGGGGGCACATGCCCCACCTAGACCCCACTTTTTAAAAAAAATTGTGGCAGATCTTTGAAAGTCCTGATGCAAACCTTATTATGGTGTATGATGATCATGCTTGAAATAGACGAAATATGGATAAAAAGATAAAAATTTAATTTCTGTAACTTATTGATTAGGAAATTGATAGCTAGACAAAGAAATGAACTTTTTCCCACTGGAATAGACTGAAAATCGGTGATTTTTCAGTATAGGGGGCCTACTTAAATTGTTGGTCAAAATTACACTTTTCCAGGAGAAAGTTGTCTGTGGGTGGGATGCGGGACACAGGGCTGATTTCCGGGAATGTCCTAGACAAATGGGGACACTTGGCATCTCTGATTTCAGCTAGAAAGATATAGGCCTATTATACATCAATCGAATCAAGAATGTCAGCATTATGGTGAATTTTAAGTTATCAAAATCGGTTGAACCCGAGAGACTGAGGCCAAATAAATGTAATTTCTATTTTTAAGCATTTATTACCATCTTATAGATGCAGCCATTTTTTTGTATTATTCATGTTGTCCCTAGACAGATTATTTGTCCCGAGCACCCCAAGCAGGGCATAGAGGTGCAATGCAGGCTATGTTGTCCCCTGTTTCTGAGTTCTATTCCAGTTTCTGATGATAAACATTTAAATGTCTCTGTCCCACCATCTACCGTCTCCCCTCTCCCCCCCTCCCCCTTCTCCCCTCCCCCTCCCCCTCTCCCTCTCCCCTCCCCACTCTCTCCCTTTTCTTCCTCTCCCTCCCCTCCCCTGCTTCTCTCTCTACCTCTCACCCTCTCTCTTTTGTCTCCCTCCCCTTCTCCCATCCCCTCTCCCTTTCCTCTTCCCTTTCTCTATTACCCACTCTCATCATTGTACTCCCCTCGCTCTCTCCAAGACCCCCACCTTCTCCCTCTCCTCTTATCTCTCCTCTTATCCCCCCTCCAGTCGCTCTCCTCTCTCTTCCTCATTGCTAGATAACCCTCATTATACCATCTATTTTACTGTATGACCCCCATTATACCCTCTGTTTTACTGTAAGGTAGGCTATGTTCATGAATCATGTGCATTTTGAAAGAATGAATAAAAGTTTATGATTAAAGCTGTAAATAAAAGTGTGAATAAACAAATCTCATTTATTAGGATGTCAAATTTAAAGATCTTGTGTAACTTTTTATTGTTGAGGCATTGTCCTGATGCCCTAAAAGCCCACCAGAATACCTTAGAATAGCATATATTTAGAAAAAAAATGTACTGGGGGGCATGCCCCCAGACCACCCTATTGCTGGGTTGGGACACTAACAAAGACGATCTCCTGCATTTCAATCCCTACAGCTTGGCAGGTCTGTGACCCCCCTCTCCCCTCGACCGCCAAAGTTGTAATCATAATTACATAAAGATGGTTTGGGCCATTTATGGGCATGTATGATAAATGCAAGAATTTTTAGGACTTAGGATCGTTTGTAGGATATATTATTTCAGAAATGTTCAATCCGATGTGTTTGAGTCAGGCATTAATCAAAAAAATTTGGTATTCAAGTATAAACTGGGAAATAATATCCTGAAATCAGTAGTCGACAAATATAGATATCTATGCCTAACCATCAACACAAACCTGCCCCTGGAGTGTCCTTATGAAGTCCCCAATTTTTATCATGACTAATATGTAAGAATACTGCATGTGTGGTCTCCTACGCAGAAATGCCAAGTGTCCCTAATTGTCCCAGAAATCTGGTATTATCCTACAAGCCTAGAAGCAGTGAACTAAGTACTTTAGAGCTACATGATGTGAGATGATATTTTACCACTATTCCTTATTGTTAACTTACAGATATGGATGTATTGCTTAGCAGCCAGGACCCTATGAGGAAGATGAGGATGCTGACTGTCAAGAAGCCAAGCTTTAGTGTCAAACTATGTGAAGGCCCAGTGAATGCTGAAGTGATGAAGTTCCAGCAAGGAACTTATTACAGCCAGAGAGTAGACATCAATAAAGGTATGGCATAATCAGGCCGATGCACTCATTTTGATATTGGGCTCTGCCCCCGATAATTTTAGTTCTATAATTGAATCAATATTGATAGGTGCATGGTGGATGAGAACCTCCATCAGTCCACTGGTCCACAATATGAGTACCGACCCAAGGCTTATGTTGACCCTGCTCTGTATACTGTCTCCCTTATAAATAGAGAGAGACCACTAAGATGTATGGAGTCTGTCTGAGTTGCCAAGACCCCTGTGGGGAAATTTGATTCAAACTGTCTGTGACTGAGTTGTTTCTGTTAAAGATATTCAAAAGCCTTTTCAAAATATTACACAAACATTTGGAAATCTATCTATGTCAAAGTATTACTGTACAATTTGGATCTCCTTCTCCCTCCCCTCTCCCTCCTCTTCACCCCCCCCCCCCCGCCCTCTCTCTCTCTCTCGCTGTCTAGATCTATCAGTCTGTCTCTCCCTGTGTCTGTGTCTGCCTCTCTCCATTCACCTGTCTAGCCCTATCTGCATGTCTCTCTCTGCATGAACTTTGTGTCTGTCTGTCTCTCCATCTGCCTATCTCTGTCTGTTACTGTTTGCTCTATATGCCTTTTGGCCTTGGTAAATAATACATCATTAAATTGTGATTGGGAAACTTATTGAAGATGTTGACTGTTTCCCTGAAAACAAATGTAATTTCATATAATGCCCAGTGGTTTGTATATCAGACTAATTACCTTTTTATGATGGACAAGTTTAAGTCTTTAACTCTTGCAAAGGTCCCTCCTGTTATCACTAAATTACTGGTTTCCTTTCATATTGGCCTTGATTAACATGATTTAATGTGTTCTTTAAAGTGGCAGCCCCATGAAAGTGCCTGGCTGACAGTTTCCATTTGACTCCTTTCCTCGAAGGAAATCCTCCTGTTGGACTGCTATAAGCATTGTTACTTCAAGGATCATATTGCTACGAAGGTAGGTACATCCTGACTAGTGCAATCTATAAGGGACACATTATATAGATTTATATTATATAGATTTATAGTGACTTTAATTCATTTGAACATCAGCAATGTTAATATGCCATGACTTACAAGGAAGTCAAGGCCCTTGTACAGTGCCTTGTACTGTGGACCTTATCTTGGTGTCTATTGACTGCATCTTCAAGAGTAATACCTCATTTTCTATGTTTTTGAGTATGGAGAATTAATTGATCAGCACCAAAATAAAAGATTGGGAAGGTTGTTATGTGGGCAGAAATAAAGCATATCACCATTTGAAATTAAGTTTGTCATTAATGTGACACCTTCTGTGAAGGGGATGGCAGCATCTAGAGACCTATGTTCATTATCAGTCCAACTTTGAGATAAATTGTCCACTTTTCCAAATAACCTGAACCTCTCTAGTATGGCATTGCACCCCTCTGTCTACCATTTTGGTTTGGATTGGTTTTTTTAGACGAGTTGGACAGGTTTGCCCTTTTCTTCTTTGACCCTCCATTCCCCCTCAGCCATTATATGTATATGGAAAATATAGATGTGATAATGATGCAAATCCTGATGAAATGTATGCAAAATACTGATACACTACTTTGGGTTTCAGGTAGAGTCACAGGCACAAGTTTCTGGTACCAATAAAAAGCTGACACAACAAACAACATGAACACACTCATGGATTGTCACTCAGTGGGACCAACAGGAAGGTGTCTTTCAAGAACTTACAGCTCTATGGTGCATTTTTCGGTAAGTTGTCTCTATAATAAATATTTATCCTATATAATAATTATCTAGCGTTTGAAATTACAGCATGCCCAGACGATTTGAAAAGTAAAAATCGCTGCTTGCAAGTTGTTTTAGCCATGAGCTTGCAAACAAAGGCAAGCTAGAATTACAGCAAAATCCTGGGGGTTATTTTTTTGGGTTTTTTTGTTTTGGAACATTTCTTTCTTCAGGAGTAAATTGTGGCATATGCCAGCCTATTAGTCTTTTAGTGACTAGGGTCAGACCCTGTCTTCAGTCAGATCCGGAATGTGATGGTGTCCATTAACATATTAATGTAAGCTGAATGTGACCAGAAATCTTGAACGTCCTACTAATGTGGAGGATTTCTGTTTAATATTGGGTCACATTGATGGACCGATTTGTATGTCAGTTAGACAATGTATTCAGGGGTACCAATAAGTGTACTTTTTACCCATAAATTATGAATTATTAATCTAAAATGATTTTGACATTTGTCTGGGCTACCAGAAATTTTGGCGGGCAAGCTAATAACAGCCCTATATTTTCCCCCTTATTTCAACCACTGTTATATATCCTTACATTTGCAAATGAACTGACCATATAAGATATGTAATATATCAATTATATGATATAATATGAGTGACAAGGGGAATGATTATCAAATTAACATGAAAAATATGTGTAACTTGTGATTATACCATTATATATGTGTAACAGTTAGTGAAGAAAATATTCAATTTGATTAACATTTTTCCTGTTTCATCATATTACAGAGGCAGTCAAGACCACCAGGCCAAATGAAAAGGACACTGATTCAGTGATTCTCATTGCTATTTGAAACAACCTGCGGGCTGCTGGATCCAAGTCAAACTATCAGGTCAAGTGCACACAAGCAAGCCAGGAATGCCAGAATCAGCAACAGTTTGCAGTAGACTATGATCGTGACTCTGCCCCTGGAAAGAATGTTTCACTGTAATAATATAATTACATTAAAAATGTAAATGGAACTTTGAATAACAACATGATTATATCAAATTATATAGTGCAACGCAATGTGATTTCTCCTATTCTGACAACAAAAAATGGTTCAAGGTAATATAGCAAGAGTAGCAAAGTATTGTGTATGAGTTGGAATTTAAGAACATCTATGAAACAACATCTATTTTGGTGGCCATTTTGTTGGAAAATGTTTATATTCCAAGAATGAAGCATATTGTTAACTGCGCAATAGTGTCATGTGACTATTCTAGAGATACATTAACATAGTTCTAATAACTAGAGATAGCATCTTGAGATTTACTTCAATCATCAAATTCTGTTTTTTGCGTAGATTAGACATTTTTTAAGGCAGTAACATGACACTTGTCATTTTTATCAAAACTCTGCACCATTTTTCGGTGTTGGTATTGGTTGACATCGCCAGTGAAATCCAAAATGGCCCCCTCGGCGGAAATTGTCAATTCTGGTTTTCGTCACACCGAATAACACTAAAACTTCAATGATTGTCAAATATTTTTCAGTGATTATGTAGTCTAGGAAACTCCTACATCATATAGACGAAAAGATTTTTGAAAAATTCCAATATTTAGTTTTAGCGATGTCATGGCAATTTCATTAAAGTGTTCATTAATACTTTCGGTGGAGATTACGCATTCAGCTTATGACACAGTAGGTTGCTATTAGCAACTCCTGGAATATATTTTATTATGTGGGTCATATCGTCAGAAAATGTACAATTGGCAGCTCTACACATTCAGAAAATGCTGCTAAATTAGACTGAAAAATGAAAAATACCAGGTATATCTGAGTATATTTGGTATCGCATTGATTTAAAGTATCAGTTCTGTTATGTTAAACTGCATTTTGAAGCTCATTTTTGTCTTAAATATGGCTATTTGAGAGGATTGGTTAGGGTGAATTGTACATTTTCTGAAAATCTGACCCATGTACATTTCATGATGTCTCATGTATTTTGACTTTGTAAGGTCTGAATAATTTATGGCACATACAAGAAAAGTTAGTTTTATTAATTGTTTGACTTTGACATATACCTCAACTGAAGTTTTTTTCCAATGGGTCTATCTTTATTGTATATGTTAAATGGCATGACCTGGAATAATCTAATAATATGTATCAGATAACCATGCTCCGTCTTTTCATCGCAGAGGTGTTGTTACTTGATATATATCCTATACCTGTATGGGATTGATTCCATAAATGCAATTACAATTTTGATGTATTTCACATTTTTGATCATACCATAATTGTGTCAATACTGATCCTATAAACCTACAAATGGTATGTATGCATTCCTAGGAGGATGCTCATTATGTCTAGATACATTTGAAGATTCTAGGAATAATATTTCTACTGATTTTCTTAATCGTTGCTAGTACACTATTGTAATCTATACCTGATGAGGCTGTAATAATCCACCTTTAGGCGAAATAATTTCATTGTACCTGAATGCAGTGAATATCACTATATTGTTGTCTGCCCTTCTCTTCAGTCAATTGTAGTCAGTGCAAATTTATTCATAAACAAGCCTTACGAAAAATCATATTACTCCTTTCAATTAAGACACTCAGTAATGACCTTTGGAACATTGACAGGGAAGGTATTGAACTAAATATATCTACAGTAGGAAGTATGTGAGGTGAGATTAAAGGCAATCCGAAAGGGGGTGTATTAATTCAAAACAATTAAAATACTTGTTGGATTTTTACTATTGTATTTTGCTGTATAACAGTTATGGTTGGGTGTATTTTACTTTTTTTTTATCAATGGTCTCCCTGTATGATCAGCTGAGCAGAGGGAATAACCATAAGCTTTATCAATGTTTAATAAGGTTAGAGTACTTCTCAAAGTTTAAGTGTTTATATGACGCAAAGACAGAAATACATTGCATATTGATTGCCATTCACTCAGGTTGGACAATGGTTCCCATGGACATGGCCAACGCCATTTAGATATCAGTAATATATAAGGAGTGCAGTGAAATACCTTGTGTGTGCCACTGTATATATATATATATTGATTTAGAGGAATTCTCTTTTATTCCAGTCATTATGAGCTTTGTTGTGTGTATTTTTACTATTTTTATTAAATGGTCTCCATGGACGATTTGTATAGCAGAGGGAATTTTACATATATGTAAAATGCAGATGAAAGTATTATATATATGTGACTGGAGTGTGAATTGAATAATAAAGGAGTAACATTTATATAATGTAACCATTGTCTTGTCTTCTCTTGCTTCAATTTCGCCGATAATAATGCATCTTTTTCCATACAGCATGGTACAGTACAGTACATTAATTGCAATATAATATCGGATATAAACCATAATTAAAACAAATATTTTCCGTTTTCACCCCGCCGCCCCCCTAAAATTATGAACCATAGTAACTCCATCCCCGTCCCCCCCTTGAACAGGAACCTACCACCGCGAAATAACCTGCAATAATGACCGCGCATAACGCGCGTCACTGCACCGCGTCACGCACGGTGCAATTTCGCGCTCCATGGAGTAACATCTGACGCTGTTCTGACGCGCAAAAATCGCGGCCGATTTTCGCGCAATTTATTAAAGAAAAAAGTGCAAGAGTGTTCACTGGGATGTGCACCTTTAGTATTATGGTGGCTAAATGATTGGTGATGGAATGCCTAATTTTAGCCAGATGATTTACTGGAAACTGAAGTTTGTTCTTTGTTGTTTCGAAGTACTGGTATAGGGTTAGGTTTAGTGTTAAAGATGCACACTCAGCTGAGAAAAAAACATTGTCGGCAATGGTTCCTGTGAATATATCGTTTTGAAAAATTTGGTGAATTGTAACTCAATTTCCTTTGACACATCATTTAATGTGATGTGATGTTACAGGAAAATGAGTCACATGTCACAAATGATCATATTGATATTTATATTTTTGAAAAAAAAGTTAGCATTATATTTTGTGTGGACAATTATTAGCAAAGAAGGTAAATATACTCTATAGGATGGCCTAGCAAATACAAGGATATATTTAATGGAGTGTATTTGTCGTGAGATAAATGTGGGTATAAATATATATTGCTGCCCGAAACCTGACATTGTTTACTGTTGCTACCTAGCGACCAACAGACTCAGTGAAAGCCCAGCTGTCGACACGGATAGACTGAAAAGTTTTCTTTTTTTTGTTTTTTCGTTTTGTTCCTGCAGAATAAAGTTTATTTTTGGGGCAATATTAGCCCGCCCTCGTGATGAAAGATAAAGATGTTGGAGGAAATAAATGAAGAGAGAGAGAGCCAGCTTGTCTTCCGGTGTTGTCCTTATTATATTAATAGACTGCCTTGAAATTTTGCTATAGGCATTCATAAAGTGGTAGATGGCTGGATAATAAGAATATTCCTACAAAGCGATCCTGTGAATAAAACCCTTTGAGAAAAATTTAATAACAATTTAGCGACTTTTCATTTTCCTGAGACTCATATAAGGGTAAGATTTTCAGAAAATGTACAAGTGGCAGCTGTTCACATTTAGTAAATTCTTCAAAATTAGGCTGCAAGCAATTTGGTTAATACTAGGTAAATTCTAGTATATTCAGCATTAAATTGATTTTAGCAATCCCTTTGGTTAGGTTGAACAGTATTTTGAACATTCTTTTTCGTCTGAATTGTGGGTTATTTGAGAAGATGGCAAAGGTGAATTGTACATTTTCTGATGATCTGACCCATACATGATTACTCCCCAGCGGTACCTACCTGGTGGGTGACCCCCAATAAACGTGCCATAGCTGAGTCTATACTTGTCTTCCTCGCCCGCCACCGTGAACCCTGAGTACCACGCCTGTTTAGCCCACTCACCATCAGGATACTGCATCTCCAAGCATAATGTCTGCTGTCCATCGGCAGTCAGCTTGTGGAGGGCTTCATTGCCAAGCCAGAAATTGCCTATAACAGAGCATTATACACTTATTAGTTACCTATACCCGAGCATTATACATTATACACTTATTACTTCAGGTTCAGATTTTTGGAAAATGTACAATTGGCAGCTGTACAAATTTAGGACATATTGCTATATTAGGCTGGAAAATAATGAATACTGGGATATCTGAACATATTTTGGTATCGCATTGATTTACAATGCAATACCAGTTACAGTTCTGTTATGTTAAACTGCATTTTGCAGCTCATTTTTGTCTTAAATGTGGGTTATTTGAGAGAATTAATGAAGGGGAATTGCACATTTTATGGAGATCTGACCCATAACAGAGTATTATACACTTGTATTACTTACCTATAACAGAGTATTATACACTTTATATTAAAATATTTCATGAGTCCAATTCATGTAAATTCAAATAAAATGTGTTTGGTATGAAGACTAACCCTGTATGTATCCAAATCCAGATTTGTAATCTGCCCAGTTGCGGTTGAAATCTACAGTTCCATCAACCCTGTGTTGAATCACCTAGAAATAGGAAATATTCTACAGCTGTTATAAAGTGAAGCATCAATGAGGTATTTATTATCTTTATATGTTACTCATGACCTCATAGCCTCAATAGATTATATGATGCATGGATACAATTAATAAATCTTGAAATTTGGTACATGTATTTATGCTACAAGATAAGTTAAGTACATCAAGAATATTTTCACAGAAATACATCCTCTGAACATCCTTCAAAACATTTTGAAAAAATTAATGTGATGTGGAAATGAGTCATAATTTGCAAAATTGATATTTTTCATAGTGTTTTTTTTTCACAAGATCCCTTTATTGAAATGTTCGGATATTTAGAAGGTTTAGCACTTATAGTCATATAAATCCATATAACAAATTTAAGGACATTGTATTAAATATATTTTTGCGTTTTGAAGGCCTTCATATGGAGTATATTTTAGTTACTTTACTGGTAATTACCCATCCAGAAACATTGCATACTCTTTTTTCCAAAAAAAAAACAAACTTATATCAAACTTAAAATGTAGAAATACGTTTTAAATGTCCTTCATGTTTACTAACATTGGAATCAGCTTGATCTCCTCTTTTCAAATATGGTGATATCTCAAAATCCATATTTTGCGACTTATGATTTATTTTCCTGAAACGGATCGCAACTGGAAATTTTGCGACATGTGACTAATTTTCTATAACACATCACAAATAGTCAACTCACTGTCCATGTGGCAACAGCATCGATCTGACAGTATACGCTGATGAAGTCTGAATCATTGGACCCTGGGAGCGGGATGGTGTAGAGGCCTGAGTGAAGGACATTGCTGCAGGACGGGGTATAGCCTGCAAGTACAATTAAACCAAATGTATATGTAGGTTTTTATTTCCGGAAGCGTACACTTTAAATAACATATCACCGAAAAATAGCGGGGGAGTGGTTTTCCTCTATGAAACCATAGATCTTCCTGAGGACCCCCTTTGGAGTTATTAAACAGGTACAGTAGTAGTTGATAGATAGATAGATGCAGTGACTACATTAATATGACAAACTAATATGGCAGTAATAACAACACAAACAAGATCGATAAACAATAAATTAGGCAAACTAGTGCCATATGACGATCTAGTTCTAGGTAGTTTGACTACCTCATTGCTTTTAAGCAAAATGTATTGCCTATCAAAGTTAAACAGAATAGCTATGCCACGTATACTAAAAATAGTTTACAAGGTCACTATATATGACCCATACTGGAATATGGGGACACTTTACATAATGCTGCTCTAAAGAACATTTTAGATGAACAACAAGTTCTCCAAAATACAGCTCTGAGGATATCTGAGGGTCTAGACAAAATAAAACATGTAGAGAAATTACATAAAGATCTGCAAAAGCATTACTCCATCAACAAAAGGGACACATTCATTACAATAATAATATGCTTTTAATTTGAGTGAAAATGAGGAAAATATGAATAACATGAAAAAAAAACCTTAGAAACCTTTCTTACGACAGATCACTTTTGGTACCAAACCCTAGAACTGAAAAGATTTGACCTGAACAAGACATATACATCTCACTCTCACACCTCCACAGATTATTTCCTTCAAAAAAGCCATACTGATGAAAAGAAACAAATAACAACAAGTGCTTTTGCAATTAAAGAGAAAATGCAAACTGATTTAAATAAGCGAAATAATATTAAAAAATTTTATTGAATGAATTGGAATGAATATGAAATCATAAACTAACAAATCATATGGAAAATCAATAATTACCTTCAATAGATAAGGTTTCTCCAGAGCTCCCCCCTGCCACACTGTTCATGTGTTGTTTCTTGGTGCAACTTCCATCCTCTGATATCTCCACTCTGACACAGTCTGAGTCAGTCTCACATTCCAAAGTACATTTAGCAATAGCATAGGGATCTTTTCTGATAGCCAGATCCCTGGATCCCCGCATGGCGAGTGGTTTGAGGTTCATAGACCTCCCTGATGCAGGGTCAATGATTGACGTCATGTAGAACATCGCGGTCAGGAAAATTACTACAGAGGGTTTCATTGTTTTTCAGAATAAAACCGGTTAAGCAGCTATGAATTGGAATAGTTACAGCAGTTAGATAAGGCAGCGCTGGTAGCTCAGAGCGTAAGACTACCTACAATGTACTGTAGATGTAGTTATTTCTCTTCTCATTGACTTATATAAGGCAGGCCTGGTAGCTCTGATGTTAAGACTACATACAATGTACTGTAGAGATTCCCAATGACTTGTGCGGTGACAGAGTACTCCTTAAGTACTGTAAACCTATTTATTTCCGCACCAATACATTTTCACATACTAACTACTTTGACACCTTTTTCGCACAGATTTAAATTTGCACAGCAAGGAAGTCTACCACCTTGTTTATGCAATAACTATACCTTTCGCGCAGGATTTTCACGCACAAAGGTGAGTATGCAAAAATAGTGAAAATAAATACTGCGCAAACATTAATATGTTACCTGTAAGTGAACAAGCTAATAACTAGTGTGGATTAAGTGAAATAAGCCCAGTGGATGCATTCAGGCAGAGATATTGATTATTGGCTGTCAAAGCTGCATTTCCAGCTAATTATAATCAAATAATACAATAGGGGACTTTCAAGTGCCACCACACACATCTGTTAATGTGCATGGTGGGATAGATTCAGTACAGATCTGACAGATCAGACACATATGTGATCCGTTTTGGAAAAATGAGTCATAAGTCGCAAAAAATCGATTTTGAGATACCATTATATCTGAAAAGATGAGCTCAAGCCGATTCCAATGATAGTAAACAATCTAATAATCTAATAAGTATTATTTTCTAGATTTAAATTTGATATTTTCGTTTTTGAAAAAAAGTTTCCAATATTTCTCGGGGTCAATAAACAGTAAAGTGATTAAATGTAGTCCATGTGAGGACCTTTAAAACGAAAGGATATGTTACATAGATTGTCCTGAAACTTGATACATAGAATGATATAGCTATAGGTGATAGACCCTTAAAAAATTAGAACATTCCAATACTGTGATCTTGTGAAAATAACACCTTAAAAAATATCAATTTTGCGACTTATGACTCATTTTCCTGAAACACATCACATATTTGAGATGTTATTAACAAAATGAAATAGGTACTGCAGTTTGTTAAGCATCAGCATATGTGACCCGCTCTGCAATAAGGTTTTTTTTTAGGGGTACATAATACCTGTTTTTGCAGAGTGGGTCACATATAATTAAGTACAAGTAGATAAAGTTGTATACAGTTTGTTATAATATGGATTGTTTCTTATTCTTACAACATGTCACCAACTGAAGAGGGCAGAGGCGTGATTTTGAGATTGTCCTTCATGGTAGGAGGCTGAAATACAGCAATCTGGATAGCTCAGTAGTGCGTTCTGGGTGGTAGGAACTGGAATACAGCAGCCTGGATAGCTCAGTAGTTTCCTTGGTGGTAGGATCTGGTGTACAGCAGCCTGGATAGCTCAGTAGGAAGACCAGTGGGAAGACCATTGGATGATTAATCCAACGGTCCAAGTTTTGGCTCCCTGTCTAGGCAAGGCAGTTTCTTTGTTCGGTTCACTACACATATATCTAAGGATATTTATCATTTTAAAACTAATACAGGATTTGCCGTCCGCCATTTTGAATCTTGATTCACATGGAAATATGGCAGTTGTATGTCAGTGAAAAAAACTATAGAAAACATGTTCAGCATGTCTAATATTTAATAAGGAAATCATGTAAATAGCCATGATTCAATAAAGTAAGACTTCATCTAGCCCATCATGCATCTGGATTTTATAAATCATTCACACAGGCTATGATATTGGTAAACAGATCCTTTCAATTTTCAATAAAAAAGTGGCAAAATATAAATTTGTATTCAGATTTGAGCTGAATCCACCCCTACATGCGTTGTATTTGATATGTACAAACAGACATGCATTTCCACTGTAGGGATTTACATGTGCCACGGCGCATGGCTGTAACAGTGCATGCTGGGATAGATTCTGTTGATATCTGAGATAGAAATATTTGGCAACATTTTTATGGATAATTGCAAGAATGTTTTCTATAGATTTTATACTGTATCATTAGTCCCATAATTCCATGCAAATCAAGATTCAAGATGGCTGCTATGCAACTCCCCTATTGTGCAGAATTTATTAAATGTGAATTTGCTGAAACCCTAAACCAATGTCTTTTAATATGCAATGTTTTCTTGACTTTCTATTATTAAAATCATACAGCACCAGGACTAACTAAAATGGGAACCATATCAAGTTTGATGGAATGGCAGCTTTAATATTCTTTTACTTTTTCCCCCGCATTAATATAAATTGCACATTGATTTCTGGTCATATTGACCTGGGGTTACTATGAACTTACTACTTGGGTATCCCGTGCACACAGGATTATACAAATCTATTGCTTTTATTACTGTGGACGCAATACTTATGTAATTATGTAGCTGCTGATGTAGAGGCATAATTCATTACCCTTAAACACATAATATCACTCATGAAAATGCTTTTGCAGTTTTAATTGCCAATATTATGTGATGTGTTACAGGAAAATGAGTTATTTTTCAAATGTTTTTCCACTTGCTCCGAATGTTCTTGTTGTTGGGGAGTCTTGCATAGTTAGTAGTACGTGCCAAGTTTCATGAATGTGAATTGTGTTATATCATATTACTTTACAAGTGAAAACCCTTTTTTCTTGCAAGAATACATTGAAGTACTTATTGGATGTCCTGATGTTTTGGCATTGGCTTGATCTGATCTTTTGCAATCTAAAAGTCATTTTGTCAGAATCTTGGAGGGTTTTGTCTGCCTGTTTTTAATAATGTTACACCCATGAAGAGAGAATATACTTATGCTCACAATGCTGAGTCTATGGGAGATACACGCTTACCTTTTCTTTTTTTTTTTTTTCACATTTCTTTCATCAGGAAGCATGTCCCAAAATACGTTGTTATGTTACAAGCCAGTAAGACATGGTTCCTCTCTTATATGTTCTATCAGTTTGCCTCTTATGTTAATGAGAAATCATTTTAGTTTGTGCTGAATGTTATATGCCTTTGTTCTTAGCTATAATCAACTCTGTTAATTACATTAGACACATTGCACATGTTCACACTATCTTATTAGAGTCACAGAATAGAGACCTGTTCCATGGACACCTCTGTGAGGCATACTTGCTTTTGGGTTACTGGAACCCAAATAAATCACACAGATTGGTAAACGCCAGTGTTGAGTCTTTATTCTTAGTCAAGAACGAAACAGATTGTGGAGAATACACTACACTTACATAAGCACAACAATGACATGCACATTTATAAGTTAATAAAAAATGGCTGGCACAGAAATGTTAGCGGATGGACCTACCCGACGGGCACTGGGTGCAATTGAATGGGATAGCACTGCAATCATTTCGTGATTGAATGCAAACTAGTGAAGTGTGATACTTATGGCTATGGATCACAGTGAAATGGGCATACTATTAGCAACCATTATGTGAAATCCATCGCATCTATTTCCTCCTATGTTGTTGGTTGTCTCACACTTGTGTTGGATCAAGTTCTCATTCATATTCATTTATGTTTGTATTAAAGATATGTTATTCAACCAATTTTATCTCTGAATACATATTTTCTTCAAAAGTTAATAATATGGGTGTGATCTCAATTGCGCATATAATGCGCATTCAAAATTGCGTCTAAATACTCATCATAAATACCTGGCACTGCTCACTCATCTGGCATTCACACCCACTGCACGCTCAACTGATACTCCATTCTCTGACACATGTACTCATTCTAAAGAAACCCCTACACAAAGCTAAACGATGTAAGCCTAATAGAGATATGACGTTTAGACTTGTTTCTACATGTAAATAGAGCATTTGTCTACGCTTCATGAGAATCGCCCATATATGAGTAATTCTCCCAATCGGGCATCATTTGGTTTTCCAGCCTAGTGTGTTGGGATGATCACACACGATTATAACCATTTTATTTGAATTCCTTGGCCGAAATAAAGCTGTGGGAACCCTTTCATAGTTCTTATGCCAGTATCTTCACCGCTATTACAATGAAAATGCTTTTTTCAGGCTAGAAAATAAGTAATAATTATGGAATTTGAATATAATACACAGGCGCATGTAGAAGATATATTACTTCTGCTGACGAGAAATGGTTCCAACACATACACACATGTTGATTATTATGAAAAATACAATATTTGAGAAATCTCTATTCTAATCTGATACAGACATGGAAAATATCATTTTGGAGTATTTGTGTCGTTACATAGTGTCCCCGTTATGCCATAATTATTACAAATAAAGAGACCCTCGAGGGTCTCCTTATTTGTAATAATAAATATGTATTATTTTATAACTGTGCCAAATATACGTAACAATTATGTGCGCCGGTAATGCACGCCGGCTACTAGTGAGATCATAATGATGCATATGGTTGAATTCCTTATTTCCTCAGCTTTCTGTAGATATAAAGTGTGGGCATGTTAAAAAATATTTAATATGATAGGGTAGTTATCGAAGATAACCAGACAACCAGAACAACTTCTCTGATATAGATATTCACTGTCACCCTGTGAAATACTGGGGGTAGAGAGAGGGACAGGGCTGAAATCGGGATTTTTTAAAACACAACTCTTTCAATGGTGCATTTGTGATCAAATAGTTTAGTTTTTTCAAGTTATTCTTTGACGAAAAGTAATCAATTGCAATACTCTTTGTTCTCTAAAAATATTGGTCACTATATCTAATCAAATGTTGGTCAAAGTGGTCAGTGTGAATGTAGGTGACAAATCTGTCACCCAGCTTCACATTATTCTTCCTCCCCCCATCGTCGCTAAAAGTAGCATTTGCGGCCAGACAGCTTTCGCACATTGGGTCCCATAAGACTGATCCCAATAGACCTGTCCCAAAACACCTGTATTCATTATTGAAAGACAGGTGGCGCAACTGGTAACTGGGGTGCATTTACAATTTGTTTTACAATGAAAGTGCAGCTAATACACTTGTGTGGCATTTATACCACTATAGATACTCCACTTCATATACAAAGGAATGTTATAAGTGATATACTTCTATAGTTTATGTGTGTTATATATCCGTTTGATATTGAAAAATCTAAACACCCTAATTATTGTGCATATAGATTGCCCCTAGTCGCCTGGGAGAGGCAGACTTAACAAACCACTGGAACAAATTAAATGAGGACCTCTATGCTGTCAGGCTCACAATAAAGATTGTAGAATTGATGAAAATAAAACGATGCATTCAAAAAGAGAGCAACACATGCACCAAATTCTCCTCGAAATATTTAGGGAATAATGATACACTTCAAACCTTAATGATTTATTTCAGATGCTGCTGATATATACAAATATCCCGCTCATGAAGTCATAAGAATTTGCTCATTTTTGCACCCATATTGCGTTATACCATTAGCGCGATCATCTCACGATCATAGCGCAATAATTATTGTGTGAAAAGCGTCCATGCTCATCACGGAAGTATGGCGAGATGATTGCGCATTAAAAATCGCGTAGAATCGCGTTCATTTGCCCGTCGGGTACAGTATAGATGCCACTAGCAACCTTCCCAGTAAATAATATAGTAAAATATCTTTAGTTGATCAATCAATTAGAATAATCTCTTTGCACTATCATGAAAACCAAGAATGTTCATGAGGAATCCATACAATGTGGCACTTTTGGGAAATTACTTTACTTCAAATTAATTTAATTAATTTAATTTACTTTACATTAATTTTTCAGAGTTCTTGGCTAGGAAGAAAAATGTACTCATAACAGGTTCCAGGATAAAAAGACTTCTATTCCTGCTTTCATTACCTTTTTGGGTAAAACATACACTAATACAAAATTAGGCATTTTTTTTAGATGGGGTAGGTCTTTCAAGATTGGGGGGGGGGGGGGGGGTATATCGAAAACACACCTATTCATTTGTTTGGCATGAAGCATAAAATAAAAGAAAAATGTAAAGTATTCAAAATATGCTTAAATATTATATCACATTCCATCTTATCACAGTCAGAGGTGCTTCAATATGCCAGCTTACTTTATATGTACTGTGCTCGTGGGCTCGTGCCCATCAATTAGTCCATTATTGGAGTATTCTACACTTTAAACATGTATGTTAGCCGGTACAATTCCCTTTACTTCAGGAATAATCTATACATAGACTCCAATTCTATAATCATATCAGACATACATATCATCTATGATCTATTCTATTCAACACTTTGGATGCCAGAAATACTATTTTATTATATTTCACTTCTGGCATATGACACAATGTTGATACATTATTGTATAGTTCTTTCACTGCAAGGTGTGGCTGATATAAGTCCCCTATTGTATAATCCTTTAACTGCAAGGTGTGGCTGATACAAGTCCCCTATTGTATAATCCTTTTACTGCATGGTGTGGTTGATACAAGTCCCCTATTGTATAATCCTTTTACTGCAAGGTGAGGTTGATACAAGTCCCCTATTGTATAATCCTTTTACTGCAAGGTGTGGCTGATACAAGTCCCTTATTGGATAATCCTTTTACTGCAAGGTGAGGCTGATGCAAGTCCCCTATTGTATAATCCTTTTACTGCAAGGTGAGGCTGATGCAAGTCCCCTATTGTATAATCCTTTTACTGCAAGGTGAGGCTGATGCAAGTCCCCTATTGTATAATCCTTTTACTGCAAGGTGAGGCGGATGCAAGTCCCCTATTGTATAATCCTTTTACTGCAAGGTGAGGCTGATGCAAGTCCCCTATCACTGCAGGTTATACCTGGGCATGTATGATGGGCATAAGGAGGCGGAGTGTTAGGCCTATCACACCAAGTATGTAGAAACACAGCAGCACCGTCTTCAACACACGACTAGACAACTGCAACATAAACAAGCTTAACATTATTACATTGAACAATGATACATAAATAAACTTCTGGATTCTTTTCACTGGGTTCTCCATATGTGATCTGTTTCAGGAAAATGAGACATAAATCGCAAAATATGGATTTTGAGGTATCACCATTTTCGATTTTCGATCCTATTATGATAGGATGTAACGAGGTTCGTTTCTGACTTACTGTACACAATGCCCACAAGTGGGCACGAGTGGGCATCGTGTACAGTAAGTCAGAAACTAACCGATTTATATGCTTTTTTTATACCACGATGTCATATTTTAAAATAAATGAATAAACCAACTATTTATAAATCGCTTCACTCCAATGATTCGCCATATTGATTTTTTTATACCAAAGCACTAGACAAGGGTATAGCTGATTGGCTAATGAACAACGGCATGGACTGTGTATGACGTCACAAATGGGCGTGACGTCATGAGCCAGAGTTAAGTCAACCAATAGGCAGCCTTCTTATAATTATGCTTAACAAACGTCATATTTTCACGCGTGGATTGGTTCAACAATATATGATAGCACTTATTTACTCATTTGCAGCGTGTACAACCCCCGATCGTGGTATAACAAGCTGATTCCAATGATAGTAAACATGAAGGGCATTTAAGAAGTGTTTCTATATTCATGTTTGATATCTTTTTTTTTTCGAAAAAAAAAGTTTGCAATGTTTCTGGATGGGTTATTACCAGTAAAGTAACTGAATATATACACCATATTGCAGGCATCTAAGATTCCTAGGCATTGGTGCTGCCCCCTGCCCTCCTACCGGTACACTACTCCTCCCTCAAACCCTTTCTCTTCCTTCTGCTCTAAGCTTTCACAAACCAAGTTACCTTTAAAAATTGTTGTAGCCAGTGGAGACCCAACTTTATAGGACATACAACAATAAATCATCCACAAAAACAATACTAAAGGTACAGTAAATTGTATGGGTTAGATCGCCAGAAAATGTACAATTCGCCTTCACCAATCCTCTCAAATAACTCCCATTTAAGATAGAAATGAGCTTAAAATTGCAGTTTAACATAGCAAAACAAATGTGACACCAAAGATACTCAGATATACCCCGTATTCATCATTTTCCAGTCTAATTTAGCAAGATTTCCTAAATTTGTAGAGCGCCCAATTGTACATTTTCCAACAATCTGACCCGTATAGTGATGTTTGAATAGAAGCTAATTGTCGGTCACTTACAGGCTGTATCTCCTCCCCATCACGTTTACCAATCCTCTCAAATAACTCCCATTTAAGACAGAAATGAGCTTAAAATTGCAGTTTAACATAGCAAAATAAACGTGACACCAAAGATACTCAGATATACCCGGTATTCATCATTTTCCAGTCTAATTTAGCAAGATTTCCTAAATTTGTAGAGCGCCCAATTGTACATTTTCCAACAATCTGACCCGTATAGTGATGTTTGAATAGAAGCTAATTGTCAGGTCACTTACAGGCTGTATCTCCTCCCCATCACGTTCAATCTCCACCAAAGCCTTCTTGTTCGTCTCTGCAAACAAAATAAAAGTGTATTAATCAAATTATTGATTTATTGTTTTATTATTTTCTGTACTTTATTATCCGCTATGTCATCTTAATAACTTGTGTCAAATGAAATCAATAAGAAACAACAACTTTATTACATCTTTCACCAGAATCATCATTTACCGAACGACCAAGATCGATATACAGCGATAACTCCCCTCTCTACTATCTTAATATCTTGTAACCTTTCAACTAGGAAGTGATTATTTTTGTTTATATAGAAGTATTGCTCTGTTTCTTGCCATAAGACCAGGTACCACACACACTAATATAGAAAAAGTGTCATGATTTCCTTTATTTTGCATTAGAAATGTAGTAGTTCATAATTTAGTTTTAGGAAACAAACAACTAAGATTAACAAGGAGGCATGAACTGGACGAGATCTCTGGATAAGTTCACTACCTTTTATCAATGTAATTATCTTTGGAAATACAAAAATAGTTGAATTGAATTAAGATATAACCCAATAGTGAGCTGCATATATGGCAATGTATTCACAAACGCGAGTGGCTTTTGGTGAATCTCTATCACAAGTGCCAAAGGCATATGCAGCTCAAGTTTGGTTCTATTTTTATGCCATGATATATATTTAAGGATTGTTTGATCATTATTTACCTTTAGTTAATGTCTCACAACCCTCCGACTCAACAAAAGCAAATGCCTACAGCTTTGCATCATGAAATGAGCGTCATAAAATGAGCATCATTGATTGGCACAACTACATTTACGCAACCAATCAAAATAGCATAGTTACTTGGTTGCATTTGAAAGGCAGCCTGCGCTAGTGATATCTACGCATGCATATGCCATGGGCTAATCTGGCCATGTTTCTGCCATATTCATCACTTACACTTGTACATGGGTTCAGATTCATCACTCACTTTTATACTTGGGTTCAGATTCATCACTTACTCTTATACTTGGGTTCATATTTATCACTTACTCTTATACTTGGGTTCATATTTATCACTCACTCTTATACTTGGGTTCATATTTATCACTTACTCTTATACTTGGGTTCATATTTATCACTTACTCTTATACTTGGGTTCATATTTATCACTTACTCTTATACTTGGGTTCATATTTATCACTTACTCTTATACTTGGGTTCATATTTATCACTTACTCTTATACTTGGGTTCATATTTATCACTTACTCTTATACTTGGGTTCATATTTATCAGTGAGTTGTAGCATTAGCAGGAAGAGCTCCATGACCAGGTGCCATGGGATGAAGGCAATGACGACCCAGCGAGACTCACTGTCTGAGTAGGACTTGGCCATGTATGTCGCTATCAGCATGTTGGCAACTAGAACACATACAATCAGGTTAGTGAACACGGGTTGGGGACTAAAAGACAGTTGGATATGAATATACTTTCCAAATAAGCAAGATTAAATAATATAATAGATAAATGACTCAAAAGAGAAAGGCAAGGTGTGAGGTTCATGAGCTTAATACTTGTTTTAGCCACAAAGCTTCCATATTGCTTGCTATATTGACCATGTTCAAATATCAAATGATATATGTCATGTAAAATAACTACAGCCAACAGGTTGGTTGAAAGAGCAGGAATATGGTCAATTCTAAACAACTGACACCACTAATTAAGTTTTAGTTAGACACCACTAATTGTTTCATCATATGTGATTTTAATAATATAAATAAAAAACGTTTTTGAGTGAAAAAGTTGAATTTTGGCAGTGAGCTAATTTGTCATGACTACTACATAAGAAACAAGTGGTCTTTTTCTCTGTCTCTCCCTTCTTCTCTATCTCTATTTCCTGGGTATGATCATATACTGCCTCCCTTACAGCTCTCTCACCTTTGATATAACCTTCAATGTGTTGATAAGGGCGTAAAGCACCAATCTCACTCATTCATCACTCACTGAAATACGCACTCACTCTAGATACATTGTTATAATAACAGCTTACGTTACTCCTGGGCGGGGTAAGGAACTTATATGATATAGAGGAAGGTTTGACCTACTGGCACATATGAAGGCAGTCTGGCCAACAAGGCGGTGGCTCCATGTGATGACAGTACGGTAGCGTGAGGCCTTCTTGCACCGCAGTAAGCCCAGTATAGGCTGATGGTTAAAGTAATACAGACTGTAGTTAGTGAGACTGGCTTTGGAGCATCCAATATGATAATGAGTACCAGAAGGCTTGGAATTGATTCTGGTATTGACATGACTTGAGTAATACAAAGAGATGTTTGAACACAAATCATATTAGGGGCAACCAATATGATACCGAATACCGGAATGCTTGGAATCTAGGATTTATTCTGGTATTGATATGACTTGAATAATTCTAAGTTTTCCAAAGCATGAACACAAATTGAAAGAACTGTGAAGAGTAAAGATTGTTCATATTAACTTTGGAAAATAAAATACATTGTAAATAATAAGATGTGTAACATAGTGTGGTGTTACTTACATTGATGAGAGTGAGTATTGTGATGATGATGCCCAAAATTGGGTGCGCTCTGTCCGGCGCCTGCACCAGCTGTATCAGAAATAGGTCACGGGGGAGTTACTCTCTATTTACTCACACACTCACTGTGCTATAATTGTTCTACATAGCAGAATCAACATCCATATATGTGATACTAACCTCTGGAACATTCCTGAACATCTAAATATGTGATAGTAACGCCCTGACCATCTAAATATGTGATATCAACCTCCTGAACATCCCTGAACATCTAAATATGTAATATTAACCTCCTGAACATCCCTGAACATCCAAATATGTGATATTAACCTCCTCAACATCCCTGAACATCTAAATATGTGATATTAACCTCCTCAACATCCCTGAACATCTAAATGTGATCCGTTTTAGGAAAATGAGTCATAAGTCGCAAAAAATGGATTTTGAGATATCACCATATTTGAAAAGAGGAGATCAAGCCGATTCCAATGATAGTAAACAGTATAATAAAATAATAAATATTTCTAGATTTTAAGTTAGATATTTTCTTTTTTGAAAAAAAGGTTTCCAATATTTCTGGGGGTTAATAAACAGTAAAGTAACTAAATGTAGTCCATATGAGGCCCTGTAAAACTAAAGGATATATTACATATATCGTCCTGAAATTTGATGCATAGATTGATGTGACCATGAGTTATCAACCCTTAAAGAATTAGAACATTCCAATAATGTAATCTTGTGAAAAAAACACTTTAAAAAATATCAATTTTGCGACTTATGACTCATTTTCCTGAAACACATCACAAATATGTAATATTACCCTCCTGAACATCCCTGAACATCTAAATATGTGATATTACCCTCCTGAACATCCCTGAACATCTAAATATGTGATATTAACCTCCTGAACATTCCTGAACATTATGTAATATTAACCTCCTGAACATTCCTGAACATTATGTAATATTAACCTCCTGAACATTCCTGAACATTATGTAATATTAACCTCCTGAACATTCCTGAACATTATGTAATATTAACCTCCTGAACATTCCTGAACATTATGTTATATTAACCTCCTGAACACTCCTGAACATTATGTGATATTAATTGTGCACCACTCACCCTGGAGAAGCTTCCCACGGAGATGAAGATAAGGATGAAGCCTGTGACGGTGAGCACGAGGCAGCCTACTACCAGACAAACATGAGCCTGCAGGACATAAATGTATCAAATTGGACATAACCCTGCACATTATATGTGATCTGTTTTAGGAATATGAATCATAAGTCGCAAAATATGGATTTTGAGATATCATCATATACGAAAAGAGGAGATTCCAATAATAGTAAACACTAGGATATTTGCAATGGTTCTGGATGGGTAATTACCAGTAAAGTAACTAAATATACTCCATACAAAGGCTTTCAAAACGCAAGGATATATTTAATACAATGTCCTGAAATTTGTTACATGAATTAATATGACTACAAGTGCTAGACTCCCTAAAAATCAGAACCTTTTAATAAAGAGATCTTGTGAAAACACTTTGAAAAATATAAATTTTGCAACTTGTGTGTCATCTTCCTGAAACTCATCACATTTCGGTCATGTTGTGGTCGATTCTCATCATTCTTATGGTTAAGTACATGACATATAATATATATTTATATAAGGTTGGAACATAGGGTACCATATATGACAGTTAAAGGTTTAATGTCTGATAATGAGGGGCTGCTGGTGCCCTGAATGTGGACAAAGAGTGTACCACCAGGCCTGATATGATGGTTATTAATAATTTTCGTCTCTGTCTCAGGACCATCAAGGTAGAGATTAGACATAAATAGGGGACCAAAACACCTTGTTTCTTGCCAATACACTAGTATAAGACCACAGAGTTACTTTTACTAGAAACTAACCCAACCTTATGCATATTGAAAATAAGCTCTGCCAAGGAGGTCCCAAAATAAACCCTCACTCTACATGTATGGGTAGAGGGAGCACTCACCACCATCCAGACATCTGCGTCCGCTATCTTTACTCCTGGCCAGTTGGTCCTGTAGTAGCGGGGAAGGAGTATACCCACCCCCGCCAGCACCATCCATGCCACCGTCATCACCACACCTGCAAGTATGGTGTTGTAAGATTCATATATTTGTGATCCGTTTCAGGAAAATGAGTCATAAGTCGCAAAATATGGATTTTGAAATATCACCATATTTGAAAAGAGGAGATCAAGCTGATTCTAATGATAGAAAACAGTAGGACATCTAATAAGTTTTTCTATATTTTAAATCTGATAATTTTATTTTGAAAAAAAAAAGGTTTGCTATGTTTCTGGATGGACAATTACCAGTAAAGTAACTAAAACTAAATATACCCATACAAAGGCCTTCAAAACGAAGAATATATTTAAAACAATGTCCCATAATTTCTTACATGGATTCATATGACTATAAGTGCTAAACCCATTAAAAATCAGAGCATTTCAATAAAGAGATCTTGTGGAAAAAATACTACGAAAAATATCAATTTTGCAACTCATGACTAATTTTCCTAAAACGGATCAAATTTTGGTTGGAGATTTGGCAGACATGATAGAAGTTATCAATAGTTACTTGGGAGTAATAGACATGTAGCAAGTTATGGCATGTAATGATACATTTAGGATTTTTTAAATCATAATTACTGATGGATACTCTGTGAGTTATGTGCCATTTGTAAATAAGGATGAATGAGGAAAGATTTCTGGAGAGAAATATTAAAACAAGTGACATATAGGTATTGGCATAAAGCGGTGTTTCCACTGGCTGCGGTAATCTTTGCGGTAAGCTTTGTAATGGTGTTGCAATGGTTTGGTAGCTGGAGAGGAGTGGCAAGGTCCTTCCTATATGGTTAACTGGGCACTTTGCCACTCCTCTCCACCTACAGAATTATTGCAACAACATTGCAAGGCTTACCGCAACCGGAGACCACCCTTAAAGATGACACCTTTCAGGTTCTACATTTAATACTTCCTCAGAGCTTAGCTGGAGTAAGGGTAATGTGCTAACCATATTAACTTTTATATGGGATCCGTTTTTGGAAAATGAGTCATAAGTCGCAAAAAATGGATTTTGAGATATCATATTTGAAAAGATGAGATCAAGCTGATTCTAATGATGGTAAACAGTAGGACATAGAAAATAGGTTTTTCTATATTTTAGGTTCAATTTTTTCTATCTTTGAAAACAATGTTTGCAATATTTCTGAGTGGACTTTTACTAGTAAAGTAGCTAAATATACTCTATATAAAGATGACCCAAGAATATATATGGATATATTTGACACATTGTCTTGAAATTTGGCATATTTATTAATACAACTAAGGGTGTTATATACCCCAAATATGAGAACATTCCTTGTAAGATATCTTGTGAGTAAACCACTTTGAAAAATATTAATTTTGCGCCTTGCAACTCATTTTCCTAAAACACATCCCATATACTATGTGAAGCCTTACTATTCACATTGCAGCAGTAACTGACCATGAGCCTTGGTGAGGTGGTACACCCTCACATTTCTGACATCATGTTGTGGAGAGCTGGAGCCTGGTGTGACAGTGCGCAATGATGTCACTCTGTCTCGGCCATGGTACATCAACCCACCACCTGCACATTGTAGGAAGATATACACATTTCTTTAGTTGCAGAATACATGCAGAATACAAACCACTAGATGTGTACAGCAAGTATTTACCATGGCATTATGACAGAAAGTACTATTGAGTAGGTAATGAAAAATCAATTAACCATGATTTGAAAAAATTAATATGGAATATATGGGTCAGATTTTCAGAAAATGTACAATTCAACTTCACCAATCTTCTCAAATAACCCAAATTTCAGACGAAAATAAAGTTCAAAATACAGTTAGTATTGGCCAAATTGCAGCCTAATTTAGCAGGATTTACTAAATGTGTAGAGCTGTCAATTGTACATTTTCTGAAAATCTTACCCATATATATATATTAGATGAGAGGAAAGTTGATTATTACTGATTAAATCAATGAGAGTATATGTTATGCATTCCATACACTGTATATTATCATGGTATGTGCAATCTGGCTTTGCAAACAAAGTTGTTAGGAATATATATGACTATTTGAGATACAAATCAGAATTATTCTATATTTCCTATATTTGCCATATTTCCTATATTTGCCATATTTCCTACGTTCCATACATTTCCTACATTTCCAATATTTCCCACAATTCCTGTATCTCCTACATTTCCTACATTTCCTATATGTCCTTTCTTCTACAGTTGTAGATATTTCAATGACCTGAGTCATGAATCAAACCCACCAGCAGTGACTGAGCCTTTAGCCATGATGATGTGTAGCGGCTGGCTGAGGTCTGCTACAAGAGACTCATCTCCTTGTGTGAGCAGCTCCTCCTGACCTACTCCCATAGTGAGCAGGTGAGAGTGGGGAGGAGCTACTCCAATAGACAGGTCTACATGTGGGTGGGAGGGTGTTGCCTGTGGGTGGGAGGGTGGGGTCTCTGGGTGGGATGTGCCGGTCTGACCCCTGGGTTTAGAGCGGATGTAGGAGAAGGAGCATCTCATTATATCCTGCTCTAGAGCACCTCTTGACCTGCTGACATCCAGACCCAGGCTGGGCTGCAATGGAAAAAAGTCTTGTACAGTCATGATAATTCATTAAGCAGTTTTTAATGAGAAAAGGGATTGTCTATGATTGACAAACAAAGTTGGCTGGGGTTGGCAGTGGACATGGTCCTTCATGATTGGAAAAATAACCAAACCTTCAAAGATTATGAGATTAAAAACTAGGTACAAGGACACATCCTTCTATGATTATAACTTGTACAATTTGTAGTAATGATTTCTATGCTTTGCTTTTTTCCATCAGCTAATAGTGAGAAAAGTATATTTATACAACAACATAATGTCTCGTAGCTGAATAAACACATTTAATACAAACAACAAATTAAATCTTACAGGGTTGAGGAGCCTGTTTCCTGGTGTGTTGGTGTTGAGGCCAGACTCTATCTGCATGGTACTGTTGCTACTGTCAAACACACAGTTCACTGTGGGAGAAACAGACTAGAAGAGAAGTAAACATGAGTTAATTGGCGGGCACTACCCAATAGATCTCCATCAAATTTACCAAACAACATATTCCCATTCCATTCATTACTTGATGAATCAACTTATCATTTCACTAATATTACAGATCAAATGTAGCATAGTCTGCAATTGTAATGACCTACATAAGTAGGCGATATGAGTGTTTGTTATGATTGTATTAAATGTGAATGGCCTTATTTTTGAAATAAAAAAAAAAAAATTTATGAAAATTTTAAGTGTAGAAATTAGTGCAATTAATTAAAAGTATTTATGGAAAGCATCAAGTTTGATAACTCAGTTACATTTCATGAAACTTTTCTTTGGTACATCTCTTTGTTTTCGTATTTTTACAAAGTGTGACAAATGCCATGAGGAATCTATAAATACTGTAAATATATATTTATTTTCACGCAGATTCATTTCAATTTTAAATATACACAGCAAGGAAGTCTCACACCTTGTTTATGCAATAAATATACCTTGCAGGATTAATTTTCATGCACAAATGTGGGCGTGCTAAAATAACAAAAACAAATACTCCATGAACATTGATATGTTTACAGTAATAAATTTTAAAGTTTTGCGGTGAGTGAGGTAAAGAGGGATAACAGAAGTTTGTCATTGGTGACAATAATTGTTTAATACCATTTTGCCAGTGGTAGAGAAGCCAACACTGAGGAACTGCTGGTTGCTGGAGCGGGTGGCGCTCATCTCAAAGTCTACGTAGTCGCTGCGGGGCTGCCACATGAGCAGGAAAGAGCAGTTCCTGGGCTCACAGTCTGAGGGGCTCCTGAAACACCCCTTCCACACACCACACCCTGACGTACTCAACTCACCTACCTGGGGGAGAAACAGGATAAATATATATTCAAACACCCCTTCCACACACCCTGATGTACTCGACTCCCCTACCTGGGGGAACAAACAGGATAAATATATATTCAAACACCCCTTCCACACTCCACAGCCTCAAACAAACTCAACTCCCCTACCTGGGGGAACAAACAGGATAAATATATATTCAAACACCCCTTCCACACTCCACAGCCTCAAACAAACTCAACTCCCCTACCTGGGAGACAGACAGGAGAAATATATATATTCTCGGTGAGCAACTAAATGTGATGTGTTTCAGGAAAATGAGTCATAAGTCGCAAAAAATAGATTTTGAGATACCATCATAATGGAAGAGATGAGATCAAGCCAATTCTAATGATAGTAAACAGTCTAATAATCTAATATTTCTAGATTTTAACTTTGATATTTTCGTTTTTGAAAAAAAAAATGTCCCAATATTTCTGGGGGTCAATAAACAGTAAGGTAACTAAATGTAGTCCATATGGGGACCTTTATAACAATATGATATATTACATAAATTGTCCTGAAATTTAATACATCGATTGATATAGCTATAAGTGATGAACCGCCCAAAAATGAGAATATTCCAAAAGTGTGATCTTGTGAAAAATACACTTTGGAAAATATCAATTTAGCGACTTATGACTCATTTCCCTGAAACACATCACAAATAGACAGGGATGCTAGACTGGCAGGTGAATAGACACAAGTAATGTGTTAAACCTTAAAAACCTGGGAATTGTGTTCAAAAGGGTTATTTTCAAATTCAACCTCATTAAGCTTTGTTAATAATGAATACATACAGTTGTTGTTTCCACTGCTTGTGTTGTGACCTAAGAATCAACAAAAAAATTGAAATGCATTTTGATTAGGATTGACTGATATTTCCTGTGTCTTGACAATATCTCTCTTATCACCTATGTTTTTTTCTAGAAATATAATGTTGATACCAAAGTTAGGTTAATTCTTACTATTTATTAAGTCAAACAAGTGACACAAGTTTATAATTTGATGAAAAATGATACAAATTAGTTATTTTTGTGATGACATGAGATTTTGATATTTTGTTTCTATCCTGGGAGCCCCTATACACAATGAAGTGATCTAACAGAGAAGGCTCACCAGTGGGGTTGTGGAGGTACTTGGTATCACAGGTTTGGTAAAATTGTACACTCTCCTGGGGTTTATTCTTGAGCGGTTGTGGAAGTCCACATCACCTGCAATGTATTGTTTATTATAGCTGTTCTGTTGGTAATGTTGAACTCAGAAATGTCTTAAATTTTGAGTCATTTACGAGAATTGATTTGTCAATTTCTAAAACCTTGACCCCAAATAAGAAATAACTCTTAAACAGCATTTACCTGCATCGGCAACATTAGTGAATGCAAATTGTACTTTTTCAGACAACTTCGCCCACCCTTGGTTTGAACCCATTTATACTGCTTCTCAAACGGCAGTTATCAAATGATTTAAAGAACAACTGTTTTATACCATTCTATTGTGGTGGGGTTGTAAAGATTACCCAGCATTAGTCCATTCTGGGTCAGATTTTGGTTGTTTTCCCGTCGATTTGTGGGAGCACAGACAGGGTTTATGACCATGGTCTATTCCACCTCTTGGTTCTGCCATTGGGTCCACTCATCTCCCTCTCGTTTCTCGCTTCCCATTAGTCTCCCCTCCTGAAATGCCTGATAAGCCCCCGCCCCCCCTTTTGGGCATTGTATAGACTGGTGTGATGGCTGTATCGGCCTCAACGCAACGGTGAAAGTGGGCATAGCTTGTTGACATTTGGGCACTTTCAAAGGGAAGGAGGAGTGCACTAAATAGGCTGTACAGTGCAACTCAAAGTGCAGCAAGTGGCTATGTTTGTCATGCCAAAAGTAACCAACAGGGGACCGAAAACCAGGTAAAACTGGAATGTGTGACCCCAACCGGAATGAACGTTTGCAGGTTAAATAATCTGGTGGGAGGATTAATATTTATAATGTTAAGAGGAGAACAATGTGGAAGGTGTTTAATTAAGATAAATATGATTTCTGTGGCCTTGATTATACCATTTGAACTGTTGCTTAGCGTGTTGGACCACTGTAGACTTTTTTGGTGGTTGCATGTAACAAAGGGTTGTTGAATTCTATTCCCAAAGCTTGACCATGTAAAATATGGAACAAAATATCCGCAATGTGTGTGGAAATTGATGAATGGTTAATAAAATAATGGCTTGTTGTTTGTGTAACATTGTTTGTATGGATGGCATCATATCCATCATGGACTAAAAGCAATAACCAACTTGGGTTGTACCGTGAGGACGGTCTGTACGGCCAGGGATCATTTGTCGTACAGACCGTCCTCATGGTACAACCCAAGTTGTATAGTGCTAAATTATACCTATCTGGAATGTTTTATTCTACAGATGTTGATTCATATTCATAACTTCAATTTATCTGTATGTACATACCCATCCTATTGAGATTGCCTTTAGCCATGATGATCTTGTATTGTGTGCCCATCAAGTCTGCCACCCAGTCTGCCTGGAGGAAGCCTCTCGGCAGCTGGCTCCTCGACAAGATGAAGGAGAAGCGACAGGAGATGCGTTTGTCAATAAAGGAACCAGCTGACACCCCAGGCTTCTGTCCTATATTGCGCTGAAACATGCAAGTTAATGATATATGCAGGTGTCAGCACACATGCCACCTAGTGGCTCAAATTTTTCTTTGAAATATTTCCTTATAGCTATAAGTTGAGATGTATTTTGCACCATTTCCAATAGCTACAGTTTTTTTATTACTGCTATTTTGAGTCATGTTTTTTAAGATTCATTTTCATTGATTATTCTGCTTGATTAGTAAATTTGCGTGATGTGGTCAGCTTTAGATGACCACAAGTTTTCTTTGACCCCAGTGACATATCTGTTTTCTTCAATAGATGTGTAGCATATGATTTCATATATGGGCAGAAAATTTGGGGAAAAAGTCAGTGGACATAGGCCCCTATACTTTATTTTACTTTTTTTCTTTCTTTCTTATGTTCTTGTGTAGTAAGGTATAATCCCTGAAAGTGTTGTGAAAATATTACTGGAAAACCTTCTTTCATTGAACACCAGCATATACCTTTAAGGAATTTACTGATAATGTACACCGTGTTGCTTACAACAGATTTACTGTTTAACTATGAAATGATCCATGACTGTGGTGTTAATATATATAGGATTTTATTCTGAACAGACAATACATTCAATCAATCAGAAAAGAAGATACCGTCTGCAAGCCAAGTGGCATGCAGGTCTTCCAGGCAAATATCGTTTGTTGAACATAGGCGATGTTTAACCTAAAATATTGTTCAATGGTCAGTCATGATGTTTGAGACTGTTAATGGTCCGTTTTGTGATTATAGTGTCAATCGTTTTGTGGTAGCGGACTTTAATATAGTTTAATGCAAGTGGTTGTCAAGTCCAGTAATTAAAATATCTACAGGAAGGAAGAAGGAAACAGGCAAGTTAAACCTGCATTATTAGTCATTATGACAATGCATGTTACTGAATTTACCCATTGTTTAACAAAAATTAAATTTTTACCAAATTTACTCATATTATGCGATTATCCATAATTGTTGATATTCTGCCGCTGTTCTTTATAAATATAAGAATTCAAAGCCATAGCAGCTGAGCCATCATATGGGTCCGAAAAATATACACATGGACTTTTATGAAGGCCCATAGCATAAGCAACTGGACAAAATATGATATGTTGGGGAAAGAATGGAACTAAAAGTAAAAATTCTGAGAGGGGAGATTCAATCTATAGGATTGAATGATTAGGACTTTACAGCTGTTATATGTTATAGAAATTCTAGTTGAATCAGAAAAATGAAAATGATTTCAACAGGCCACTGAAACATTAATATGAACATTTATGGAGCCCTGTTGCAAAAGAAACGGGTGAAATCCACAAGCATTTGTGTTAAATGGCTTTACAATTGATAAGAAGAAACAATGTTTAGTTTTTGATTTATGTTTACTTAGAATGCAAGTATTTGCTGATTATTTGTAGAGTAGCCCAAGCTAACTCATCTAGACTCCGTAGACAATTTTGTAGTCAGATCTTTGTAACAGGCAACACTCTAATGTATCCATGGTGGACAAAGCACATTAATTTACATTTGAACATTATTTAAATGCCTTGGCCTTAAAAGAAATAAAAAAAAAAAAAGAAATTATGGTAGTATTTCATTAATGGTACAGGGAAACCAATCAAATACATGAAAGTGAAAAGTTAGCCAAATATGAATTTGAATCTCTGAAAATGTTCTTCCTAACAAACACAGCTTCATTCTGGAATGACCTTGCCCCTTATTTCCCTTATGTCCACTTGAGTTATAATGCCTTGAAAACAAGCCCAGAAGCATCCATGTCCCTTAAATGCTGCAGTAGGCCTTGACTAACAGAGCAAATAGGTTGCATGTGTATACTTGATCTACTCACAACAAGAAGAGGCTCATTCTTTCTGTCTGCCTTAAGGTTGTATCCAGTGACCACTTTCACTGTCTGTCCATTATACACACAGCTGACTGTTGGGCTGCCCAACTGAAAACAACAAAGAAAGGCATTGCTTAATATTGTTATAGGGCATCATTTCCCCACCCATACAGGGCATTACACAGAGACAAAAATCCCCTTTTGTATTTCTGTCGATTAAATCATAACATCTTGTTATGCAAGAGATGGAATCAAACATAAATGACTGCTTGAAGAATTTGTTATGGAAAGTTGTTTTTATTCTCAATGTACCTGAAGCTACAATTAGCAATAACACAGTAGCAATCTGTCTGTCTCTCAACAACTTAAACACGGAGAAAACATTAGATTCATCTGAAGTAATACTGTAGAATATAAGCAGTAGTCTCATCATATTAAAGTACTTGTAAACATCCCATACAATTTAAGATAATATGATTCAAATATAGGTTAGTAGAAGGAAAAGACACATGTTATTGAGCAAGTTTAGAAGGCTAGAACAATGAATTATACCCACCATACTGCCCACTCTAGAGAAGCCCACAGCAACATACTTCTTGTTGAAAGTCATTGTACCACTCATCTCAAAATCTACATAGCTGCCACCTGGTGACCAGGAGAGGAAGTACTCACACTCCTCTATGGCACACTGCGGGGGCACGCTGTAGCAGTGCTTTGTCGTCCCACAGCCAGAGGTCAGCACCGGGGGCATCTGGGTCTAGAGCCAGCCACAGAATGAACAACAAGCAGAATATGGGTCAGGAAGCAGAAATTGTACAATCCACCTTAACTAATCTTCTAAAATATGTCAAATTTAAGACAAACATTAGGTTTAAAACATATGTTTAACAGCATCTTAACAAGTAATTCAAGATGATTATATTAAGTCCTTTATCATTGCTTATGAGTTCATGTGTGGAATTTTGGTGTGATGTACATACTGGCAGAAATGGAGTAGCAGAGGATAGGGTTGGTCACAAATTGTTGTGCAATCAAATATAAGAGGGGTTATGATTTATTTAGGGTGAGGTTCCAGAGAGGTAGGGTTAAAAGAATGTCAAAGCTTTAACAGCTTCTTCAGCTACATACGGTAGAGAGAGTAGTAGGGGTAGTAGTGACAGTAGTAGGTGTAGTTGTGACGGTAGTAGGTGTAGTAGTGACAGTAGTAGGTGTAGTAGTGACAGTAGTAGGTGTAGTTGTGACAGTAGTAGGGGTAGTTGTGACAGTAGTAGGGGTGGTGGTGACAGTAGTAGTGACAGTAGATACCGTTGTTGTTGTCGTGGGAGCCTGAGTGGTTGCCACAACTGGCCTTGTGAAGTTGTTGTGTCTGTCATTAACATTCTGCGTCAGCCCATGGTTGGAGACAAATCCTGAAACAAGGCACTTGCATTAAACAATGGTTTAGGATAGACATGTTAGGCCTAAACTCAAAGACAGGAACATGTCTGAAACCTCCTATTGCTTTTGCTACTGGCAGGCGAGAATGATGACTGTTGTGGATCAGTACACAGATGATATCATTATGAGATTTTATTGAGTTGAGACATACATGTATATTCAGCAATCCTCACAATTCTTCACTATGGAAAGGCGTACAAAAGAATAAACACTAATAAAATAATGATGGATAATAATGAGAATATTTGTGATGTGTTTCAGGAAAATGAGTCATAAGTCGCAAAATTGATATTTTTCAAAGTATTTTTTTCACAAGATCACATTATTGGAATGTTTGGTGGGTTGATCACTTATAGCTATATCAATCGATGTATCAAATTTCAGGACAATCTATATAATATGTCCTTTCGTTTTAAAGGTCCTCATATGGACTACATTAAGTAACTTTACTGTTTATTGACCCCCAGAAATATTGGAAACTTTTTTTTCCAAACGAAAATATCAAACTTAAAATTTAGAAATACTTATAAGATTATTAGACTGTTTACTATCGTTGGAATCAGCTTGATCTCATCTTCTCAAAATCTATTTTTTGCGACTTATGACTCATTTGCCTGGAACACATCACATTTAACATAAAATTATGAGGAGGTTATATTTTAAACATTGTAGTGCATTTATGCATCCATGCTATATTTTAACATCAATAATGTTTGTTTGTTTTTGCAACATCTTTATTAATCATATCCTGCCAGCTTGGCTTCTACATTTCTAAACATTTATAATTTCGTGTATGAAGGAGGATAGTATTTTTACTCGCTATGAGATTATTTTCTCAAAGTCAACTTTACTCACAAGGCGAGCTTCGTTCTTCCTTTTCGTTCTGTTTAACTCTAGTTCTAGCTATGAACCTATTCAAGGCGCCACCTATCGTTTCACCAGCTAAGAAGTTTTTCGCCAAAATCAATATTGTGAGTTTGCTTGTTTGTACCCACCAGCTGCCAGGAAGCCCTTGGCCATGATGATCTTGTACTTCTGCTGCAGCAGATCGGCTGTACGCCCCGGCTGAACATCGTTTGGAGGCAGCTGTTGTCGTGAGCGGATGTGTGAGAAGCGACATGATATTCTGTTATCTTGGAAACTGCCTTCTGACTTGCCAGGCTGCAGGCCTTTGGAAATCTGTAATAAATAACATGATGTTTTTCAGGAAAATGAGTCACAAGTTGCAAAATTGGTGTTTTCTTCACAAGATCTCTTTTTTTTTAAATGTTTGGACTTTTGGTGGGTGTAGCACTCATAGTCATATGATTCCATGCAACAAATTTCAGGACATTGTATTAAATATACCCTTATGTTTTGAAGGCATTTTTATGGAGTATACTTAGTTACTTTACTGGTAATCTAGAAACATTAAAAACGTTTTTTTATTAAATATATATCAAATTTGAAATATAGAAATACATATTAGGTGTCCTAGTGTTTACTATCATTGGAATCGGCTCGATCTTCTTTTCAAATATGCTGATTTCTCAAAATCCATATTTTGCGACTTATGACTCTTTTTCCTAAAACATCACATTTGCTCAATGTTTCTCACATGCCACTTTGTCTGTGTGCACACAGGTATATGATATACAGATGAACAAGTTGGTTGAAGCAGTGTGAATATTGCATGAGTCGCGTAGCAACAAGTGCAATAGTCTGAGCGACTGAAACGAACTAGTTAGTTACCCAATTTATTATACATGCTTTCAATCACGAAAATAGGATAAAATTGAGTCTGGAAAAATTGAGTTAGAAATTAAATTTCACCGGTGATCTTAAAAGGACAAATTGGTTGCAATGAAAACCCAATGAAAATTACTAGTGAAATACACAATAAGCAAGAATCACTCTAGATACATAATTCTTAAGCACACATCAATCGAATGATCTACAAATGATCTATAATGTACGATATAAACATACCTCGTATGAGCCTGAAGATATAGATATAAGTATACATTGACAGAGAAATATGTGATGTGCTACAAGAAATTGTGTTACAATCGCTAATAATGGATTATTTAGACATCATATTTAACAGTAGGACATCTAATTAGTATTTCTATAATATTATTTTAAGTTTAATATTTTTAGTTTTGAATAGAAAATGTTTTTTTTTGATGGATATTTTCCAGCAAAGTAGCCAAATATGCTGGATATTTATTATACAAGGTGACCATCAAAAGGCATTGTATTGGAATTCGGCACATGTATTTCTGCTACTAGCTGTGCTAACCACCCCAAAAATGAAACTTCTCCAATAATAGAAACAAAGTTACACACTTGTCCTGCTCCGCAGAATTGTGTAGAAATAGACTCTATTGGATTACTTATTTTATTATATACGCGTTGCCGTTGAAACAACGTATTGTAGAGTTGTATACGTTGTGTACGTATACAACTCCACGCTCTGAGTTGTGTCGTATACAACTCCACGCTCTGAGTGGAATCCTGAAGGCGCCTATGACAGCGCGTAGGCCCACCTGAGGGGAATCACGCCATTAGAGTGATCAGTTGTCAATGCAGACAGAACGGGAGGATGAAAGGTGAAATTAGATCAAAAAGAAGGAAATAAACTAAAATACTTTCATCTAATTTAAGTTTATCCTTTGTTAAAGCATTGCTGTAGTTTTAAAACTATTTAAAGCTTCGAAATGTTTGGAAATTAGTTTTTAAAATGTGAGCGATTTTCCCGCAGTCCCGGCCAGCTGACAACAGCTGTAGGCTAGAGATCGCCGTAACTTTCAACACAGCTCGAGGTGTAATATCTCATTCAAATTAATTAATACACTAAAATCCTTTCATCTATATCAAGGTCTACCCTTTATCAAAGTATAACTTTATTTGTTAAGACTCTAAAGCTGTAAAAGTGTCTTAAATTGATTCGGAAATTTAATCTATTTTTCTCAACTGGGTCTCCTCAGTCATGCCCGATAGAACAGCGTGATGCATAGTGATAGGCCTATACAAAAATACATGATCAAGAATCATTATAAGGTTGTTATTTGATAATATTTCTACAAAATATACATTGTTTACCTTATATAAAGCATATATAATAAATCAGATAACTAACTCGTTGGTTGAAGGATTGTGAATATTGCACGAGTTGCGCAGCAACTCGTGCAATATTCACAATCCTTCAACCAACTCGTTAGTTATCCTGTATATAAAGAATATATCTCTTGAAACTCAAGTAAATGTAGATGTACATTTACATTTGACCTAATCAATGATTTTGAATATGTAACTACACTGTTTTTATATTAACTACACTGTCATTATATATTTTCCCATATTATAATATGATTTAAAAGGGATACCAGGAAAATCTCATCGTAGAAACTACATTGAGAGGGACCATTCCTTTATAAAACAGGAATATATATATGTATAGAGAGAATGGAATGAGCTCGCAATAATAAAAAAAATATTGGAAAATTCAACCGCATTTAGCACGGTGCTGAGGCAGAGTGCTTCATCGAACGAATCAAGTCTAATATATTTTCGATTACTGCAGGCTAGTTCCATTCCATATTTATTATATGGGCATAAAACGTGATGTGTAAAATCTGAAAAAAAGCTGACTTGGTGACATAGCAGTTCATATGGTATGTGTGCTATATCAATATTTTTATAGAAATATTTTTTTTAAAAAAATGTTTTTTAAAAAAAAATAGCACCCCTCTCATATGGAATGCGCATAATCTCCAGTTGATTTCCAGTCTTATTGACCTGTCACTGAAGAATGGAAATCGCAGACACTGTCACATATAATAAATATATTCATTAAATAAAAGTTTTATTTATGTATACTCACAGGGAAGTTTTCCTCGTTTCTGTAGCCGATGTTGTACCCCGAGGCTACCACCACTTTACCGCTGTCCATCAACTTACAGGCGACAGTGGGCGAGCCTGGCTGCAATAGTGAGGGTTACTCATTACTGTATCCATATTCTAAACCATGAATGCCCAGCATATGGGTCAAATTTACCTCTGAACCATGGTGAGGGTTACTCAGTGTATCCATATTCTAAAGCATGATGCCCAGCATATGGGTCACATTTTCGGAAAATGTACAATTGGCAGCTCTACATATTTAGAAAATTTGTGTTAAATTAGGCTGGAAAATGATGAATTCTGGGTATATCTGTGTATATTTGGTGTTGCGTTGATTTAAAGTATATGTTTTGCTATGTTAAACTGCATTTTGAAGCTCATTTCTGTCTTAAATGGGAGTTATTTGAGAGGATTGGTGAAGGCGGATTGTACATTTTCTGGCGATTTGACCCATATACATGTTGGTGGTGAGCTTGCTGGTGTATAATTCTGGGGTGAAGCCAAGGTATTATACACAAACAGTGCACCAACAGGCCTGCAATGGGGTTTTATAGTTTTAAGAACATTTAGTCCCCGTTGGTTGGTCTGAGCTGGCCCGTTATAGACGCATAGAGGGCCAGTGGTCACTACCGGTCCCGCTGGCCCTCTATGCCTAGAGAACTTCCGGTAAACAGCCCAACCAATGGGGACTAAAGCCATTAGAGCCTTTGTTTATTGTCCTCGCTGGCCCTCTATGCCTTCGGAAACCTGTCTCGGCCTCCGGCCTCGACAGGATTCCCATCAGGCATAGAGGGCCAGCTCGGACAATAAACTCAGGCTCTAATTGCCCACTAGATATATTACGTTGAGATTTATTTTCAGTCCTAGAGTTTCTTTTTTAAACCTTTTTTTGGTAGTTGATCCATCCAGGTTAAAATGCTGCCTAAATTTGGCTTCGCATCTCAATAACCAATGTTCATGTCCCCACAAATGACTTCAAGATGACACAGCAGGTGGGGATACATTTTAACATAACAGAACTGATACTTTAAATCAATGCTATACCAAATATACTTAGATATGGGTCAGATTTTCAGAAAATGTACAATTCAACTTCGTCAATCATCTCAAATGACCCAAATGTCAGTCAAAAATAAAGTTCAAAACTCAGTTCAACCTAACCAAACAATTTGTTAGAATCAATGCAATGCCGAATATACTCGAATTTACCGAGTATTGACCATATTGCAGCCTAAGCTAGCAGAATTAACTCAATGTGTAGAGCTGCCAATAGGGGAGTTGTATAGCCGCCATTTTGAATCTTGATTCGCATGGAATTATGGGACTAATGGTACAGTGTAAAATCTATAGAAAACATGTCATGTTCAGCATGGGCTATTTATCAATGCTCTAATGTCAATATTCATGTGTTATACATGTTTCCATGACACAAGACTCCATCTTTCCCATCATGCATTTGGTTTTCATATATCATTTATACAAGCAATGATATTGAGGAAAATATTTTTGCAATTTTTGATAAAAATGTTGCAAAATATTTGTATGTCAGATTTGAGCTGAATCCATCCCAGAATGCACTGTGACAGACATGCGCAGTGAGACATGCAACTCCCCTATTGTACATTTTCCGAAAATCTGACCCATATCCATAATCTGTATCATATGTTTAGCAGAATCTACCAGAAATAACTAACTATTACTACTATGTTAACATGCAATTAATATGTAGAGCTGCCAATTGTGCAGTTTCTGAAAATCTGACCCTAGTAATGAAGTTGTGAGTTGAGATTTAGTAAAAACTCACCATGTTAAAAGAAAACAAAAAAAAACTCACCATGTTGCCAAGTTTGGAGAAGCCTGCTGCCACATACTTCTTGCCTCCCACCATGATACCACTCATCTCAAAGTCAACATGGTCACCGTTGATGGCCCAGGACAGGAAATACTTACAGTTCTCTATCTCACATGTAGGGGGCACTTTGTAGCAGTGTTTGCTGATGCCACATCCGGAGGGCATCTGAAATCAATAGGAAATTAACATTAGACCTTTTAAAAAAAACATGTTTAGGACTCAAATCTATATAAATTTCTTAGACAAGATGCATTTCCTTATATATCTGTTGTTCATGCATTGCCATTTCAAAAATTAAAGACCAAAATAGAACAATGTAAGTAAAGTTACTAAGAGAATTCAGTTACAGACCAATAATTAGATGCTAGATCTATGCTGGTTCAGCTATGCTGTCATGAAATGAAAATGTGGATGGCTAGACAATCTGAAACAAAATCTTTTCTTCAAAGTACTTATATTTCTCTATCTCACATGTAAATTTGGATGGAGCAACGTGTTTGCTCCAAGCATGTGTTTGTATTTAAATTTAAATTTAAATTTAAATCTGGATTTAAATTTGGATTTAAATTTTATTGGTTTTTCGACTACTACCTGCTACTCGCAGCTATTAGCTGAATTCATATATAGGCATTCATTGGAAGAAATGATATTATGTATCATCATTGATCAAACGACCTAATTTGTAATTATCAACATTCTTGCAAATAAAGAATTCTTGAATTTGAATTTGAATTTGAAATCAAGTTCATCAATAAGCTGTAGCTCTCAGTCATTTGTAATTATCTTGTAATTAATTCTAAATATTTTGGCATGGAAAGTGAGACAGATACTATCAGTATACACGTGTATATGATCTACCAATTGTAATTTACCATCAGCAATAAAGAAATTTGAATTCAATTGAATGAGTAATCCTTAACTTAACTTTGCTAATTACCGTGGCAAAGATCGCTGAGAATCAGGATTTGGGTAAAATATAGGAACAATTAGATTCAAAGCAGACTTGACTTTCTTTCTGACTTTCTTTCTTACTTTCATCAAAATGTTTCAACATTTCCCTGATTGATTTAAATGATGATTACTCAATGTGAAACAAAAACGGAGAAGGCATGGCATAGTTTCATTTTGAAACTGCAGTATCTGGGTCAAATCTCAGGTTAAGGAACAGCTGTTGTTAGTAATAAGATCTTCTGAATGTTAGTAATAAGATCTTCACACAATTACCACAAGCTATTACCAGGAGATTCTCTGCTATTGTCCTTAAGCAAGACATACCAAAATATGATCTCTATAAAAAGTCATTTCTATACTTTGGAGCTGGGTTGTGGAATGCTCTTCCACCTGAAACCAGAAGAATTCAGGACCCAACTGCCTTTAAAAGGCAACTCAAAAATACTTATCTCTAAGTTGTAACTACTGACATTACTCCTTGTAAATAACACAGTTGAACTTACTGAATTATGCATTGAGTTTATCCATCGTTGTACCTGATCAAATCCATCATTACTCATATGTATAATTACCATTTCATCCCATCACATTCCATTACCTACCATTTGAACCTTTTTGTTCCTTAAAATCCTTATCCAAACGTGAAAGTGAAATGACAGGCCCGAGGTGAAAATCACGCTACCAGCCTGATCCTTAATTAATTTGGGCTGGCAAATGCCACTACCCATTTATAAACTCCTGGATAAATAAAATGCAAAAAAAAAAAAAGGATCAGGGACACAGAATGTTGCACAAATTGATGCAATGCCTCCAGGCAGGAACATTGCTTTAGCCTCACAGAACTTATATCTGTTAAACATGTAACATCTATATATACGTCTATAAAATACTTTAGTATATATGCCTTTTTTCTCTAATGTATGCACCACCAGAGGGTTTGTGCAGATCAAATACGCATTATATGTGATGTCTATTGGAACCTGCACCCACATAATGTAAACACAGGTAGCTTGGCCCCAGTTCAGGTCAAATTTACCCATGACCCTCTGCTTTGGCCCCTTTCCACTAGTCATGAAATCCGAATTTAGATAACTCCTTTTAAAACTACTTTGTTCAAACTCTTGCAAATGATCTCTGCAGTTGGCAGGTGGCCCTTTAATACTACATGAAGAAGGTATAGATTTTTGGTTGTCATTGCTTGGTATCCTACCTGATGTTGTATGATTGTTATGTCAGCAAATGAACAGGTGAAAGAAAATATCAAAATATCAAAAAAACTATAAAATATAAGGTACTTAACGAATCGTGTCTTAGAATTGTAAGAGCCTCGACGGCAGCATATTGTGAATAAAAACCTTTAAAACAAAGAAAAACAAAAAAAAAGAAGGTATAGATAGGTATACTAACCTGTGTGGTTGTGGGAGGAGGAGGAGTGGTGGGTGCTTGAATAAAGGTACTAACCTGTGTGGTTGTGGGAGGAGGAGGAGTGGTGGGTGCTTGAATAAAGGTACTAACCTGTGTGGTTGTGGGAGGAGGAGGAGGAGTGGGTGCTTGAATAAAGGTACTAACCTGTGTGGTTGTGGGAGGAGGAGGAGTGGTGGGTGCTTGAATAAAGGTACTAACCTGTGTGGTTGTGGGAGGAGGAGGAGGAGTGGTGGGTGCTTGAATAAAGGTACTAACCTGTGTGGTTGTGGGAGGAGGAGGAGTGGTGGGTGCTTGAATAAAGGTACTAACCTGTGTGGTTGTGGGAGGAGGAGGAGTGGTAGGTGCTTGAATAAAGGTACTAACCTGTGTGGTTGTGGGAGGAGGAGGAGTGGTGGGTGCTTGAATAAAGGTACTAACCTGTGTGGTTGTGGGAGGAGGAGGAGTGGTGGGTGCTTGAATAAAGGTACTAACCTGTGTGGTTGTGGGAGGAGGAGTGGTGGGTGCTTGAATAAAGGTACTAACCTGTGTGGTTGTGGAAGGAGGAGGAGTGGTGGGTGCTTGAATAAAGGTACTAACCTGTGTGGTTGTGGGAGGATGAGGAGGAGTGGTGGGTGCTTGAATAAAGGTACTAACCTGTGTGGTTGTGGGAGGAGGAGGAGTGGTGGGTGCTTGAATAAAGGTACTAACCTGTGTGGTTGTGGGAGGAGGAGGAGTGGTGGGTGCTTGAATAAAGGTACTAACCTGTGTGGTTGTGGGAGGATGAGGAGGAGTGGGTGCTTGAATAAAGGTACTAACCTGTGTGGTTGTGGGAGGAGGAGGAGTGGTGGGTGCTTGAATAAAGGTACTAACCTGTGTGGTTGTGGGAGGAGGAGGAGTGGTGGGTGCTTGAATAAAGGTACTAACCTGTGTGGTTGTGGGAGGAGGAGGAGAGGTGGGTGCTTGAATAAAGGTACTAACCTGTGTGGTTGTGGGAGGAGGAGGAGTGGTGGGTGCTTGAATAAAGGT